>VXBB01008558.1:276647-311576 GCA_013399915.1 Illadopsis cleaveri
TTTTTGGTTATTTTTATATACTTCTTTTTCATTCATTCTAGCTTTGTCCTTATATACACTTTGTTCTTTAAAGCCATTTCATTATGGGTGTTTATTGCCTGTGCTGGTTTTCTGGGTGGATGGGGGAAGGAGGAGGGGAGCCCCAGCTGCACCCACGTGCCAAAGTTGTCAGTAGCTCTGGTGACACCAGCTTGTCTCAGCAGATTAGGACAAGATATCACAGAACTGTTTAGGTTGGAAAATACCTCTTAAGATCATTGAGTCCAACCACTAACCCACCACTGCCAAGCTCACTGCCAAACTGTGTCCCCAGAGACCTGCCTCTGTTTTGCTGAATTGTTTGTTTGGAGCAGAAAAAGGATAATGTCCCAGGGTTTCATTGTGCTGTTTTCTCTGTGAATTAATTGCTACTTTCCTTTAGTAAGAAAACTTTGGTTGGGAAGTTCCTTGACTTTTATTTTAGAGAACTGGGTAAATCTCAGGAAATGTCCAGATATAAAGTGAAATGTCATTTTACTTCTCTGTTTTAGATTCACCAGCACTTAACAGAAAATGTTTTCTTCTGTTAAGCTAATTTTCACTGA
Organism: Illadopsis cleaveri; assembly: GCA_013399915.1. Lineage (NCBI taxonomy): Eukaryota > Metazoa > Chordata > Aves > Passeriformes > Timaliidae > Illadopsis > Illadopsis cleaveri. The sequence goes on from VXBB01008558.1 coordinate 277,232, forward strand.
ATTGTCAAAAATATGAAAAGATAATAATTGCAATAATTACACTAACAGTAATGGGCTTTCACAGCCTTGGCTTTTACCACAGCTAATTGTGCTCATCCACTCCTCCTGTCTCCTCCTCACTCAGACCTTTCCCCAGGCGCTGTGGGTCCCTACACAGCCCCCCATGTGTGACCTCCTTGCTTCCAAACTTGCAGCAGCCCTCGTCCTGTTGTGTACTGAACTCACCAAGTCTTGCTGGGGCTGCCTGTGCCTGGTATTATCCAGGTAGATGAGCTTCATTTTAAACTGGACCTGCTTCCAGGGGATGCCACAGGATACACCTTTGTGCTGGGAGCTCCATGGCATCAATACCTGCAGCCTTTGGCACTGGCCAGCTGAGCACCAGGTCCAAACCAGCCTTCTTGTCCCATTCCTGAGCAGGGCCCGCTCTGCCTGCGTCCCTGTGGGGTGTTAACCCAGTGCCCAAATGGATATTCCAGTGCTTGGAGCAATCCCTGTGCAGCCCCAGCTCGGCCCGTCCGTGAGCACCGGCAAGGAACGCAGCTGGGCAAAGATGTCAAGAGCTGTTATAGTGTGTGCGGGGAGCTTATATAAAAGGATCCATTTTCATTCCCCCGCTTGTCTGCTTCAGTCAAAACACAATGCCACAGCTGAGAGGGTGCAGTGTCAGGGCCGACCGCAGCGAGCTAATGCACGGCCGCTGCGGCGGGCGCTCCATCCCCCGGAGCCCGCAGCTGGCCCGGCCCCCGGAGCCCGCAGCTCGCCCTGCTCTGTGTGAATCACGGCTCCCGCGGAGCTGGAGCTCTCAGGCTGCCGAGCACAGCCCTGCCGGGCCCGACTCCCGGCCCGGGGAGCGGCTCCCCGGTGCTCTGCCTTCCCAGCAGGAGCAGGAGCCGCCCGGGAGCTCACAGCTGAGCCCGCTGCAGGGGCCCCGGGAGCAGCACTGTCACGTCAGGGATCTCTTTCTGCTCAGCGACATGTGTGTGCACATGGGCACACACGGACCAGAGCGCCCTCGAGGTGTCTGGCACCCGGTGTCCTCATCTCCATTATTTAGAGGCTGTGAAGAGCATCTCAATCTGCCTGTCGCTCCGTGGGCACGATGTGGGGCCACTGGGGGATGACTGGCTGGTTGGAACTGACAGAGACCAGGAGGTGGTGCCTCAGGCAGAGGGGACAGTGGATGCTTGTGTGCTCAGGCCACTTTAGTCAGGGCAGGGTGGCAGCTGTGTAGCTGAACCTGTGCTACGAGTCCTTGGAGATGTGACATGGGGAGATGAGCAGTGTATAGGGATCTGTGCTTCCCTTCCTCTTCTCCAGTACACTTCCACCCATTCTTCAGCAGGGCTTATCTCACCTGGATCCCTTCCTGTTGAGCTGGACCCTTCATTCTGGGGACACTTGGCTTTTTTCTGCTGCTGTGTTGGGTACCAGACATGCTCTGTGTGGGTTGGAGGGAGTAATGTATGTGCCCATCTGCCTGGACTTGGCAGAGGCTCACAGATGCTCTGGGCAAGTCTTTGCTATTGTATTCTCCCCCTTCTCCCTTAAAAGTCCCTTCCATCTCCTCTGGAGGTCCGGGCTGAGGCTGTGTGGTTGTGGAGGGTAGTGGTTGTGCTGACTTTGCAGCAGCTGGGAGGGTGTGTTTGTCTAGGAGGTAGATGGCGATGGCTCTGCTCCATGATCAGGCCCTGGCCAAGGCACCATGTCTTTGTTCTCCAGCTGCAAATTCCTCCTTACTGAGGGCTCCAAGAGCAGAGCCTGGTACAGGACCAGGCAGTATGAATCCTGAAACCTCAATGCACTGAGCAATTTTCATCAGAACTTTTCACACCCCTTGCCATTTTCTGCTCTCTTTTCCCCCTCATTTCTCCTCAGTTAGGAAGACATGGAAGCAGGTCTCCTGGCCTTTGCTGGGTAGCTCACCACCACCCCTTGCGTCTCACTGGCACAGGCAGAGCAGTTGATGGGGCTGTGGGGATGCAGCAGAGCTGCAAAACTCTTCCCAGCGCTGGCTGGACTGAGGCAGAGGCCACCAGCCATCTCCCACCCCATCCCCCCGAAATGTCACTTGCTTTTAAATGCACTAGTAGTTTAAAATAAGAATAACCTGCTCCAGGGCTTCTTAAACCGTGGAATTAAATATGGTTCTAGTCTCTAGGCAGAGTCTGACTCTTCAATTCTAAATCTGCTCAGCCAAGCGAAATATTGCAGGGGGAAAGAAATCAATATTCCTCGTGCCCGGCACAGAGAGGAAGCTGTCTGTGTGTGGCTGCAGGCGTGCAAGTACAGATGTGCACACACATGAGGCTGGGCTTGGGAGGGTGGCAGAGTGGAGACCTGGGATGGGGAGAAGGACACGGTGTTTGCAGTGCCTGTGCTGCTCCAGGAGAGGTGTGGGGGTGAGTCCATCCTACTCAGGTATGTGACACAGCTGGGGTTCCCTCCATGGGGTTCCCAGCACAGTCTTTTAGAGAAGGAAACACAGTTTTTCCCATTTCAAGACGTGTAATTTAGTGGCTGTGAGCTTATTGCAGAGCGGGTGCACTCTGCATGTCCTGGTTTCTGGTACCTGGTGTGTGGAGCTGAGCTGTGCAAGAGATGGGAACAATCAGGAATTCTAGCAGAGTGAAGGACTTTCCCAATGACCCACAGGCCCCATCATTTGGAGGATGGAAGTGGTTGGGATAGTGAATGGATGGGGTAGTTTTTCTGTCCACCCCAAAGACTGATCTGGATGCACTGTATGTAGCACTATGGTAGCGTATCCTGGGCAGGGCTGTCCTTGTCCATGGTGTTCCTCTTGGCCAGAGAACATTGTCTGTGTGGAGAATGGCCCCTGGTGTCTGCTCTAGGAGCATTGCTGAAGATTCCCATCCTTCCCTGCAGAAGGGATCTACAGCTGGGGTTGTAGTTCAGGGGCAGCTGAAGCTGGTTTTGCCAGGTCTAAGTTCTCCAGGTGGTTTCTGTCTAACCATTCTCCCCTCAGTCACTGCTGTGCAGAGTTCTGGTGTTCTCCCTCTCTGCTCCTCCATCGTGTGTGGTGGGAGGAGGGAGCTGTGCCACCGTGTCAGGATCAGGGGTGGAGGAGGATCTCCATCTGCAGTGGGAAGGACAAATGTTATTGACCTGCTTTGGCATCTGACCAAACCAGACACTCACGCCTCCCAAAAAGCCTCTCTGATAGCTTAATTTCTTAATTGCTGTCTGTGATCAGGATGTCAGCTCTGGCTCTCCTCCAGGACCTGTCACTTCCAGCAGGCTGGTGCTCACTGCCACCTTGCTTTGGTCACTATTTTCAGCTCACCTGAATAACTGGCTGGAGAGTCTCTTATCTCCATGTAGGCCACCTCTGCTGCCGCTGAGGGCAGTGGTGAGTATTGAAAGAGTTCAAAAGACTGAGGAATGCCAGTTCAAGACCCCATCTCCAACCCTTGTGTGAGGAAGTGAGGGTTGGAGCTGAACTGTGTATTCTGAGGTCCCAGGTAGAGTCAAGCACAGTGCCAGAAGAGGTGAAGATGTGTGGTGCTGGGCTCAGGATGGAGAGCTGGACAGCTGGACAGCATGGTCCGATGCCTGGGGGTGAGTGGGACCCAAAGGAGCGCTGCCCTCTGTGGGCTCTGGCACTGGGTGATGGGAATTCCCAGTGGTTCTGGCTCCAGTTAAAGCAGTGCCATGGACATGTGCAGCAGGAGCTTACCAGCTGCGGCACAGCAAGGCTCTGTATCTCAATAAGCAGCACTCCGAGGCAGACCTGAAAATAAATATTTGAAGAAGAAATAGCACTCTGTCTTCTGTTGTCTCTCCTCCTTCCCTTTTGCTCTCTCTCCTGCCCCCCATCTCCATGTCTTTCACACATGACTGAACACGAGAGTTCATTGTTAAAGGGGGTTTGTTTTCTTGTGGATTTTTTCCCTTTCTCTACTTCCCCAAGGAGGAAATTCCAGGTATTGCACTGTTAACAGCCCAGTACAACAGCAAGGGCTGTCTTCGTGCTGAGTTTGTCTGTGCCCAGGATGATGGGTGCTTGTTTTTTCCTCTGTGCTTAGTTTGTTTGCCATGATCAAACACAAGCAGACAGCTCTTCCTTTTCCAGGGAACAGATACGATGGGATCAAGCTGCCCGAAGTCTCTTAGTGCAGTTCAGCCCAACACTCCAATAGGTTTCCTCGTTCTTAGCAGGTCAGAGGTGCCATGAGGGATACTGCTCCTGGTCCCTGTTCTTGGTGGGAAAGGTTAAAATCAGGCCAGAGAGGAGACAGCTGGGCATGTGCTTTCCTGGAAAAAAAGGAGTAAGGGGCTGCTAAGTGTCACAAGAGGACACAAAAAGAACCACACTCACCTGTCAGGATGTGAGATGAAAAAGAAAAAGGGAGTTTATTTGGGGATCTCAACTTATATAGTTTTTGGGATTTGGTCAAGGATTGGGGGACGAGAGGAACACCCCTCTGACCCCAGTGGTCAACTCAGAAGTCCACAGAGTTGTCCTTCCCCCTAGAAGGAATGCATTATTTACCAAACATCAGTCTTTGTCTTTGTTACAAGCGTGAGAAAACTCCAGTAGAAATGAGAAACAATCAGCAGGCTGAAAAATCAGGGTGGCATCTAAGCTGTGGATGGATGTGAAGGTCAAGGCTTGTGGCACTCCATGTCAGACAGAAGGTGAGCTACAGAGGCAGAGGTGGAAAAATCAGCCTGCTGCTGGCTGCCAGCTGGGCCACCAGAGAGAGGGGTGCCCATGGTGTACTCCCCATGCCAGTGGTATGGGGCTGTCAGGGAAAGTTGGGGTGTTGTGTGCAGAAGTTGGTCCTGGAAAAGTGAATGCAGAGTCAGCCCACGGGCTCTGTGATCTCCCACTGCATCCGAGGATCCGTGGGCTGGGAAAGGAGCACTGGCATCATCCAGAGCCCTCCTCCGAGCGTGAAGGAAAGTGTTAGGAGAAATCAACTGTGTAAAAGTAGAGGTGAAGAGTGGTAGTGAGAAGGGAACGGGGAAGGGAAAGGCTCCAAAGAGGAAATGGAACTAAAAAATGCAGAGGTGGTTTAAGGATATCTGAGACGTCACAGGCAAGGGAGATGGGCCGGGGGAGATGTAACTTTCGAGAGAAGTCTTCTCAGACTGGCTGCAAATGTTTGCTAAACTCCAGGGCTATATTTAGCAGGCTCCATGCCCTTTGGAGAGCTCTCCAGGCAGATGGTGGAGGAGCTGTTTGCCAAATGGTGGAAGCCGTGTCGGAAGGGGGTGCCCGGCATTCGGGGGAAGAAGTTTAATGTCAGCTTCGCCCTTTCCACAGCAAAGCCAAGCTGAGCCAAGGTTCGCTCTGCTGCCCGCGGGACAGAGCTGCCAGATGGCCAAATATTTGCTTATAAATTAGCAATGGGAAACAGGCGATGCAAAACCCTAAACTGAAGAAACCCAGGGCCTGGATTGGATTCTTCCTCCTGTGCAGGATGGTTTCTGCAGAGCAGGGTAGGGTGGGTCCATTGTGGGGGCAGCATAAGGAGATCTCAAAGCCAATGTGCCCGGGCACAGCACTGTCTGCTCTCCCCTCCACACTGGCACAGTCACGGGCCATTACTCAGGCATGTGCAGCCTCTGACTGTGTTTGCTTTAAACCAATATGCAGAGAAAAACAGCTTTTCTCTCTAGGTAAAAAAAGTGCTGCTTGGTTTTGTATCTGTGCAGTATCTCACTGAATGGGATATGACTGGAATGAAATTTCCAGGCACTAATGCAATAGAAGTACTTGTAATTTGTGTGTGTGCCTGTGTGGGCACAGGCAGTGTACCTGATCTGGTGCTGAGCAGCATTCCATACGGTCCTGCCCTTCTGCAGCTCACCTGTGACACGGCTTCATGGCTCATTTGGGGTGTCTCTGCATCACACCCGAGCTGGGGCTCTGTGCCAGTGGGGAATTAAAGCCTGAGAAATGCCCAAAGATTTTGGGGATGGGAGTTGGACAGAGACCACAGGGACGTGCACAGACTCTCACCAAGGCAGTGCTAATGCTGCCTCTTGGAAGTCCTCCCAGATCACAGGACTGTCCAGCTCCCTGCTCTCTTCACGCCTTCACTTCAGAGGCATAAAGTTATTTTAAAAACAAGTAAATTTAAATATAATGGCTTCCTTTATTTGCTGCCTGGAGTTGGGGCTGGGTGTTTGCACGTTCCCCAGTGTTGCTGTGTAGGCGTGAGCGCTGGCCTCTCTCCTCTTCTGTTGGTTTCTTATGAAAGCCAAGCTTCCTGTGTCTTAACTTGACTCTTGGGGCTGGGGCTTGGAGAAGCTCTACCTCTGTAATACTGGCAATAAAATCATAAGTGCTGGCTACACTGCTGTAAAACTTTTATTGCTGTGGGAAGAGGAACAGCGAATCCTCCCTCCCTCTCCCTTCTCTCCTTCCGTGTTGCTCCCCAGCTCTGGCTCTGTTCACCCTCCAGGGCTCTGAGCCTTTGTGCCAGGCAGCACTGAGTGCATCCCATTTCCCTCTGCTTCTGCTCCCTTTGATCCCCTCCCTGTCCTGCAACCCTGTTGCTGGTCTGCTGCTGCTCTGGCCTCGCTGTGCCCCATGGCAGTGTGGTCCTGCCCCCTTCCTTGTCCCTTTGCGTGGCTGCTCAGCTGCACCTCAGCTCTGTTTGTGGCATGATCCAGAGGAAAGGAGCTGTAATAGCTCCCTGTGTAGCGGGGCCATCCGTGCGTTTTGCGTTTCATGGCGACTGGAAGCGTCGTCTGCCTTCCCACACCATCCCTTCTGTATTTATAGATCACAGCGGCATTATCCGTGAGGATGCAGATCGTGCACTACGGTTTTCTATAAATACAAATGCTCTGTAATTATCGTTAGAACTATTTAGCCCAATTCAAAGGTAGATTAAATAATGAATGTGTGTGTGATATGCCTGTCGACATCAACAAATGGAAAGAGACATCTCTGGATGCATATCTGGAGGTTTCCCTGGTGAAGGAGTTGGGGGAGGAGAGCGAGGAGGGAGCTGAGCTGAGTGTTGCTGAAGTGCCTCTTTCTCAGGGGTTCAGGGGAACTGATGGCCATGCTCAGCTCCATGGTGGGTTCTTGGGGCTGGTGTTTCAGGAGGTGCCGTGCCTAGGGATGGACAGGGAGGATCAGCACACAGAGAAGCCATTGGTATTCACAGCTGAAAGCGGCTCTGTCTTTGCCCTCCACTTTCACTGCTCTGGGGAGCAAGGGGAGGTAATTTCAGGCTAGGCTGCTGATGGAGAGCTGTGGAAGGTGTGTGATAAGGCTCCCCAAGGCCTCTGGGCCCTGGGTTTGTGTTGTAATTGATTTCCTCTGAGGCCATACATGCCCTGGCATGTTTCCCTTCCTGCTGGCCTCTTACTGGCCCCAAGCTGGTCCACAGCAGAGCCTTGTGGGGAACTGGCTCTCTTCCCTCTTTTGGCTCCTGTCCCTGCCACCCCTTGGAAAAAGGAGAAAAGAAAGGCGGGGGAGCTTTTGCACAGGACCAGTCTCCTGCCTGGTTCTCGCTGAGAGTGATGTGGCTTTATTAGCATCACAAAGGGGTGAAGCAAGGGAGGAGTGACACGCTTGGGAAGAGCAGTGGCATGTAAAGGATTGGATGGATGTGTGGGAACCCCTAAACTCTGTGTGTACCCCAGGAGGGGAGTTTGCAGAACTGATGGAAGGAGGAGGAGCAGTCAGCACTGCCTTGAACACACTGCCTCTGTCTCCTTGCCTTTTCCTAGACCCAGTGAAGCCTCAGCTCACAGGTCACAGCTCCAGTAGCTCCTGTGTGGCTGTGCTGGGTCTCAGCCCTCCCCGGGTTCCTTGTCACATCATGGGCTGCTCCCCTGCCCCGGGGACAGGACGTCGGGAGCGTCAAGGGAAGCGAGGCTGGGAGGAAGGGCTCCATCACAGTAACTAATAACCGTGTGCTGACAAATTGAATTATACCTTTTCCAGTTGCCTGCACTATTGATCAGAGAAAAGGTTTGTGTTTTTGTTAGGCTATTTTTTTTTCTTTTTCTTTTTAAGTTACAGTTGCAATGTCCTGGGAGCTTATAATGAACTAAATAAGGTCAGGTTAGCAGAAGAATCAAATATGCTCTGGCAGCAGAAGCGTGGGCTTTTCCTGGTGACTGTGAGTGGAGAGGAAAGCAGCAGCAGCTCCTGCTCCTCCATGCCCTGGTGCATGCTCCTCCTGCCCTAGGCTCCTGCTCTCTGGGGGGCTGCCTGGCAAAGGGGTGATGTGTGTGGCTGTGCAAGTGTGGCTGTGCTTGGCCTGATCCCAGGCAGTGTGGCAGGAGCTGGGGGAGGAACTGGGGCTCACCAGGTCTGTGTGTCACCAGCCCCAGGTTGTGCCAAACTGTGCTGCCCTGGCAGCTGGAGTGGCTCCTGCCCTGCCTGGGGGGCTGCCAAGAGAGGCAGGAGATGCCCAGTGGGACAGGAGGAGCCAGGGCATGGCCAGGCACTGCACTTGCCCAGCAGCTCTCTGTGGGTTCCCTGCCTGGGGAAGCTGGTGGTGTTTGGTTCTTTGCTCCAGAGCCGAGATCCTGCTGTGAACTCAATTAAAGCTGTGTTGGGGAAAGGGGGAATGAATTACCCAGATGAAAAGGATGAGTAAAAAAACCATGTGCAGAGAAATGCCGGCCCACCTTTGAAAGGCTTTATTGAACTCAGACACGTGTCACCCTGGCAGCAGAAGCTGCAGGGGAAAGGGGAGCACTCCCTGGTGTCCTCCTTTGTGTCCCCACTCCTAGGCTGGGACTGGAGCAGGACAGGGCTGTTGCAGGAGGAGCAGAGGGTTGAGTGAATCTGTTGGTGCCAGCACAGAGGTGAGGCTGGAGGCTGCTCTCAGATGAAGGTTTGCAGTGTCTGCCTAAGAGGGAAGGGCAGCTGCAGGTCCATCAAGTGTCCCCAGCAGCTTGTGTGTCCCATGCTGTTTAACCTGCTGCTCCCATAGGGGAGTCCAGGGGATCTGACCAGCTCCACAGCCCTGGGGCTGTGCTCAGCCTTGGCCTCGGGTCACCTCTCAGTGAGCATAGCAGTAGGGACATCCACATCTTGTTTTTGTGTAGCTGTTTATGAAGACCTTAACTGAAGTCTCAGCTGCCCTGGGGTGGATCTGGATGCTCTCCAGAGCTGTCTGTGTGCTGGCAGAGCTGCTGTGCTCCACGCAGTGGGTTTTCCCACTTAGCACACAAGTCCTCTCCCTGGTGACCCAGGAGCCCCAGGCTTTGGAAGCAAAGGCTCTGTCAGGACCAGTTCCCAGCCTGTCCCATGTCCCTCCTGCTGCACTGGGACTCGCTTCTCTTCTGGACCCTTCCATACAAAAGTCACTGATAACAGGCAAGGCCCAACAAGCTGTGCCCCATTGTCTCAGTGTACTGGGCCTTGGTGGAGGAAGAGTGGCTGGAGAGCTGGGTCCCGTCCTGCTTGGTGTCCCCCAGGACCTGCCAAGGTGTGGCCAGCAGCTGGGGATACTCTCTGGACACAGACCTCATGTTTCTGCTCTTAATTGCAACCTTCCTCCTCCTGCACTGCCTTGCTTGAGAGTCCGGCCGCATCGGGTGTGGGATTAACATTCCTGGCACAGCGTAACTCCATCACCATTTCTATTAAACTCATTTGCTATCTAAAGAAATTCATTTTCCACTTTGTTTGCCCATGAGGAAAAAAAAAAAAAAGAAAGCCCTCTGAGCTGAGGCCCCAGTGTTTGAGAAGGTGGAGAGGGGAAGAGCTGGGTGCCACATCCCCTCCTTCAGCTGGGAGGAGGCATGGCATTCCCACCATCCATACAAGGAGATCCCACCTCCATGCTTCCACCATGCTCTTGGAAGCAGGAGCTGCCCGTTGCTGGCACCAAGGCTAGTGTTTGCTTTCTGAAACAAATTGTACTGTTTAACCCTAGGATGAGTCTCTGCAAAATCAAATTGTCCCCTTTTCATCAGGGATTTCCCTGGACTTCCTGGAACTCTACCTCCTTCCAAAAATCAGGTTTCATTGGCATCTACAGCAAGTTCAGGGAAGGCAGAGCCAAGCTGGGTTCTCTGTGGCTGCTCCCTCATGTCCTTGTGTGCCACATCGTTCAGTCAGTTGGTTTTCAGCAGGCTCAGGAGCTGGATTCCTGCACCTGCCTGGGATGTGGGGCCAGTCTGTGTATTTGGGTGCATGAGGGGGCAGGAAAACAAGGGTACAGGGCTGCTAGAGGGAGAAGTGCAGCATGTGAGGAAAGCTCCTCTGTGTGTGCATCCCCTCCAGGAATTGTGGGACTCCTGTTGACAGTCCTCCCAGGGATTATCGCCTCCCAAATGGGCACTTCCTGCCTAGACAAAGGAGGGAGATGCTCTACAGACCTCTATGCTTCTGCTTTCAAGGTCAGAGGCTGCTGATAATTGATCTACAGCCTCACTATAAATCTGGTGCTGAGGGGAACCTTCCCTGCTGCCTCTAGACAGCAGCATCCATCCTGCATGGCTTGGCCAGCCCAGCCACCCGCAAAGGAAGGGGAGCTTTAATCACTCCCTGCCTTTGCTGGGCAGCATTTGGGTTTGCAGCTGGCCTTGCTGGCTCCCAGCTCTGCCCACACCCCCTGTGCTGCTTGCTGAGGTTTCCTCCTGGGTCAGTGAACCTCTGCCAGGGTCTGCAGCAGGCCAGGAGAGCAGAGGAATTGACATGAGATCTGGGAGCAACTGCTGGGTCTAGTGAGTTTGGGATATCCAGCATGGCTTTGAGTCCCCCACAGGACCCAGTGTTCAGGGTAATCTCCCAGCAGATGGGAAATCTGGCTCCAAGGCAGGCAGGGAAGGAGTTGGAATCCAGCTGCCCTGGGAGCCTGTGCAGCCATGTGTTATGGGGGAAGAAGGAAGGTGGGGATGGAGGCCACCAGCTGTGGAGCACTGGGCCACCCTCCTCACATGGTGGCCACCAGCTGGATGTCAGGATGGTCTCTGGCTGTGGTCCCTCTGTCTGATGGATTGCCATGGTCAGAACCATCGAGGCTGCTGTTGGCATGCAGGCTCCTGGGTGCAGATCACAAATGGAATTGGAGCCCCTGGAAAATGACAGCCCTTTTTAAGTGCTGAATGTTTCCCTTCATCATCATCATTTGCAGCTAAACTGCAGCTCTGTCAGGGATCACAGCAGTTTTCAGCCCCGAGCTGAGCTCTTTTGAGCCCTCCTCACCTGCTGTGGGCAAAGCTTTGCTGTCCCTGTCCTTTCCCCTGGGATCAGCCCTGTTCTCAGGGTATATCCTGCTTCATCCGGAGAGAAACCAGTTTCCCTCCCACAAATCCTTTCCCAGTGGCTGGTACTAATGGAGAAGAGAAGTAAGCAGTAATCAAGCCAATTTAACCCCCTTGCTACCTGTGACTCTCCTGCAAAGCTCATTAATGAGCCAGCTCAGGTTGTGCTAATTACCACAACCCTGGTAGGCCGGTGAGAGCACCAGGAGTTAACTAACACTCAATTAACCACTGGTTGCTCGTGATGATTTCCCCTGTGCACAGCTGCCTCAGACAGTCAACAAGAAATCAGTGGCAGGCAGAAGCAGATGAGCCTCCTGTGCAGCTGGGGAGGTGACAACTTCCCTGTGTGGTTTGGGAGCCACAAAGCCAGGCCACACAGCTGAGCTCTTCAGCTTCTTTTCCCTGGTGGTTTGGGGCACCTTGGAGCTGCCCTTTGAGTCAGGAGTGTCAGGTCCCAGCCACCTCTCCATCCCTGGAAGAACCCATCCAGGTGGATGCAGGGAGCATCCAGCCCTGGTGCAGGGGAGCGGAGCAGGTGGGATGGAGAAACCCGGAGGGGTGGAGGTGATCAGGAAGGTCCTTTCCCAGGAACACAGACCCCATCCCATGGCCTCTGGGAGCCTTTGACCATGGTGTATCTCATGCCAGTCAAGCTGCAGGCTCCCAAGACACCTTGGCTGCAGGGTTCAGGTGTGTGAGGGTTGGAGCCATCCCAACTCCTTGCATCCCACAGGCTGCGCAGAGGGGCTGGGGCAGCCCCAGTGCCTGACAATGCCTGAGCTGCTGCCCAGAATGTGCCCTGCAGTTGCTATGGTGACACTGCCATTTCTTACCTCACTGGGGGGAAAAAAGCCTCCAAACATTTAATTCTGCAGCCCACCTGGGAGCCTTTTAAACTCCCCAATCGGTGTTTGACATGTAATAATTTTTCTGCTTTTAAGATTATCCTAAAATGCTCATTCTGTTTCTCTCTCTCAAAATCTCAGCAGTGGAGCCTCAGAAAGAAATCAGCATAAAAAAATACCAATACAAGTTTCAAATGCCAATTTGTCACCATCACTGGGAACAGGCAGTGACAGGCACCAGGGAAGGAGACACAGCAGAGTGAGTCAGGGCTGACAGCGCCGGCACGCTCCAGCCACCGCTGACCAGCCCCCGTGGGAGATGCCAGGTGGAGAGCTGAGCCCACGGCTGAGAGGGGAGAGGAGGTGATGGGTGGAAACGAGGAATTAGGGGAGGAGAGCTGGTCCTGGTTGGTAGCAAGGAGGGCTTTGATCTGCTGCCCTACCTACGCAGCGGTGCCATTGCTCAAGACAGCCATCAGTGCAAAAAGGAAAAGAACAGGAAGCCTCCTTTAAGAAACCAAAGGAAGATTTGGCTCAATTCCCCGGGTCTGCCTCGTGCTCCCAGGTGACCTGGGATCCCCCCGGATTTCCCGGATGGTGCGGGGGAGCAGAGCCCAGCCCTGCCAGGCTCCCAACCTTGACGTGCAAATAAATATAGTCAAAACTGTCAGGCGCCGGGCGCTGCGGTGCCAGGAGGCACTTGGGTACCACCAGCGGGACCCCATCATATGGCTGTTCATGCTTGGGTATCCACACACCTTCCCAAGCAGATGGTCTGCTCCACAGCACTGGGATCCAGCAAGCCTGTGGAGCAATTTAATCTCCAGAAATAATTTAATATGGCTTCCTCCAGAGTATGGTGGTTTGGGGTTTTTTTCCCTGACCAGCCATAGAATAATTTAATCCTGCCTTCTGTGTGAAGGTCTATTTTGAGCTTGCCACCTGCAGAGTGTTTTAATCCCACAACTCACAAAGTAATTCAATCCTCTCCCTTGGTGAGTAATTTAATCCTCTAATTCCAGGGTAATTTAATCCCCTCCCTGGGGAATAATGGAATAATTTGATCCTCCATTTCCAGAGTAATATGATCCTGTACCTGAGAAGCTCAAAACTTCAAACCAGCCACCTGCCTATCTGCAGGCACTGCCATTCCTGCAAAACGCTCCCTACCAGGTGGGGATCTGGGTGTTCTTCCAGTAAATCCATCCTCACACTGGCCAGGGTCATCCATGCAGGTCCAGAATGGGCAAAACCAATCAGCCCTGCCTAACCCTGGGGCACTTGAGCCTGGATGTGTGTGATTGCTTCATTTAAATTCCTTCTCAACCAATTAATCCATTTGCTGATGAATTAGTTTTAATCTAGGTCGGTACCATGGTTGTTAAAGCAGGACAGCCTTTGCCCCCACTCTGGGGGGCTGCTGGTGGGAGGGGAGGGCTCCTGTGGGCTTGTGTTGGTCTGAGTGTTCAGTTCTACATCTAAATATATATATATATATATATGTACATATATATACACCCAGGACCTATGGATTGTCTTCCCATTTACCTGGAAGGGTAGTGCTGTGTCCCCTCACAGAGCATTATCTCCACCAGGACTGGCCTCTGCAATGTCTTAACCCCAGGTGTCATTCAATCAGGACCCCGTTGCACTGAGGGTCTGTAAGCAAGATCCCAGCCTCCAGCTCTCCCTGAGGAGCTGGGAGCGTGGCAGGGCCCTGGAGACCAGCAGCTCCTGGAGCTGAGCCCCTCTGCCCTGCCACAGCATCCTGGGGACATTCATGTCCTCTGTCCACACTGCCCATTCTCACGGGGCCTTTGGGCCTGCACATGCCACCTCCAGTATGGAATTCCACCTTGAAAGCAGTGGAGACTCCCTATGGAGTGGCAGGAAAGAGATTTGGTCCAGGAGCCTGGCTGGTTTACACCTCTTCTCCCTCGTTTCTGCTTAGCAAAGGCTCAATAGGAGAAAGAGTTTCCTTAGCTGAGATGTTAAAAAGAGAAATCCCAATAATGATAGTGTCCATTTCCATGCAGAGGAGGATCTGTGGATTGTGCAGAACAGAAATATTTCCCTGTCCCTCTAAAGACTGCAGCAGTTTGTGCTCAGGAGAGGGATTAGCATACTAGAAAGGAAATAACACCCTGAGAAACACTTGTGGGAGAGGAGAAAGAGGAGAGACCTGCAAAGGGGGTCTGCTGAGGCCACGTTGGCCCCAGGTTTGGGATGCCAAGGCACAGATGGGATGATGTTGAAGCACAGAGGGGAAGGGAAGGTTCCCCCTATGGCAGAGGGGGATGGGGTTGGAGTCCATCACCTGCCTGGGAAGTCCCCAAGCCAGGCAGCCCCACCCACACTCTGTGGGGCCCTTTTGCACAGGGTGGTCTGTCCTCCATCACCTGCCACATCCCCAGGGAAAAGTGATGAGGCTGAGACTGTGAGTATTCTTTTTGTTTAATCCCACTGTCAAGTTAGTGCTTGAATCTTGGAGGCCAAAGGGGAGGCAAGTGGCTTGGAGGACCAGAGACAACTTCCATCACTCCCTGCCTGGTGCTCCCATCTGTAAAGTTTTGAAATAAACATCCAGTTCCCCCCACCTTGCTGTGACCCTCTGGGACCACCCCGTCACCCTCCACAGCTCTCTGCAACCTCCCTCTGGGGCTGCACTGGGCTCAGAGGTGCCAGTGATCACAGGGACAGAGAATTCAAACAAAAATCCTTGCCTGGGCTAAAGAGAAATCATTGCTCGTCCTACCGCACGCTTTATATGCCCTGGTCCCACCTGGGACTGCTAAAATTCTGCTTTTAAAACTCTGCTTTGTACAAAAGTCTGTCCTGGATATGTCAGCTCGCATTCTAATGTGATACATTAGACAAATAATTCTTTATGTGCAAAGCGTTCCTAAGTACCTGCAGGCCAGAGGGGAGAGAGAGGGGCTTGAATATCTTTAAAAATCCCATTCTAAATGTTTCCACTTCAAAGTCTCTTGTGCAAATTCTGTTCCATGCCACATCTCGTGCCCAAAAGTCAGCTTGGCTGGTGCCTTTTGTGTCATGCTGATGCCACACGGCAATGCTCTGTGGGGCAGGGGTGGGCATGTGCAGGCTGTGCTGTGTCTCCTAGATGTTGTAGCCTCCTGTTGGAATGGGGGAAAAGAGCAGGAGAAAAGTCTCTCTCCCTTTACTGCTTGAAATATGAGCCGCTCTGTTTAACCAGTCTTGGTGTTCACTCACCTCTCTTCCCCTCTAATGAGTCGGTTTTTGTTCTCCCATATCACGTCTGGATGCACATTGTGGGTAATTGATGGACAGGACCCGACCTCTGAAAGCTATCAACGTAGCCACTGTGAAATCACACGTCCAAGTATGTTTATCTTCCCAGCTTTTTGGGCCCCAGCACTCTTGGACATGGATTTCTGTACTTCAAGGAGGAGAGCAAATTTCCTTCAAAATGTCAGCACAGAAATGAAAGATAAGAGGGAAGACACAGGGGCTGCTTAAACTTTGCATTCACTGCAAAGCAGAGCAGCGTGGCTCAGAGGGAAGGAACTGGAGCTCAGCCATGGGCAGGCCAATTTGGGGGGGTTCGTGGGTGCTGCCCTGTGATGGGGGCGCTTCCAGTGGTGACTCCCAGCCAGCACTGGTGTGCAAACCACCTGCTGTTCTCCACCTGTTTACCCCAGGATCCAGCCCAGTGGGTTGGAGTCTGGGTGTCTTCTCCCACCGTGAGCTGAACTCCTGGTGTTTGGCACAGGGGGGTCCCCTGGGGTCACACCAGGTGTCCCCCCCAGCACTGGGGGAGTTCTCCATTCACCTGGTGGTGCTCTAACATGTGAGGAAGCAGCCCTGGCTGCTCTGAGCCTCTTTGCTGTGCCAGGCTGTCCTGTGGCAGCCGCCACTGGGAGTGGCAGGCAGTGGCCCCACGGTGGTGGGTTCATGTCTGTGTGCCTCGGCGTGGCTGTAGAGTGCTCTGTAAGTAATTCTTGATTGCAGGAACCTCTCTCCACACAAGCACCTCTCCAAAGCAGCAGCAGGTGCTCAGTGTTCCTCCTCCATCCCTCCCTGAGCTGTGGGCATGGGAGGAAAGCGGCCGAGCTGCGGCCAGGGAGCTGGGAGGATTTCCCCAGCCAGTGATGAGGATGGAGACCATTCCTGCCACCCGGGCACAGTCATCATCTCCTGGCCAGAGCCTGGTGGGGCTGTCCACGACCACCACGGAGGCATTTCAGGGAAAGCACGAGCCCTCCCCCGTTGCAGCCGGAGCTCCCTGCGTGCTGCTGACTGACAGCCAAGACGCGCGGCCGCACATCTTGTTTTCAGCAATCTGGGTGTTTGTGTTGGCAGAGCCTGGCTCACGCTCATGACAGGAGCTGCCTCTCACTGTCAGCAGCAGCTCTGCCGTCGCTGAGCCTTTGCACACCCACCTCTTCCCCGGAGTTGCCGGCGGCTCCAGCAGCCTCTGCTCCTGGCACCTCTCACATGGCTGCCTGCAGCCACGGTGCTGCCAGGCACCCGCTCCCTGCCCTCCTGCAAGCTCAGCTTTTGCCACTCTTTTGATGTAGCCCTGTTGCTCACCATCATCCCTTTCCCACTGTCCTGGGGAGTTCCTCATACACCAGGATCAAGGCTTAATCTGCTTCCAGCCTCACTCCTGAAGTCGTCTGCTTTAAATACCGACAGCGGGTGAAGTGAGGAACCCTTATGGATTTGCTGCAGAGCTCCTTGGGGATGGTGCAGTTTGTGCTAAGCAAGAGCTGGGAATATAGGCTGAGAATGGTCCCTCTGGACTCTCATCTCTCTGTCTCCAGCCTTCTTTTCTTGAGAAGCTCTGTGGGATGTGGATGAGCTATCAGAGCAGGTCCATGGTGGGATGCGGGTGGCAGCAGAGCCAGGGCCCTGCTCTGAGCAGTGGTGCCCACCCTGCCCATCAGCTGCAGCCTGTCAGTCCTGCTCACGCTCCCAGAAACTCTCCAGGAGCACTGAGGCTGCACTGACTGTGGCTGCAACCCCTGGGATGGGGCTGGCTGCCCAGGTTCCTGCTCCTATGAGCTGCATTTAACTGATCCAGTGTTGGATGCAGGTGCTGAATGTGAGCTGGACCCACTGAGCTGCAGCCGCTGCCCCACCCCGTGTGAAGAGTGCCGGTCCCCAGTCCTGCCGTGGCTCCTGGCTATGCAGCCCCACATCCATCCCTTGCAGTGCCCTGTCCTCCAGCTGCACGGTCACCAGGAGATCCCACTGCAGGGCCAGGGAGCCCTCAGCCTGCCAGCAGCACTGGGCTCGGCCCGCTGCTGCCATGCAGGGACCCGACAGCGGCAGGGGCGGGAGCCCTGTGCCTCTGCCTTCGCATGACACACGCTGCCGTGCCCCGGCAGAGCTTCCAGTGGTCGGGAGAGGAAGGAGCTCTTGCCTGGTATTGCCAGGGAAGGGAGGTGAGGAGGAGGAGGAGGAGCACGGGAGCATCTGGGGACACGAGCTCGACAGCAGGGCTGCGGGGAGGGGAGCGTGCGGGAGAGGAGCCTGGACTCAGGGGGATGTGTGTGTTTGCACAAAAGGTCATGTGTTCATTGCCTGACAACATGTCCACATAGCAAAATCACCTCTGAGCACCTCAGAATCACCCTCCCCACCCCAGGGACAGCCAATAATACTGAGCCATCTGTAGATGCTTCATGACTCAAATGAGAGCTTGGTTGCCAACCCACTCCTCTTCTTCTTTCCTACTAGTGCTAAAAAAACCCAAAGAGGGTTTTGCAGCCCTAAATCCAGCTCCTGGCCCATTTGCAGCCTGCCAGCAGAGTATTAGGTTGGGGCACTTGGTCTACAAAGGTTAGGGCTGCAGGAGGAGGCTTTGTGCCACCTCTGAGACCTCTCAGCAGCCCCAGAGCACCCTTTGGTCCTGTCATCAGAAATACGTCCAAAAAGGCACCTTCTTGATGGAGAAATGGAGATGGAAGTAGGCTTCTGGAAGTCCTCACTTCCGTGGAAGTAAGGACAAGCTACATTTCATCCCACCCTCCCTGGAGCTCTGGAAGGCTCTTGTGCTGCCAGAGCAGCTCTTGCACAGGTAGCCCCTCTTGGGAGCCTCCTCTAGCAAATGCATTTACCACAGTGTGAAACACAAACTTGTCTTCCCTGTGTGTGACTCCAGGCTGTATTGTAGATTAAAAGATTTGTCTTTCTCCTTTATCCAGCAGGTGGGTCTCTGGTGGCTGTTTCAATACCATTCCTGCATGGGCTCTGGGATGTCTGTGCTGAGGTTCTCAGTAAACTCAATTACACCGTGGTAATAGCATGGTATTGACTCAGGAGCCTCAGCAACACAGGACTCTTGCCGTTTATTAGCTGTTTAATTATATGGCACATCAGGTCAAAATAATGTCATTAGCTAATTAGCCCATGTTGGGGGTATTTGTAATTTTTCTTAAATGAATGTTAGCATTAGTGAAAAGTGCCAGCTGGTAGCCCAAGAGTCAGGGCTCCTTTTGTGCATACAGCAGGTTGAGGCTGATGTCAGCCTAGATGCTCCTTCATGTATCCCATGGGCACAGGTCCCCTGCCACCTCTGGGGACAGGGTGACCCTCTTCAAGGGTTTGGGTGAGCTACTTATAACAGCTCACAACGTGACTGGGACCCCCAGCACCCTCCAAAGAGCTCACTCTGGGCATGGCTGGGCCAAGCTCATGCCCAGGGGTTATTCAGTTATTCAGCATGTTCAGGATTTGAGGAGTAGCACGGTGGCATTGAAAGGCACAGCTCTCCAGGACTGTCACACAGCTCAGCCCTGACACTGCCAGAGCCACTGTGAGTCAGTGCCCCCGTGTTTGACACCAGCCACGCACGGCTGAGCACGCTGAGCAGGGGAGCCAGTGGCACGTGCTGCAGCTGTGACCCGCCAGAGGGGGTGACAGCAGCACAGGCATCAGGCTGAACCTTATTGCAGCACCCCTGTGCTCCTCCCGCTGCCTGCTTGGCCCAGGAACTCACCCAGTTACCCAGAGATGCCTCATCTCCCTCTGCCTGAGGGGCTGGGAGGGCAGAGCCCGTGTGTCCTGTGAATGCCAGCACACACCCCATCCCCATTCCTGTGTGCAGACTCCAGTGGGGACAGTCTGCATTCCCAGACTCCAGTATGAAAGCTTTTGGACTGGGGCTGTGTGCTAGGGATGGATCAGTCTGCCACGGGCTCTGCTCCTCATTTCACCCTGGTGACAGGGCACACATCAGCAACATCCCAGTGGCTCACCCGGAGGTGGATGCAGGCTGCTGGCATGGAGATGAGATGTGTAAATCCTGTGGGATAAATCCCGTGGGTTTAGGAGTTCTACAACACAGTTCTGGCTGTCTCCCTGTGGTTTCTGTGGCTTTTCTGAGGAGGAGGCAGCATTGCCATATGAGAGCAATCTGGGCAGGATGCTGCAGGATGTCCATCAGGGATATTGTTATAATTAGCATTTCTTGGCTGCTCTTCCCCACCAGCACCAAAGGTTTCAGCATGATGACTCCTGACTTAATGTTAGTCCTTCAGCTGGCTGCTCTGGGCCTGCAATTCCCAGTTGTGTTGTCCCCCCCAAATTCTTACCATTATTTAACTCAAACAGGTCAGCTCTGTGCTTTACAAAACACATTTGCTGATCCTGAAGATTTCTAAATGTCTTTCAATCTGGCTGGGTTTATTCCAAACTCTGAAAAATTGCAGACCCCTGCAGATGCTTTCATGTCCTTGAGGACAAGTTCTACTGACTGGAGAACCTCCCTGGGGAGCCCACACACTTCTGAGAGGTTCAAGAGTCCATAGCAAATAACTCCAAAATTAACCATGCAGGCCTCCCCCAAGTCCTCAAAGGCACAAGTTCAGATGAATAAAATAAATTTGGAGTTAATAGACCACAATGAATTTGAAATACAACATTTCTAAAAGAGGGAGGGGGGAATAGAAGACTTGTCCAATAGTTAGAAACTTTTCCTCTTTCATGTCTTATCTCTCCAGTACCTCAGCTGCCTAACTGGAGACTCTCTCAAATAATTATATTCCAGAGTAGACAATTCTTTGGTGGACAGATTTTTTTTTTTTTTTAAAGACACATTAGGGGGAAACAAAACTGGGCTTGTAAGGAGAATGAGTTACATCCTTCTGTTGGCCATTGTTGGTGTGGTGTGGCTGCACTGCTGTGAGATAATCACCCATTCTCCCATGCTCTGCCGCTCACCTTAATAACTCTCCCAGGATTTGATGTAATGGTTTACATAACCTTTCTGAAGCATCCTGAATTCTGATGCACCCAGCACTTAAATGTGACATTGAGTCAACTCTGAAGTACTTTACAGCTGGGTGATGCTGCTTGGGGCTACGGCAGACGATGAATGGAAAAGTTTCACTTACCAAGATGAACTTTTTACCAGCTGAGCCATGTGTCTGGAAGAAACCTCAGGGTCTCAAATCCCGAGCTGGATTTGTCTCCCTGTCCTGCCTGTGGAAGCGTGCAGCACCAGGGTTGATCCAGGGCAGCAACTATGGACTTGAATCCCTGTTACCTGTCTGCATGTGGCCTCTCTGTAGGTACCTGCCTTGGAGCCCACTGGCTGGATGACATTTATAGTCAGCAGGGAGAAAAAAGGCATGTCCAGGCAAAATTCATCTGACCTTTCTCAGGCAGCCACCTTAGAAGGAGATTAATCCTGCCCCTGAGAGGCCTTTTCTCTCTGTTAGCGATACAGCAGTTCATCCAGCTTGTCCATGGATGCAGGCTGTGTTTGGGCAGATGTATCCCCCTGGATCCCTGCCGGGCTGTAGGATTTGTGCATGGCCAGGGAAGATGCTTTGCTCCCTCCTGGGGCACTGTGCAGAGTGCAGGTGTGGGAGATGGGCAGCCCTGCTTCCCCCCAGCACCCCCAGCTGGGGCTGTGGCACGTGGCATTTGCCAGCCCCACCAAAGGCACAGGCTCAGAGGGCAGGGATGAATACAGGCATTTTCTGATATCTGGGGCTGATTCTGCTGCCTTCAAAATCCCGCAGTAATTGCTGGTGTTGACTGTATATGCAAATCCGTATCTATAATAGTCTCTCTCATGTATGTCTGTGTATATATATATGCAGGCACACGTAGATGTGTGTGTATCTCACATATGTGCTCTCAGCCCACACAGCATATGGGGCTCCCAGCGCCACCGCAGCCTGCGCGTTCCCCGTGGCACCCACGGAGAGGGTGGGGTGACGTCCTGCCTGTGCCAGCCCCACCACTCATCCCGACCTGCCACTGTCCTCCCCGTCCTTCCCGCTGGGATTTTCACCCTGCACACCCTGAACGTGGTCCTGCCGTCACCACTGTCCCCCCAAAACACGTGTGTGGGGTGGTGGCACCCTCCTGTGCTGCCCAGGCTTGCAGGGGTTGGTCTTAGCTGGGAGGACGAGGCTTGTGAGGAGCTCTCGGTGCAAGTGGGTGCAATGGGATGTAACAAGCTCCTGGTGCTTCACTGTGCCTCGTTCATTAGTTCATGTGTCTTAATAAACCAGGCTGGCCCTCTGTCAGCAGGGAAGGGAGTCACTCGGGCTGGGCTGTGGGGGAAGCGCCTTGGGAAGGGGAAGGAGCCCATGGAAAGCACAGCTGTGCCCCAGGCACACACAGGAACCTACCCCAAAACCCTTGGGGCTTGTGCTACTCCAGATTCTGGGCCAAAATCACTCAGAGAAGGGGCTTTTGGCTGTACCTTTCACCCTGGGGAGAGATGTGGCTGCAGGGTGTCCCTGGGCCAGCGTCCAGCACAAGTGTCCAGGACACAGTGCTCCAGGTCTGCAGGGAGAGCAGGCTCTCCAGGGTGCTATCCAACACTCCACTCCCACAGCAGTTGGAGGTGCTGCCTGACCCTTTTCCCCATCTCTAGAAAGGTCACCATGTCTCCCAGCTCTTTCTTTTTGCCAGTGGGAGTACCTACATCAGACACTGAGCACGGCCCCAGTACTGTGATGCAGGTATTGCTACCATGGCTGGTCACAGTGAAGCAATATGGTTTAATTGCATGATTTCCAGGCCTGGCAGATTCACAGAATCACAGAATATTCAGAATTAGTCCAGAGGAGCAGAGCTGAGGGAAGCAAGGGTCTGCAGGAGTGCAGGGATGGGGAGGGAGAGCACACCCAGCTGAGGGTGGTCTCTGTACAGACTCTGACCTGAACACGTCCTGCCAAAGCACAGGAGGCAGAGCAGGGTAAGGGAGGAGAGGGAAGGTGTAAGAAAATTCAGGTGTGCAGCTGGGAAAGAGCCTTTCCGTAAGAGAGCTGTTGGTGTCAACGACGTTGGTAGTGTCACTGATGGAGAAATTCAATCACTTCCAATGAGGGAAAAATAATTGTCTTTCGAGGTACAGTAGGTTGTTGTCATTTTCCTATGACACACTCCATCAACTTTCAATTTCTAGTACAAAAGCCCTTCCTTCTTGCTCGGGTCTCTCTAATCCATTGCAGTGAGCACTTATGGCAGACATGGCATAGGCTGGGGAACCCATCTGGGAAGAGAAAGGCCCAAATTGTACCAAGCTGAGAGGAAAACCCAGACCCTGCTGGGTGCAGAGAGTGCCAAATGGGGGAAACTAGCTTGGGTCAACATCCACTGAAATATCTCATCCCCTTGAGCCCCAGGTTCTGTAAAACAAGGAACACAGGATAGTGACGGGCTCACATAACTTGGGTAGAGGGGTTTGGAGGCACCTCTGGCACTGGGATCCCAGGCAGGTTTGGCACAGGAAGGTTCAAACCCTCTGTGGCTGGAGGATGCAGGTTCAGCACCATCCTCCTCTCTGGTATCCATGGTGGCAGAGAGGAGAGGAAGGGGGGGAGAGTGGCCAGCAGTGATGTGGAGCAAAGGTGTCTGCACAGGAAAGCCAGAGCTTGGCACTTCCCTGCCACTAGGTGAAATAAGAGGTGATTAGCAAAATATCCCAGCCACAGAGCCTTCTCCTCTAGCACTGGAAGAGGAAATAAGTATTTAAAAACATTGCTCTAACAGAGAGAGGTAATGATGTGTTTCAAGGCAGAGCTGGTATCATTCATAAAGCCCGTGCTGCTTAATTATATCTGCCCCATTTAGGAGAAAAATGATTTCCCAGTGAGTTTCTGGTTTGTTTTCCCTCTGTCCCGCTGTATCTCACTGTGGCTCCAGCTGTTTGTCAGGCTCTTTGGGATCTCTGTCTCCAACCACAGCTTGAGGCTGGCTGCCAGCCCCAGGAGCTGATAACTGTCACTGTCACCAAGTGCCAGCCAGCCAGAGAGGCCCCAGAGCTCAGGAGGGGCAGAACTGAGGTGATGCCATCCTACACTGACTCTGGGTGGGGTACCAGGGGTGAGTCTCTTGTTCTTATGGCACAATAGTCAAGACTAGTTGACCCAGAGTCAAAGAATCACAAAATATGCTGAACTGGGAGGGATCCACAAGGATCATTGAGTCCAACTCTTGGCCCTGCACAGGACCATGCCTGAGAGTCACACCAGGTCCCCTAGAGTCACACCAGGTCCCTGAGAGTCACACCAGGTCCCCGAGAGTCACACCAGGTCCCCTAGAGTCACACCAGGTCCCTGAGAGTCACACCAGGTCCCCGAGAGTCACACCAGATCCCTGAGAGTCACACCAGGTCCCCTAGAGTCACACCAGACCCTGAGAGTGTTGTCCAAATACTTCCTGAACTCTGTCAGGCTTGGTGCTGTGACCACTTCCCTGGGGTGCCTGTACCACTGCCCAGCCACCCCCTGGGTGAAGAACTTTTGTCCTGATATGCAACTTAACCCCCTGGTGCTGGGCACACAGCCCTGCTGTCCTTGCTGGGGACTCTTTGGGGACCCCAGTATTTTCCTGGCAGGCTCTGGCACACNGATGACTGTCACTGTCACCAAGTGCCAGCCACCCAGAGAGGCCCCAGAGCTCAGGAGGGGCAGAACTGAGGTGATGCCATCCTACACTGACTCTGGGTGGGGTACCAGGGGTGAGTCTCTTGTTCTTATGGCACAATAGTCAAGACTAGTTGACCCAGAGTCACAGAATCACAAAATATGCTGAGCTGGGAGGGACCCACAAGGATCATTGAGTCCAACTCTTGGCCCTGCACAGGACCATGCCTGAGAGTCACACCAGGTTCCCTAGAGTCACACCAGGTCCCTGAGAGTCACACCAGGTCCCCGAGAGTCACACCAGGTCCCGTAGAGTCACACCAGATCCCTGAGAGTGTTGTCCAAATACTTCTGAACTCTGTCAGGCTTGGTGCTGTGACCACTTCCCTGGGGTGCCTGTACCACTGCCCAGCCACCCCCTGGGTGAAGAACTTTTGTCCTGATATGCAACTTAACCCCCTGGTGCTGGGCACACAGCCCTGCTGTCCTTGCTGGGGACTCTTTGGGGACCCCAGTATTTTCCTGGCAGGCTCTGGCACACTTTGTCTGCAGGTGCCTGTGCCTGCTCCCAGTTCCACTGCCCTCCAGCCCCATGAGCCAGGGCTCTTCCTTCCAGAGAAGAGCTTTTCATGCTGCTTTTAAGCAGCCTTAGCCTGTGGTGCTTTCCTTTCGCCTGTCAGCTCTAGCCTGACATTATTTGGGTAGAAGCAGAGGGATGGGAGTGTAGAGAGGCAAAATAGTGACTTTTTTTTATTTCTTGCATTCATAAGACATTTCAAGTGACACACAGAGACAATAACGTATCACTCAGCTCGAGTACAGCTTGAATGGTTTAAAAATACACTTCTGAACTTTCCACCCCTATTCATGCACAGGCACCATCCCTTTGGGGTCTGCACTTTGGCAAGAACAAGCAAGGAGTTAAGCAGCTCGGCAAGACGAGCTATTTATGGCTGTTGCAAGCTCCCTGCTCTGCTCCCATACCCCATTCAATCCTCTAATTATGTGCAGTTGTTTCATGCTGTGTCTCACCGCCTGCTCTCTGGGGGAAACCACTGGGGCTTTGCCAGTTGATGAGGAGGGGGTGGGAAGGGGGAAGACTCTGCCACACGTGTCCATGCAGCCTGGGAAAACAAGAGTTGCTGTGAGATTGTTTGTCTGTGGGGATACCAGGGCACTGCCCTGGGACCTTCTGGACAAGGAAGCAGAGCTTGTAAGAGCAACAGCCCCAGTGGGGGAGTTACCTGTGGGATGTAGCAACAGAGGGTGTGGAGTGACTTCTTCATCCCTGGGTTCAGTCCCCTGTGTCCCCGAGCCTTCCCTGTGAAATGGAGCCCAGAAGCTGCAAGACAAACATGAGAGAGCAGGAGGGACCACAGGGCTTGCCAGCCACTGCTGCCCTCCAGACAATTCCTCTACAGCACTGCCAGCTTGGAGGAGAGAGGGGCTGCTGCCAGGACTCTGAGCCTGCTCTGGTTCCCCTGGCAAGCCTGCCCAGCTGCAGACTTGCTCCAGGGTAACATGAAAGCTGCCTCTGAAAACTGCCCCTTCCACTTCCATAAACCCCTGCGAAGACGCTGCTCCAGCATCACAGGAATTTTAGTTAATCCACTAATAGTCTTTGAATAAATCAACCAAACAAGAAAAGAGATGAGAATAATCTCCAGTGCCTGGAGCTGCATGGCTGTTTCATTAAAGCAGCTCTGTGAGCATCCTCAGTGCAGAGTCTGCACCCATCACCCCTGGTGTTTCACACTCCCCAGACACACTCAGCAGCTTTTCTGGCCCTTATGAACGGTGACAAAGTGGTCTGGGGGAGACCAGCCAGTGCTCTGTATCCCCTCCACACTGCAGGGTGGGTGAATGGGCACTGGGAGGGACAAGCACCCTCTGCTCATCCCGAGGCTGGGCAGGGCCAGGGTGATCTGTGCAGATCCTTGTGGGCACAGGGTCTGGTAGCCCCAAGGTTGGCATCTGCAGTCAGTGCTGTTGGACTGGTAAGAGCTGGGGGCTGCTGCTGGTTACACTGGTCTCAGATAAGTTGCTCATGGGAGCTGGAGATTACCTGACCTGTGCCTCTGCTGTCATTTGAGCCCTTCCAGCCATCCAGTGTGCCCCCAGCCTGCTCCCAAGCCCATCAGCAGGGAAGGGAGGCTGTGGCCAAGCCCCTGTGTGGCCCCAGCAGGCAGCACAGGCAGTTCACATCCACCTCCATCTGCCACGGCATGCGGAGGCACAGGCAGCCCCTGCACCACACACCTGGCCTCAGGGATCCAGCCTGTGCCCTCCATCTGCTCCGTCTGTGGGGAGTGGGGCTGTGCCACCAGTGCCCCTCCAGCAGCTCAGTTCAGCTCTGGACAGCCCTGGGTGAAAGCAGGGTCCTGGCAGTCCCTGCCCATGGAGGTTTAGATGCTGAAAGGGCCCCTCTGTACAGACCCAGTGCAGCAGGAGTTTGGGGTTCACCCCCACGAGAACGAGGGGTCCCTTTCCCTGGAAGCCCAGTTTGGTGGGTGCTGATGGGGTGCTGGGGACCATTGCCATGGGGCCCTTGCTGTGGAGTGGGGAATGCTGCCAGCAGCCAGAGGCTCCCCCTCCTTCCCAGCTCTGCTCTGCACAGGTTTGCTGTATTCTCACCTGATTAGTGGATTTGAAATACAGCCTTTGGCTTTGAGACCCAAAATAGATGTCAGGTTGTCCTTACTCCGCTGAAGGCTCCTTAGTATGTAAATCCCTCCCCAACACGGCCTGTGCAGCACGGTGCTTCCAAAGGGATGGCCCCTCTGGGATCCCGGCTTTCCTGGGGATCCCCACCCCGGCTCCTGCACAGCAGTGTCCTGCTGCCTGCAAGCCCTGCTGCAGGGGGGTGCTGGCACAGCTCCCGTGCCAGGCACGTGTTAGGGACGGTGCTTTGCATCCCTCCTCCACTCCCCCCTTCTCCCCCTGCTCCAAATGGGACCCGGCAGGTTTCCAGAGAGGCTCTGGGGCCAGCGGGCAGTGACATTTGTTTTGTCACTTACGCCGTCGTCACCAAAAAAACCTAAAAAAATAGCTGCCTCTAGGGGAGAGCCGGGCCCGGTGACATTCGCTTCATCTCACAGCAACTAACGCATCCGGCAGCATCCCCGGGAACTGTGTGCTCTGCGCCGGGATAAACGAGCTCCGTGCTGCCGGCAGAGCGGCCCCCCGGCCCGTCCCCCTGCTGGGGACAGCTGGGCACAGGCAGGACCTCCCCGCGGGCCAGGGACACCCCCTGTGTCCTACGACAGCCCCCCACGAGCTGTGGGCTCTGCGGAGAGCCGGGAGGGGATGTTCATTTAACGACATTAATTGCTTGATACTTTTGCAGTGCTCCCTACCTTGTAAAGATTGAGTCAAAAACCAGCGCCTGAGGAACTGCCTCTATTAAACTGATGTTCATTAGAGCTGACTCGGCGCTACCTCATTAGGCTGCTGTAATTGAAGGAGTTAATTGATTATCAATAGTTTGAGTTGCCGCTCCTCGTGCCCACAAGGCCCTGCTGGGTGTTCCTCGGGGTCCAGCATTCATCATGAGGCCGGGACACGCCTCACTGCTGGCAGTCACGGCTCGGGTTGCTCCGTGCGTGCCCGTCCCTGTGCCCGTCGTGCTGCCGGCGCTGCCGCAGCGTTTTCCGCGTGGGTCCTTTGCCTTCAGATTATTCACCCGGGTTTGGCACTCGCTCCAAACTGTCTGAAATACTTCTGATGGCTCCCCTTCCCGTGGCTGTTCTTTAATGCATATGTATTCTATTTGGAGAGGCTGCATGTGGGGGCTTGGTGACTCTCTCCTGGGTGTGAAAGCTACAGCAGAGCCTCCGAAGCAGCTGCTCCCTGAGCAGCTCGGTNTGGGGGGGCCCGGCTGCCCGGCGGGGGCTGCGTGGCCGCGCTCGCACACTGGTTTTCCTGGGCTCGGACTGACTCCCTCGCGCAGACACGTGCTGCTGACTCAGTCACACCTCTGCTGTTTTTAGAGGCGGCCTTCTAACACTCTGCCGTGTTCAGCAGAAACCAGGGAGATGCTGCGCTTCCCCCAGCCAGCCTGAAAACGCATCCCCTGCGCTCAGGAGCAGCTCTTGGGCTGCTCATCCTGGCCCTCGGCTGCTGGAAATGGGACAGGCGTGGGTTCTGTAGTGAGACAGGTCTGTCTCAGCCCTGCTGCCACAGAGATCTCTGCCTCCTGCCCTGTCCTGCCCTCAGAGTTCACCCTCGAGTAGCCCTCCTGCCAGGAGCAGTGCCCAGAGCATCCTCAGGTACCCCCAGGAGCTGATGGGCCATTGCTGCACCCAGAAGACCACGGGTGACACAAAAGTGGTGATGCTGCAGCAGGCAAGCTGGGAAGGGAAAAAAGGATCCTCTCCTGCATCCTCACACCTCCACAAGGGCACAAGAAGGGCTCAGAAAGCCAGAGGGGAGGGGTGCCACAGGCCATCTATCTGCTGCCAGGTTTTCACTCCCCTGCCCCAGCTCAGGGTGTGTGAGGCATCACAGGTGACAGCACAGACAGCGAGGTGGGAGGTAGACAAGCCAGGAGGAAACTGTTGCTCCCCAACTTCGTTAGCTTTAACTAACGAGCTGTTTATAGGAGTGACATGACACCTGCTTTCCTCTTTATAAATTCAATAATTTATGAAAGGTATTAAAGGCAAAACAGCCTCCCGGATAAAGCCTGTGATGCGTGTACGCTGGGTATTAGCCAGACGGGACAATGAGCTACACTTTAATAACACACAAAGATATTTACCCTCTCCCTCTATAAATTATTAAGGGACTTTTTTGCACGTAATTACATGAGCTTTTATGTTTCTCACTCCCTGCTTTTAATCCTTTTTGGAATGGTGCCAGTCGCTTATAACAGGAGCTGAGCAAACAGCAAACGCCATGGCTGTTTGGGGTTGGCTTTGGGGTCGCTGCAGATGATGGAGATGCAGGAGAGGACATGGCTGTGAGCCCATTCCACTCGGCACGTGGCACACCCCCGCAGGGAGGGGACACCAAACAGTGCCAGCCCTGCGGGGCTGGGACGGGGTTTGGCCACAGCAGGAGGTGCTTTTCCTCCGGGTGGCTTCGGGGAGGTGGCCGTGGGAAAGTGCAAAGCAGTCTCCAGTGTTTTAAACGCCCTCCAACTGTGCATGCAAATCAATTATATGCAGACGTAATTGGGCATGCAAATGTCACTAGGAGGCTGTTTACATGTGCAGTGTACATTGTATGTGTGCAAAGGAACACTGAGGGTGTTAGTAATAATTACACCCTGAGAATGTCCTGGCGCTGGGTCTGCTACTTCTGCTTCTCCAGCTCTGGCCTTCAGGGAGCAGAGCTCCCCTCTTACCCTGCCCCATGCCAGACTCCTCTGCCCTGACTGATGTGTTTGCTCCCTGGCCTGTGCCCAGCAGTGCAGCTCAGCTCCCCCAGTGCTCCCCAGCAGTGCCTCTCCCCTTGCTGCTTGCTGGTAGTGCTGCAGCCCCAGCTGAGCCCATCTCGGCCTGCCACACCAGCCAGAGGCCAAACTTCTTTTAAACATTAAGGTGAGGAGCCCATTTCATCTCCTCCAGGCACCTTGACCTCTTTCTCTTAGTGGCCAAGTATTTGTGAGTCAGCCCCAGCAGGATGGCTCCCACATCACCTCCCCATCCTCCATGCCCAGCACAGCCTTGGCTTTTTCAGTGTGGGCAATTGACAGGACTCTCCTGTCCTCCATACTCACAGCTCTCTCCAAGCCCTCTCTCCTTTGTGCCAAATTCTTTAATCATTGCTCTTTGTCCTGTTGTGCAGCTCCTATTCTTACACCAAGCTGTTAAAAAGCTGTCACTGTCATAAATTCCTTGTCCCAGAAATTATCTTTCATCTCCTGAACGTGGGCTACAATAGGCACTGAGGTGCTTGATATTATTAATACCTTCTATATATGTGTCAATGGGCTTAAGAACTTAATGGAGCCTTTTCCCTCAGCCCTTCATGCTGCGTGTTTGGGCTGCTTGACAGAGCAGTCAAGATATCAGTGCTCAACTCAGGCTGACATGAGGACATGTGGCCTCTCTCCATTCCAGAACATTGCATAGAAAGGCCTAATTTCCACACCCAGAACTCACATGGGTAGGGGGGGTGACAGTGCCCTAGCAGAGACAGGGATGATCTGAGCTGGGGCAGACCCTGTGTATCAGCAGCTTATCCCAATCTTCAGTAGCACTTGCTTGAGGGGCTCTACTGAAACACATTTTTTCTCCTCTTTATCCCTGTTCTCCAGAGCTTCATGGAGGCCATGTCATGATTTGAGACAAGCAAAGCATGAATATGACATCTCCTACCTCTCACCTTGCTTTCAGCTGGACAGAGAGCTGGAGATGGATCCAGCATGTGAGACTGTGGTGGGGACACTGGAGAGATCCCCTCCATTGGCCTCACAGCCCCAGCCCATGTCCCGAGGAACATTTTGTGGCTCCTGCCACTGTTGTCCCAACTGAATGGCTGGTGGTCAAAGCATTTTTGGATCATTCTGCTCCAAATCAATAAGCTGACCAGAGCAGGGAGCAGTACAAGACAGTACAGAGAGAAAGCATAATGATAATACTTGATAAGGATCCTCAGTTTCACTGAGGAGCAGCCGTACAATGCGGAATTTGGATTCCCTCCAGCTGATAATGAGAAGCCACTGGACTGACTCAGCCTGCTGTGAGGAGGCACCAGCACACATCCAGATGGCCGTGGGGATGGGGGAGCAGGAATATCCTGCCTTGCCTCTTCGTCCCACTCCCCCCACACACCCTGAAATGTCACCACCTCCAAGGGAGAACGTGATTTGGGAGCACGTTTCTCCCTGACTGCATCCGCAGGGGCCCGGTGGAACAGCCTTCCTCAGGAACAAGGGTTCCTCAGGAACAAGGGTTCCTCAGGAACAGGTCCTGCTGCCAGCAGTGCTCAGGAGGGCAGGGGAGGTCTGTGTCCGTGTGTTGTGCAAGGCATGCATGAGACATCAGGGTGACCTTTCCTCCCTGTCCCAAGCAGCCAGGAGTTTATGGTGTCTTCTCCAGGGACTGGTTAGAACTGGGCAGGATCCAGGAGCTGGTTGCTGATCGAGCCCAGGGGGCATGTGAGGCACCCTCCTCTCGGGATGTGCAGGGGCAGAGCAGGGACAGAGCCTCCCCCGTTCCTGCTGCCAGAGGGAGGGGGCTGGAGGGGCAGACAGCCGATCTGGCGATCTGGCGTTCCCAGAGCCAGCGCTGGCAGAACTTCAAGGTGTGGTACATCTTATCTCTGCCTGGCATTTGCATGTATTTTCTCAGCTCAGCTTGTTAGGACAAAAGTGTGAAAATCTGAAAGAAAAGGAATGATAATAATAATAATGAGAGTAATTAAAATCCACCTCCATCCTGCCAGCTCGGCCCTTTCTAGACCTATTGTGGCATTCCTGGACACGTGCACTGGGACCAAGGGCAACGAGCGTGTCCCAGGTCTGTCCCCTGAGGGGCAGGTCTGTCCCCACTGCCCAGGTCCCTCATGCAGTGTGCAGGTGCCACCTCTCCGGGAGGGAGCTGAGAGCAGGGATAAACTCCTGCCTCCTGCCAACAGAAGGGAACCATCTGCCACAGCCCGTGATCATCTGAGGATGGCAGTGGCAAAGAGCTGGAGCATCTGTCTGAGGGACGAGCCCCCGCAGATGGACACCCAAATGTTCTTGCTGTTCCCTGCAGGTTTTAAAGAGGAACATGTTCAACGAGGGCGTGTGAGCCAAGTCACTCTGCAGCGTCCAGGGGCTGCACACAGGTCAGCACAGGACAGTGGCACCTGGAAGGCTGGGGCACTGTGGGTCACTCCAGGCTGCAAAAAGGAGGTTGACCCAGTCGAGAGGCTGACCCACAACAGCTGGAGTTGGTCTCTACAACATGGAGGAGGCCAGTAAAGGTGGTGGGAGAGGGAAAAAAGGCGTTAGCTGCAAAGCTGTCAGCTGCACACAGCTACAGGCTGTTACTGGGGACAGGAGGGGATGGTACTTGCAGTGAGGCTTGGTTGTGTGCTGCTGGCTGTCCCCAGCACACTGTCACCATGCTACAACACCTCAGGGACATTAACAGTAAGCTCACTAGTCATGACAGGTCAGTAAATGCAGAAACATGGGAGCCTTTGGGGCTTCCGAGCAGGGGCCAATGCAGTTCCTCCGGCAGAGATCAGCAGGGTTCATTGCTGCTTTTGCCTCATTGCTCATCTGCCTTTGTTTGAAGTGTCCTTGAGGCTCTTGGGGTGAGGAAGTGTGGCCCATGAGGTGGGCTGAGAGTTAAAGAGAGAAAAACCCAAATGACAGTGCTGCTCTGTGGGCAGGTTAGTTGTACTGGCTCCTCTTACACTCTGGCACTGTGGGCAAGGGGCTCCAGCTGAGAGCAGCTTTTAGGTGATGTTTTGTTCTCCCTGAGCTCTCTGTCCTTCCCATCGCCTCTCCCCACTGCTGGCAAAAATGCAGAGTGTAGCTGTCAGAGCAAACCAGGGCTGTGCCTCGCTGCCATTCCTGGGGCACCCGTGCTGCCCTCACCTCTCCTGCTGCCGCTGGTCCCTCCACCCAGGTCCAAAATCATGGAGCTATAGAATGGTTTGCATTGGAAGAGGTCTCAAAGATCCAAACTCCTGCCATGAGCAGGGCACCTTCCACTTAGACCAGCTTGCTCAGGGTCCCATCTAAGCTGGCTTTGGGCACTTCCAGGGAAAGGAATCCCACACTGAGGGTACACAAAAGGCAGGGTTTGCCCAGGACTGTTCTATAGCAGAGGAGTGCACAGATGCCATCTTAGCCCAAAAGCTCATCCCTGCTGCTGCACACCCAGTCCCCCCACCTCTGCCACTCGGCTCGCCCCCAGGATGGGGATGGCCGTCGGAGCCGAGGTGGGAAAGACGGTCTTGGAAGGCCCCCTGCTTCCAGGCAGTGCATAGCATCACTCACACACCACCAGTGCTGCGTGCGTGGCGTACTTGCCGTGTCTTTGTGGAAGGGCTGAGGTGAAATTTCTCCCCTCACACACCAACAGTTCTAGGAATTATTCCCGGGTGTTACTATGGAATACACGGGGCCCTGCACTTTAGTGGGGCTTTCACGGGGGGAGAAGGAGGGCGGAAGCATTAAAAACGGCATTCAGAGCTCTTAGCCTGTCTTTTGTCCTCTGTTTGTTTTTTTCTGGCCGCATTCAGATTGCCGGCTTTGTCTGTGTTTGTGAAGTGCTATTAACATCGATGGCATTGCTGCCATAGCCATAACAATAAGAGGCATCGATCCGCGCTGAGTAAAGGTCTGAGGACCACTGAGAGGTGCCAGGTTGAGTTTCCTTGATGGCAGGGGGAGAGCTGGCGCAGGCACACACACGTTGTCACCCCACCGCGTTTCTTGCTGTGCCCAAGCCCCCGCAGGGCTCCACACCTGCTGGGTGCCCGCTCTGCCAGCCCAGCCGGGGTCTGTGCCCGTGGGAGCCGAGGAGTGGGCAGGAGCGGGAGCAGAGAGTGGAGTGATTCAGCCCTCAGCTGGCGAGTTCACCGTGCCCACCCTTTGTTTATTCCTCCTCTGCTCAGAGCTCGCCTGTGCCAAGCAGGAGGATAATGGGGCTCCGGGGAGGCAGCAGCCTCTACCTGAGTGCCAGGAGGGGCTCGAGCTTCCCGGGGCTTGCTCGTAGCCCGCGGCAGAGACATGAGCTTGGGATGGCCTCTCCTGTGCTCCATGGCAGGCTGGGGGGGGGGGGGGGACATCGCCCAGGAGAGGCCTGGGCCCAGCCCAAAGCTCCCAGTTGCTGAAAGAGCTGTTCAAGGGAAGGCTCACGGGACCCAGTGAAGAGACTCGTGGCCCCGGCCCGTGCTGCTGCAGACGGCCCTGCTGCCCCTGCCTTGGGTCCGCCTTGGCCGGCAGCCAGGGACAGCTGGGTAAAGCAGGACAGAGCAGGAAACACCCCAGGAGAGCCCAGCCGAGAGGAAGCAGGAGGGGAAAGTGCACATTACAAGCAAAGTTTGTGTCCATTACTGCTGGAGAAATCGGCCTTAGCTGCGAGAGCCAGCGCTGAGCAAATCTAATGCTGCTCGATAAGTGTCCATCATGGAAAAGGGGAAGCGGTGGGCAGTGCTCGGGAAGTCGTGCACATAGTCCTGAATGAACGGCCACCAGCTCAGCGTGCGCCGGACCCTCCGAGGGGGTTTTTGGGATCACCAGGTCCCAGACCTGTCCTCGGATGTGTCCCGTCACCGCCGCCCTTTCCCTCTTATGTGCCGGGTGGGGGGGGACAGTGTAAAGAGGAGCAAAACGCTGTGCTGAGGTAGCTGCTGTAGGACGGACCCTCCGGATCCCCCAGGGTAGCCCGGCATCGTCTCTCGGCGGACGCGGGCAGGGCTGGGCACCGACGCGGCGGGGACGGGCAGAGC
>VXBB01008558.1:311797-327783 GCA_013399915.1 Illadopsis cleaveri
GCTGGGAACTTGGTGCGTGCCCCGGGAGAGCCGGGAGCTGCCGCCCTCCAGCTCCGCCGGTGCGGATGCTGCCGCCTCCCCGCCCCGCTCTGCCCGGGCGCTCCCCTCTGCCCATCACCTCCCCGCACCCCGCACCGTTCCCGCAGCCTCGGCGCAGCTCCTGCGGGAACCACGAACCAGGCGGGGCCGGGCTTCGGGGCCAGGGTCCCCGCGCGGGGGCTGGGGCTCGGCGGCACTGAGGCTGTATCCTGATGGGGAGTATCCTCCTCTTCTCCCGGTAGTTCCCGGGTGAATTGGCCGGCCTGGAGCAGATGCCTTGGTCAGGTAGGGCACGGGTAGTCTGGACAGCGCTACCCTCCGGGACCGGCAGGGGAGCCGGGATCAGCCTCAAGCTGGCTGTGCCCATCTCCTGCCCAGCAAGGGTTAACTCAAGAGGAGGAATTGTTCCTCTGCCCATCCCCAAAGCAGAGGCATTAAGGGTTAAAGACGGGCAGAGAGAGCTCCAGCTCTGAGCGACCAGACAGGAGGCAGGAGTCATGGGGAAGGGGTATTTTTCAGGGCAGGGGTTCACCTCTCTGTCACCAGTCCCCCCAGCCTGGAGATAGGTGAGTCGGGGACGTGGGGAGTTAATGCCGAGTGGGGTGATTCCTCCGGCTCTGGGAGGGCTCTGGGGATTCTAAAGCGTCCCCCACACCCCGGAGCCAGGAGCCAACCCAGAGAACTGGAGATGCTGGGCCAGGTCAGGCTGCCGGTGCGGGCTCTGCCCTCGGCTTGTGTCTGGCAGGAAAAAGAAGTGATTTATGTTAAAGGAGCTCCACAGAGCAGTGGGGATTGCGAGGATGCCCGGGAGCCTGCTTGGCAAAAGGGCTCCGGGAGCCCTCCCGGGCGGTGCCGGTGCTTCTTGTCTCCGTTACTGTGTGTAGGTTATTGGATTTTTCACCTTGCACTCGGATGTATGAATAGCCCGAGTGACAGGTAGAGGCACGACTCGATCCAGGTGCTGGAAATGCCGCCTCCGAGAAGGAATGGAAGTGTTGGTGCCGCGAAAGTGATTTGCAGGAGGAGGGAGGGACAGCGGGTGAGCGTGGGCACCGGTGGGGTCGGGTCTGCTCGGGCTGGTTGGCGTCGCCGAGGCTGTGCTGCCTCTCCCTCCCGTCCCTGCCCCAGCTGCCGCCCCGGCAATCGCCGCCCGCGCTCCTTCCCAGCAAACGCCCTTTCCAGCAAGCGACTGTCGCCGCTGGCCGGCAGCAGGGGATCGGTGTGACAGCCCTGCTGCTCTCCGGGGTCTCGACTCGCGGGGGGAAGTTCAGGCATTCCCAGGAAGAGCCCCACTCCATGGATCTCCCTCCATGTCCCCTTTCTCTGCACCAGCTCCCAGAGCCCGGCTGTGGCTCTGCAATGATATCCGTTCCACAGCCCCATCCCAGCCCTCCTGCCAGCCTTAACCCTCTCCTCACTTCTCTAAACCTTGCAGCAGCCCTGGCCTGACCTTCACGCACGCTGGAGCTGTGGAGCAGCAGTGTGGCCGTGCCTGTGGCCATCCCCTCCAGCTCGGGGGCTGCACAGACCGTACAGGACTGCCCAGCCCATCCTCACCCAAAGGCAGCTCTCCCAGCCCATCCCCACCCAAAGGCAGCCATCCCAGCCCCAATCTCAGCCCATCCTCACCCAAAGGCAGCTCTCCCAGCCCATCCCCACCCCATGACAGCTGCCCTAGCCCATTCCCACCTTGCAGCTGCTATCCCAGCCTGTCCCCACCCCACAGCACCTATCCCAGCCCTTCCCTACCCCACCACCAGCTATCCCTGCCAGCATCACTGCCCAAACCTTTCTTCCCCCTGCTTCTTCCCTGTCTGTTCCCTGGTTCCAGGAGCACCTTTGTCCCTGTCCTGGGCCTCTTGCAGAGGCAGATGGGCAGAACAGCCGTGCCTGTCCCAGGTGTCAGGAGCAGAGGGACAGCTCAGCTCCCTTTCCCAGTGCCAAAGCCCCACTGAGCCCTCTGCCCGTCCAGCAGAGTGGGCTGGGCCATGGTAGGAAGGAGGATGTGTTTGGGTTGGCTGTGCCTTCTCACCTGCTGCTGCTTGCTCCTTCCTGGATCCCTTTGGCATGGATGCTGAATGCTGTGGAGGAGAGGAGAGGGGGCCTCTGGAGCTCTCAGATGATGAGCAAGGCCAAGAGAGAAATGTGCTCTGGGCTAAAGCCTCCACGTCTTCCCACAGAGAGTTTTCCCCATAGCACCTGCCTGCTCCCGTGCTCAGGCTCTCACTGGGTCTCATGGGACAGGCAGGAGGTGACTGCAGGAGACAGTGGAGCTGCTTTTACAGCTCCTGGGGAAGCATCA
This sequence comes from Illadopsis cleaveri, assembly GCA_013399915.1. Classification (NCBI taxonomy): domain Eukaryota; kingdom Metazoa; phylum Chordata; class Aves; order Passeriformes; family Timaliidae; genus Illadopsis; species Illadopsis cleaveri. Next base: position 314,139 of record VXBB01008558.1, read on the forward strand.
GGTTTTCCAGGTCTTCTTGTGGACGGATTAATTACTAAACAAATGGCTGTAGCACTGTAACACCGTACTGTGCTGCAGTTACTCTACACCTGTAATGTAATTACTGTGTGATACCTCTAATTACCACTGTTTCCTGGAAGGTTAACAGCATCACTGAAGGACTTCTGTTTTCTTCAGTGTCCTGCTTCATATAGCCACAGTAGCACTGCTGAAGTTGGTGCTGCTCCATGTAAGTGACAAGTATAAAATCCTCTAACTTGGGGCTTTAATTCAGGGGTTGATAAATCACTTTATAATAACACCCCAATTATAGTGTAATTACAGTTGTTGAGTTGTAAAACACAACCCAACCTGTTGGGGCTTGATGAGGTATGTTGGATGACCACTGGGTGCTGCTGTTTGGTGGGACCCCATCCTTGGAGGCCGAGCTGGCAATGGGCACATCTCTGTGAACATTCAGGTGGAAAATACAATTCCCATCTTGGCCAGGGTGGGTGTTTGGTCTCTCCAACACACCCAGTGCACTGAGTCAGCAGCTCTCCTCTGTTCTCTGCTGAACCTCGAGCAGAGTTCATCCTACCATGAACAGAAACGGCTTTTGGTGGGAAAAGAGCCAGAAGAGCTTTTCAGGTAGCAGGGAAGGCTGGGATGAGAGAGAAAAGGGCTCCAAATGCTTAAGTCAAATCAAACAACTCAAGAAAAACAAAGGGGGAAAGAAATGGAAGGTCATGACTTCAATTTTCTTCTTAGTCAATTTTTTCCACTTTCTTTCCATCCAAGAGAGTAAAAATGGGAGCTTTTGGCAGGGAATGGCTGTGGGGAGAGAGATCTCTGTGCCTCTGCTGTGTGTCTCAGCACCCTGTGGCCATGCCTGGGGACGTGCCTCACTCACAGCCAGGGCTGGTGGCTGTTTGGACCTGCTGCCTGTTGGGCAGTGCCAGGGCACGTGTGATGGAGAGGGGAAGTGGGAATGGGGACAAAGACCAGCCAGAGTCCCCCCTCCCAGTGCTTCCCCAGCCCCCAGGCACTGTCAGCAGCATGGTGTGGCCTGTCCCCTTGTCACCAGGAGAAAGCTGTGTCACACAGAGGTGGCTGTGTCTGAGCAGCGTTAATTTTCAGCTTGACCCGGGCAATTGAATAAATGCTGATAAATATCACCAAGAGTGACATCATCATCTCCCCTTCAGCCCAGGCAGGGAGGGTGTGGCTCTCTCCATCCCTGGGGGCAGGAGGTCACACCAGTCAGGCTTGGGAAGGGGGGGCAGCGGGGGGAGTGCCCAGCCTTGAGCAGAGACCCCAACCATTGTGCTGGGGTGAATCCTGGATGATTCCCATCTTTCAGGAGCAGCAATCAGGAATGGTCAACAGGACCTCCCTGGGCCTGCATGGGATGCATGGAGTGTATTGGTGCAGCATGGCCATGTTGTGGGAGCCCTGCCATGAGCCCACCAGTGGCTCAGTCCTCCTCTGGCCTCAGCAATGTCTTGGCCACCATCCCTTGCCCCTCCCAGGCCTGTACCCCACCCAGACACCATCTCCTGCCTCAGTAAGGATCAGGCAGGGCAGCAGGTCAGTGTCCCTGTCACAGGGGCTGCGCAGCTTGGCTTTGTTTTGCTCATTCTCATGGTTAAACTCAGCAGTGGTTCTGTTTAACCATCCTGCATGTTCTTTTCCAGCGTTTTATTTACATTTTATTTACCTGTCTCTGCAAGCTGGTCAGTGCCTTAGCATCCTGCAATAGATGGGTGTACAATGAGCATTCCTCTCCTGGGCTCCACAGGAGTGTCCTGGCAGAGGCCAAAGGCTTTCTCATTGAAGCACTCGTGTCCTTTGTCTCTGAGCTGGGGTCATTGCCCTGAGATGGGGACAGTCCTTGGGTGAGCTGAGGAGAGAGCAGGGGAGCAGGGACAGAGTGAGGAGGTGCAGGACTGGGCTGTGCCTTCCAGGACATGATTCCTGTGCTCCAGCATTGTCCAAGGGGTGCTCAAATGGCAAATGCCTGTGGTTGCCATCAGACTGGGCTGCCCTCTGCTCTTGGGGACAGGCTGGCCATGGCTCCCTGGAGGATGTGCCCATGAGCACCCAGCCCTGCCATTGGGGCTGTAAGGTTCCTGGTGCAGCCCAGCCCCGGCCACCCCACACAGCCTTCACTTCCCTGGCAGCCCTCCCCCTCCCCACCCTAATATTGCTCTTACTTATATCAGTAGGACCCACAATTACTAATTTTTTTGTCATTTCTATTCTGTTTCTTCATCAGAATGCAAAACATTAAATATCGCTCTGGTAATTATGGTTAATTTCATAACCTGCACCTTAATTGGATTGGTCTCTGATGGGGAATTCTTGTAGGAGGGAGAAGCAGAAATATTTTGACGTGATCTATTCTTTCAGCTCTTTGTTTGGATTTGAGATGTCGAGTGTGAAATGGGAAACAACTGATTTAGACCTCAGAGGCAACCTGGGGGTGGTGAGCAAAGCTTGAGCATTCCAGAGGCACTTCTCACCCACCAGCAGCCAAACCTCTCCCTCCCATACCCGAACCCAGTCTTTCTCCACCCCTCCTTTGGACTGGGAGCAGTCACAGAGAGCCATTCCCATCTGGTCTACCCAAAACATGACCCTGCGGAGCCAGGGAGGCACCGCAGTAAGCACTGGCCTGTGGCTGGTTCTGCTGGCCAGTGCTTTGTGTGCTGCAGCACAGAGCAGGGCACGGAACTCCACAGGCTTCCCGTGGGTCCCAGGACTTCAGGGATGTGAGGGACACCCACAGGGACCCCTGTTTCCTGCTGGGAATTGGGCAGACAGCAGTCCCTGGACATCCCAGGGCTGGGGAGGGACACCAGTGTCCTTGTGCCGTGGTGGACCAGACTCTCTCAGTGCTGCTGCCCAGGGCAGGCAGTGCCCCAGTGCCTGTGTGGGGCTGTGCCCCGGGGAGGCCCCACAGAGCCGGCATCTCCTGCCACTTTGGGCCTGAGCCACGCTTTGCTCTGGGAACCGCAGGATTGCGCTGCCATTAGGTGCTGCCATTAACCTGATTTGTGCTCAGCCTGTTTATCCTTTTCAATGGGAAAAGCACCGAAGCGGCAGCGAAATGCAAACCCTGGCCTCGCATTTCCGATTGCATTCCGATGCACTGTGTTTCCCCGTGATTACTTTTGTTCTCACGTACAGCCCAGAGCGCAGGCTCCGTGTCATTATCCACAGCGCTGGGAGGGAAGGGCAGAAAGCATCGCATTCAGCTCAAGCAAAACAGAGCAAACCCACCCCATGGCTGCCTTCTTTGGAGGGCAGTGGGGAGCTGCTCCATCCCCATGGTGGGTCCCTCTTTTTTTTTCCATGCCCACGGGCTCAGCATGTCCTGTTCCTTCAGTCCTGTCCTTCCTGTCCTCAGCATTCCTCCTGCACCAGGCAGAGGAATGGCACGGCTGAGTCTGCCACTGAGTCTGCCACCGTGCTGACACTGACACCCCTTGGCATGGGCATTAAAACAACTGTGCCTTGCACAGCCCCATACCTGCCAAGGATTTCTATCAGCCCGAACCGTGTCCAGCCACACCCCACAGCACCTCCCTTCCTGCAGGATTTGGGCTGGGAAGGGCTGGTACCCCTCGCCCGCTCTGCCCGGCCGTGTGAGTTCAGCTGGATGCAGGAAGGGCGGGCTCAGCCACAGCTCAGCACAGTTTGTTTTTATCTAATCCATTTTATTGTTGAATGAAACAATAACAGCAAATACAGGCCCTGAAGACAAGCCATAAATAATGCAAAAATCAAACAAGTGAGAAAGGGGGAAAGAAAAAGGAATTATACATGTAAAACCAGCCCAGAGAAAACGAGCCTGGGAAGAGGAATCTTCCCTCTGCACTTGCTATTGCTCATGCTTTCTTTGCCTCCCTTTTTTTCTCCATTTCACTCTCTGGAAATTCCTGCGGCACCAAATTTGTGATTATGTGAACAAAACTTAATAATAACGGAGCGGGGGGAGAGATGTGGCTTGCGGGAAGGAGTCGGGAAATGAGGTGCATGGAGCGAACTGGGGCTTCCATCTCTCACCGTGCCTTGAAGCAGAGCTGTGCCCCTGGCACCCTGCTCTGCCCCGTGTCCCTGTGGGCTGAGGAGCAAGGACAGCTCTGCTGATGCCACTGATGCCCGTGGGAGCCCTGGCAGCACAGCACACACTGTCCCTCCAGCCTTGCCACTGTCCCACCGGTGGGTGATCCCAGAGCTGGCTCTGCCGGGCTGGGCTGCACTTGGCTTCTCCCAAAGGCTTCCGAGGCCACTTATTTTAGGCGCAGTATAAAAATACCAGGGCTGGTCCTAAAGGGGGTAAATCAGCAGGTTTCCCTGAGGTCAGCAAAGCTGACAGCTTCATGTCCTCTGTCCTTTGAAGTTCTCTTGCCACTATCCCAAAGGTTTCCAGGGAAAACGCAGTGCTCCAGAGCAGCCCTTGTACTTTTCTTGGTATCTTGTGCTGGTCGTAGGGGATTTAAGGGATGTGGCCTGGGAACAGAAGTGATGCTGTAAGTACAGTCTTAGCTTAAATTAAATGTAAGGAACGTGACTGGTCCATGGACCTGCTGTTCCCCAGCCTTTGGGACTTTGATCTGGGGTTTCAACCTTTGAGCAGTGGCAGGGATGCAGTAGGGACACAGTGGTTTGGAGTGGTGGCATTTAGAGGGGGTCACATCCCAAAGCCTCAGTGCTGTTCTCTGATGGCCCTTGGGACCAGGGTGTTGGGTTGGTTTGGCATTTGCTGCCCTGCTGAGGCAGCTCTGGGTAAATGGGGGCAGGAGGCACTGGTGGGGCTCCCCCCAGCTCTGTCTGTTTGCCCTGGGTTTCTGCTGCTGGAGCTGCTGGTGCCCCAGCCATTCTCTGGGCACTGAGCAGAGCTCTGGGGAGCTGAAGAGCCATGGGATGCCTTTTGGTAGCTGGAGGGCATTGGGTGTTCCCAGGCAGGCAGCAATAGGAGGGAGCTGCTGGTCTTTCCTGGTGTCCCCAGGTGTGGTTTGTGGGTGGCTGGGAGTGGTGTCTCAGCGTGGCAGAGCTGTGTCCTCCTGGACACTGGCCATGGCACAGGCTGGAGCCTGGCTTTGGGGGAGCAGGAGCCCCTGTCACCAGCCCAGCCCTCAAGGCAAGCCCATCCAGTGATGCCATCTGCTCCTGGCTGGGGGCAGAGGCTCTCTGGCGGTGGGGTGACTTTGTTCCAGCCGCTTTTGTGCCATGTCAGGAGCTGTGCTGCCCTGCACACGGGGTCCAGCTCAGGCTCTGTGCAGCTGGGCTCTGGCTGATTCAGCAGCACCGGAGCTGCTGGGAAGGACGGCTGCCTGCCCGGGCTGTGCCCAGCCTCCAGCACGGGCACTGCTGCCCTGTGCAGGCCCTGGGAGCGGTTCAGGGGAGCACAGGAGGCATTTGGGCTGTGGGCACGTTGCAGGGGATGCCTTTGCAATGTCATTGCGACCCTGGCGGCTCTCCCAGCAGACACACTCCTTGGACTTTCTTTCACCTTTTCAGGGCAAGCGTTTCCATTGCCCTGAGAAGAGCCTGGGGCATTTTTCCATCTCCCTTTCCCAGCTACAGACAGGGAAGAAGAACTGTCTCAGGAGACCCTCATGCTACACTGGAGCCTCCTGTACCCAGTGCTCACTGATCAGAGTGCAAGTTGAACTAGGTGCCTTCAGTGAGCACTTAAAACATCCTGGTGACCCAGCCCATATCCACAGGGACAGCAGTCCCAAGGAAATTTGCCAAAATGAAGAAGGGGGAGAATCCCCATCCAAATAGTGCATGTCCTTCCCAGTGTCCACCAGCCTCCAGCCATCTCATTCTGACCCAGCCCTAGAAGTCTCCAGCCAACCCTTGGGAGCTATTCCCTTGGCAAACACAACTCCCCTGCTCTTTGGCTCTCACAGGTAATAAAAAATGAGCATTCCCCAGGCTCACCTGATCTGGGAAGCGCTGAACCACCAGTTCAGGCAGTGACCAGTCCATGTCCTGGCCATCTCCACCCATCAGCAGGGGAGCATGGCTGTCCCTAAACCCCAGCTCCACTCTGCACTGCACCCTCACCTCCCTTGTTTATCTTGTGCTGGCTCAGGACTTTACACCCTGACGTCCACAGCTGCCTTTGCAACTACTTATTGATCCCTTGTCAGGATGTTTTCTCTGCTGATGGGGCGCTGAGGCATGTGCAGCCAAAGAGAGAAAAGGAGCAAAGGTATGAGGAGGGTGAGGAGCTCTTGCACAGATGTGATCACAGCAAGAAACAGCCTCAGCAAAAACTGCTCTGAGCTTCAGCATCCTACAGAGACAACCAGGATCTCCTTCCCATTGTCCTGCTCCTATAACCCACCTGAAAATCACTCTCCAGGTTGGCTCTGGGCCACTTCTGGTGGTCACTCCACTGTACATAGCTGTCCCTGTGTTGGGGCAGGTAGATCCACAGCCCAGATTTAAACCAATAGACAGCTAGGCCAAAGCTTCCCCTTACCAGCATTCCAGCCCCTCTGCCCATGTTAGAGCTCTTCTCCTCCCCCAGGCATCTCCCTGTTTTTTTCTGCTCTTCCTTCCCTCTGGCTTGGTGCTTTCCTGCCTGTGGTGCTGGGGACACCACATTTTGGGTGGCAGAGCCTGTTTCCATGAGGAAATGCCTTTGCAGGGCGCTCCCATGGGCCAGCCATGGCCGAAATGTGGTGCCAGCCGGGCGGTGTCAGTGCCGGAAGGGAATTTGCATCTTCAGTATTTCTTCATGCTCTTTTACAGCTTCAGAGCAGCTGCCAGAGCAGATCAGGTTGCCTCACACCTATTCCAGGCTCCCACCTCGGAGCTGCTGAAAGCAGATACTCCAGGAGGCTGAGCAAGAGCTCCCAGCTGGAGAGCTGTGCCTTCCTGTGGGAAGGGGAGCGGTGACCCCGGCAGCTGGTGGCTGGTGGGGCTGGGGGTGGGCACTCCTCTGGCTGACCTGCCTTGGCTCACTGCCTTACACTTGCTCATGTGTCCCCACCACGCTGAGGGGTCCTTCTCATCTTCTGCCTGTTTCTCCCCCATTCTTTCACCCTCCTGTGCTGCGTCTGGATGATTTGGGGCCAGGCCAGGACACAGGACAGGCCTCTAACCCTTTGTTAGCAGCTCATCCATTAATGAAGGCCGAGAGGAGTGTGGTGGCAGGTCTCCATTGCCCAGACCAGTGCTGTGCCCACCAGCCAGCCCTGACAGCACTCAGGGATCACTTTATGCTCTCCCTCTTTGATTTCTTCTTCTCCATGTGAAGCACAGTGATTCCAGAAGGGAAACCACCTCCTTTGCCTGATGCTCCCACCCATTGCTGCCCATCCTTGAGCAAGGGGGAAAAGGGCATTTACTGCCAATGCCTGCACTTTGGGACTGGGTGGGAAAAGAGGAGGAGGAGGGAGCAGATAGAGTGGAGAGGAGGGAGAGACAAAGCAAAAGGGCCCACAAATGTACACTGGACACAGGGGAAATAATGAGAGGAGGAAATGGGCACAGACGTGTTTGGCAAATTAAAGTGGCTCGCTTTGTTTTGCTGCTTTGCAGATTGCTACAAAAACAGTGCAGAGCCCAGGGTCTGGATAAGAAACTCCTCTAGCAGCAGGAAAGGTTGTTAAATATTTATTTGCAAACCTGGAGTCTTTGTCTCTTAAACGTAGTCAAGTTCAATAAAATTTGATTTAGCTGGAGCAGCTCAGAGGAGACAGGAGCATGGACATGGGGAACTCTGTCTTGTTGGCTTCATACAAAGCCATCAGGGCAGAGATGGCATGAGCCCATGGCTGAACTCACCCCCACACTGAGGATGCCCAGCACTGCTGAGTCCAACTCATGGCTGTGCTCAGCCAAGAGCACCAGGTTGGCTCCTGCAGGGACAGGTGGGGACACTGAGCCCCCAGGGCACTGTGGCCTCCCCTCCCTGCTGGGATATGGCTTGCTTTGTCCTAAATTGCCTGTTAGCTCGATGCTCTCAGAAGCATCTGGTTCAAGGGTGAACATCTCCCGCCCTGTAATTTATGGCTGCCAGGTGGGCTTAGAGCTGACTCGGGGATTTTTGCCTCCTGCTCGCTCACTGTCAGCACAGCAGATCGCTGCCTGCTCGGCAGGGTGGGGAGCAGGGGACAGCCCAGGGACAGCAGTGACAGTGGTGGGCATGGCCAGGCGGCTGCCTACCCCTTGGGGCATCCTCAGGAGCACACTCAGGGGCAGAGCCTGGGCTCCCTTTTGAGTCAGCACCCAAGTTTGGCTTTCCTGGGGCTGTTCCTCCCACAGCTCCCCCAGGGCAGCCTGTGCCTGTCACACTGGAGCAAACCCCGCGTACATCAGCGCTTCAGTCTGGCCCCAGGCTGCATTTCCAGGCACAGGCCCAGAATGGCCTCTTCCCTCCCAGCACTGAGCACAGGCAGACACTGGGCAGGTCCTGCTGTGTTTAGCACCAAGGCAGCGCTCCGGTGCGTCCATCTGCGCCTCTTGGGCTGAGGCCGACACCTTCCCGCGGGAAGGGGCTGTGCTTCAGAGCCTCAGCCCTGGGCAGCAGGTGGTGAGGACAGGGGTCAGTGGCTGCCATGGCCCTGAGCAGGAGTTTTGCTTTGGCTTGCACTGGGTTTGCTCGTTGCCTAAAGGCAGTGAGTCTGGTGGCTGGTGCTGCAAAAAAGCTGCTGCTTTTTTTGTTGATTCTTTTTTTGTGATTGAGGAAGGAGAACCACGCTCACGCCGAGGGCTGCAGCTCTTGCAGGCTGGGCCGTGCATCATGGCCACAGCCCCATCCTCTGCTCCTGCCTGGCAGCTCCTGCTGGGCCATGGAGAGGGGCTTGGGCAGGTTTCAGGGTCTTCCTCAGAGCAGATCCAGGAGCGCTTTGTGGAAAACCCTTCCTGCAGGTAGCAGTTGCACAGGGGCTGTAAAGCCATGCATGCATTGTTGGCCCACAGCTCACACAAAAATCACAGTTCGAGTCATTTTTAGAAGGGCATCTCTTAATATCCACATCACCTTGAGGCACAACTATTTCTCTCCGAATCAGGCAGAGGTAAATGGGAGCCAGAAGTGATTTAAAGCTCATCCTGGCTCAGAATTTTCCAGCTTATTTATTGTCTTTCTCCCAAAGCTCCTCTGTGACTCTGGCTATTAAGATTACGGATGTTTTTGTCAGGGATTGTATTTATCATGGATTTAAATTTAGCTGAGAACTAATAACGTGTGAGGTGTATCTAGACTTTAATTCTGGGCTGCGCCCGTCGGTAACGCCCCACAGATTCTGCTTCATTCATCTATTGCCTCTTTGCCGATATTTTACTCATCGATACCGCACAGCTCTGGCTCTGCCAAAGCTGCACTGGGGATGACAGCACTGGGCCAAAGGTGCTGGAGGTGCAATCCCTTTCCTGCTGCTCAAGAGGCAGGATTGAACCTGTGGGAAGCTGGTGTGCAGGATTCGGCTCTGCCCCCTCCCCATGCCCAGCAGGGACCAGAACAGAGCAGCGCATGCAGGCACAGTGGAGCTTTTGGCCCAGCACACAAAAAAGGGTGGTGTGGTGCCTGGCACTCTTAATGAGCTGAGTGTTTTCAGTCCTGCTATAATTAAGCCCCTCAGACTGTATTTTGTTTTGCATGCCGTGTTTTGCTGTCTTTGATGGCTTTCTCAGCACGGCTGTGAGGAGCAGGAATTGGTTTCTGAGAAAAAAGGCTGCAGGCAAGCCAGTGCTCAGTAACAAGCATGTGGTGGGAGAGCAGTGCCCAAGAGGCTCCTGGCCATGGGGAGGGGTGGCATGGGCATGATGGAACAAATCCATATGCAACCTGAGCCATGCCAACCAGGGCCCAGCCTGGCTCCAGGGCAGCGGCCCCAGTCCCAGCCCCATCCCAGCAGCATGGCAGTGGTAGCAGCAGCCCCACTTGTATCTGTACTGCTGCCCAGCACCAGGGAGGTGATGACATGGGAGATGATGGATTATAAATACCCAGCAAATGGCTTTTTGCAGCCTGGCCGGGGCCCAGGCACTCTCACTGGAAATGTTTCCACTGGACTGGGGTGTGCTGGCCCAGGGCCAGCAGGAGGGAGCTCAGCATCACTGGCAGGGGAGCTCCATCACTGCAGCCCTTCACTTTGGGGTGATGTGTTCAGTGTGATCCTCATTGAGCAGCCCCATGGTAGAGACTGCAGGGAAAGAGGAGGTGGAAGAGGACAGTGAAAAGGGAGGAAACCACAGAGGGTTCCTGTGGGGCACTCACAGCCCGTCACCGGCTGTGCCGAGACTGGTGGTTTCCAAGATGGTGCTGATGGACATTTTTATGGCCAGTCCATCATCTCCCATCCTTGTATCTGACAAAGAAATTCTGAATAATTTTTTGGGGAACAAAAATGATCCTTGGGTCATATATCTGTATGAAATGATGAATATGAGCAGACGCAATGGCAGGAATGTGCAGAATGCATACCAGCCCCATAAATAGTGCTAGAGCAGGGAAAGTAATGGACAGGATACACAGTGATGGATACAAAGAGAGCCAATGGAAGTAATGGATTGGGTGTGTTCGGTGATTGCCATAAATAGCATTAGTGGGAGCAGTGTAGAGAGTAACATAACAATAGATATAAACACGGGCTGGAGTAGCCGGAGATCTAATTTGCAATATTGATATGATTTGATTCCTCATAACAGCCTGAACAAGGAAATAAATGCAACAAAGACAGTGTGACAGCGAGCATCTGCTTCTGCTGGGCCGGGATGGCTCTGGGCTGGGGCACAAGCCAGACCTGAGCCCCCAGGGAGGTCTCCCAGCCTTCCCCAGGGACATCAGCAGGAGGCTGGGTCTTTCCCAGCTGACACCAGGCTCATTATCCCAGAGCCCCCCTGGACCTGACTTGAGGCTACAGCTTGCTCTGTAGGCAGTGTCTGCCCAGTTGTTGTTTCTGGGGGGAGAATGGTTTGGATCTGCTCTTGCAGGCTGGCATGGTGGGAGGCAAGGAACTGGCCCTGGGGACACACTGAGAGCAGCTGGGGCATGGGGGAGCACAGAGGGAGGGAGCTGGCTCCCACTGAGCTGTCAGTGTTCCTCACCCCAAGTGGGGTTCCCTCAGATGCTTCATCCTGTGCTCAGCTCCTCTGTTTGCAAAGCAGCCTTTATATTCAGGCTCCATCTACAGGGAACGGAATAATTTCAAGAGCTTAAAATAGGATGTAGATAGATGTGTTTCGTATTAAATTATTTTTTTAAGAAGCAGAGGAAGCTGTCTGACACAGATTCCTCAAGGCCTTCCACTCAAAAGTCTGTGCACGTTCAATCATCAAGTGGAAAGTCAGGGAATGGGGAGGAGAGAGGGTCTTGAAGCCAAAGGGCTGGATTTCAGCTGGAAGATTAGCCCCTCTGCTGTGCATCGGCAGTGCCTTTTGCCTTACCATCACTTCTGCCAGGACACCACAGCTTTTGCCTTGGCCGTGCCCGTTGTTTGCTCACGTGCCCCTTGCTCTTTGTCTCCCGCTGTTACCTGCAGGTGAGAGATAGGATGGTAGCTGGGGAGGCGAGTATGCGCAGCCCAATCCTGGCCTGCTGGCAGCCGATTCTCCTCCTGATGCTGGGATCCATCCTGTCCGGCTCCGCCACAGGCTGCCCGCCGCGCTGCGAGTGCTCTGCCCAGGAGCGCGCCGTGCTGTGCCACCGCAAGCGATTCATGGTCGTGCCAGAGGGGATCCCCACCGAGACCAAGCTGCTGGACTTGGGCAAGAACCGCATCAAGACGCTCAACCAGGATGAATTTGCCAACTACCCTCACTTGGAGGAGCTGGAGCTAAACGAGAACATTATCAGTGCCATTGAACCTGGGGCTTTCAACAACCTCTTCAACCTCAGGACGCTGGGGCTCAGGAGTAACAGACTCAAGCTGATCCCTTTGGGGGTGTTTACTGGACTCAGCAACCTTACCAAGCTAGACATTAGTGAGAACAAAATTGTGATCCTTCTAGACTACATGTTCCAGGACTTGTACAACCTGAAGTCTTTGGAGGTGGGGGACAACGACCTTGTCTACATCTCCCACCGGGCTTTCAGTGGCCTCAACAGCCTGGAGCAGCTGACCCTGGAGAAATGCAACCTGACCTCCATCCCCACAGAGGCCCTGTCCCACCTTCACGGCTTGATCGTGCTGCGGCTGCGCCATCTGAACATCAACACCATCCGGGATTACTCTTTCAAGAGGCTGTACCGGCTCAAGGTCCTCGAGATCTCCCACTGGCCCTACCTGGATACTATGACATCCAACTGCCTCTATGGGTTGAACCTGACCTCCTTGTCCATCACCCACTGCAACCTGACGTCCATCCCATACGTGTCAGTGAGGCACTTGGTTTACCTCCGGTTCCTGAACCTGTCCTACAACCCCATCGTCACCATCGAGGGCTCAATGCTCCATGACCTGCTCAGGCTGCAGGAGATCCAGCTGGTGGGAGGGCAGCTCACCACGGTCGAGCCCTTCGCCTTCCGTGGCCTCAATTACCTGCGCATCCTGAACGTGTCAGGGAACCTACTGACCACCCTGGAGGAGTCAGCTTTCCACTCGGTGGGCAACCTGGAGACGCTCATCCTCGACAACAACCCCTTAGCCTGCGACTGCCGGCTGCTCTGGGTTTTCCGGCGGCGATGGAGGTTGAATTTCAACAAGCAGCAGCCCACCTGCTCCACCCCCGAGTTCGTCCAGGGCAAGGAGTTCAAGGACTTCCCCGACGTCCTCCTGCCCAACTACTTCACCTGCCGCCGAGCACGAATACGGGACCGCAAACCTCAGCAGATCTTTGTGGACGAAGGCCACACGGTGCATTTTGTCTGCCGGGCAGATGGGGACCCGCCACCCACCATCATGTGGCTGTCTCCCCGGAAGCACCTCATCTCTACCAAAACCAATGGGCGGCTCACTGTCTTCCCTGACGGCACGCTGGAGGTGCGCTACGCCCAGATCCAGGACAACGGCACCTACCTATGCATCGCCAGCAACGCGGGTGGCAACGACACCATGCTGGCCCACCTGCACGTGCGCAGCTACTCCCCAGACTGGCCCCACCAGCCCAACAAGACCTTCGCGTTCATCTCCAACCAGCCCAACGAGAGCGATGCCAACAGCACGCGCGCCACCGTGCCTTTCCCCTTTGACATCAAGACTCTCATCATCGCCACCACCATGGGCTTCATCTCCTTCCTGGGCGTTGTGCTCTTCTGTCTGGTGCTCCTCTTCCTGTGGAGCCGTGGGAAAGGCAACACCAAGCACAATATTGAAATTGAGTACGTGCCACGGAAGTCCGACGCGGGCATCAGCTCTGCCGACGCGCCACGCAAGTTCAATATGAAAATGATTTAACCAGGCAACAATTTGCAAATAATAATGGTGTTGTTTTGTTTGTTTTTTTTTTTTAAAAAAAAGAACAAATGAACAAATAAAAAATAATTAACAAACATTGCTACAAACATACCGACCTCTCTCCTTCCACCATGCCCTCTGCCCCTGTCCAAACCCACTGCGCCTGCACTGTCACCACCTCCTCCTCCTCTTCTTTATACCAGGAAAACATTCAGCCGATGTCTTCAGGACTCTTGTGTTTGTAAGGACTTTGTCTGATGGACTCTGGTGTCAGATATAACTCTGAGAGGGGAAAA
>VXBB01008558.1:331437-373733 GCA_013399915.1 Illadopsis cleaveri
CTGCAGCCCCTCTGCTCTCTGCCTGGGCTTGCTGCCTTCCCCTGCTTCTATCAGGCCTTATCACACTTAATTTTACTCCTTCTCTCACTAACTGCCCTCTCTCGCTTATCTCAGCTTCAGAGCCAATATTTTACTCTCTCCCTTTTTTCTTCCTTATCACTCTTTTTTTTTTTTAAATACTTTCTGCCTTCTGTGCTGCTCCCTCGCTCTCCTGCCGTTTCTCTCTGTCAAGAGCTCTCCTCTCTCCACCAAGGCTGTGCTTCCTGCAGTCCCCTCTGCACACAAGTTTCTCCCCCACATTTCCCTCTCTCCTCCCCTGGCAGGGTCTCATCCTGCTTCCACCACAGCGGGCAGCACACAGAGGGATGGAGGGAAAAAAAGATCTTTGCCCTTTGATTCCCTTTTCTCCTTTTTCCCTTCCCTCTCTTCCTCCATCTCCTGCCTTGTCCCTCTTTTTCCACCTCCACATGAGCTCTCCAGCCCTGCCCAGCCAGTTTGCCATGAGGCAGGGCAGGGACTTTGCAGTGCAATCCCTGCTTCCAGGATTTTGCAGGACACAGGAGAGGAGAAGGGATTTGAGGTGCAGGGGCTCAACGCCCCAGAGGAGCAGCCCTGCTTCCCCTCTCCTGGCCCTGCCAAGGTACACGTAGCTCCTCCAAGAAAAAGCCTATTGCTTTCCTGTCTTTTTGCTGGATCTGTATCTGCATGCTTATGATAGATTTACTGTGATTCTATCAGTTTATGATTAAAACCCATAAATTTTACTAGGCCTTTTTCTTATTTTCCATAATCCTCAGGATTCAAGGCAATCAAATTTGAACTGGAAAGCATGGGCTGTGCTGTTAGTCCCAGTGTAATGGGGAATGGTTCATTTCCCAATCCACCCCCATTAGTGGTGGTACTAAAGAAATACTGTCCTGTGAAAGAGATCTTTCCTCAATTCCCTTTAAAACAATGTCCTTACCTGAAAAAAGGATTAGAGGAACAACACAAACCGTGACTAAACCACAGTGTGCCCTGCCACTGTGGGTTGTTCCCACCCTGGGGTTTCCAAGCAGAGTTTCCCTGCTGATTTGGGTGGGTGCTGAGGGTCTCAGGGTGACCAGCCTGCAGTGAACAGGGTGGCAGGTGTGGATCCCCATCAGCTGCTCCATGTCAGCTTCTATCACCAGGCAGTGGGTAGCTCCAGCCCTTCTGCAGATTTCATCATGTGCCTGTTACGATCCAGGTAATAAGACATTTCATTCAAATGAGCAAATTTATTCCAGTGGCACTTTAATAACAAAATCAATTAAACTACACCTCCCAGCAGGGCTTTATCATATGCTATAGCTACAGCATATTGCCTGGATATACTAAATTCTCTTCCTGAAATAAAGTGCAAAGTTTAGAAGACAGATGACACCATTTGCAGCACTAGTAGGATAATACCCTAATAAATCCATGGCCACCTGGGCACTTCAGAGTTGTCACACACTGCACTCGGTGGCCACTAGGAACTTCCCAATGATAGTGAGAACTGGAATGAGACCTTTGTGCTCCTGGGGCTCACAGTGCAAATGTAGGGAGCGTGGGCTCTGGAGCACAGCCCTGTGTCAGAGCAGTGAGGCATCCATGCACACAGACCATCCAGAGGAGAACGTCTACATGGGAACATTGTGGGCCCGGGTATCAGTGCAGGCTAGCGTACCTGTAGTGGCTCCCTCTGAAAGCAGCAGCTCTGACCAGGCAGAATGGTGAGCATACAGCTTGGAGACCAGGCTGGCCTCTCCCAGCAAAGCTCTTTGGTGTCACCACCAAGCTAGCAAAATGATGGGACAGTCAGGAAAGGCTGCTGCCCAAGGAATCACCCACATGAGGGGGCAGCTCCTGCCCTGCCCAGTGCTGTGCTCCCCTTCATGCAGGATCCACCCCTGAGCCCTGCCCTGGGCTTTGTGCCTGCTCTGCCCTCGGCCATCCCTCTCACTCCCTCCCCACTTCCACCCCCCTCAATTACCGCCTGCCGCTTCATCGCTGTCTCCCAAATCGTCACACTCCAGCACCCTGCCTGAAGAGATCCTGGCTCTTCCCTCCTCCATCATCCTCCCAGAACGTCATCCATCAGCTCTCCAAACCCTGCCCTGCGCTCAGCCATTCCCGTCTGCCGGTCAGCCATTTCCTCCTCATCCCTTCAGCTTGTGCTTCCCAAGCCTATCAGTGTTCCCCGGCCTTGAGTGCTGCAAAACTAATTAGCTCACTACAAAGATTGAGGAATAATTAGGGACTCCACTGAAAGCACAAAACTAGGGCATCTCGCCTTAAATAAAGGCGAGTGAGTGTCTCTGTGCTCCGCTGACGGCCGTGATTGCTGCAGGCAGATGATTACTTGACTCACCGTCCCTTGGCTCCCACTCCAGGCGTGTTCACCAGAGGTGCCCCTGCCTCCATCTCACCCTTTAGGCTCGTGCTTTCTGGGTTTTTTGGCTCGTGTCCCTGCACCTAAAGCCAGCTCCTCCCCACATCTCCACAGCTAGCCAGGCACTAAAGCAAGCAGGCAGCATTCTTGGAGATGCTGGTGCTGCCTCCTCAACAGTGCACCACCTCCATCTCTCTCTGGGGGGAAGCTAGAGCCAAGCATGGAAAATAGCAAGAAAAACATTTGCAAAATTTATTTTTCAGTTGCCTCTGCTGGGTAGAAGAGAAGCTAAAACAGTCTTTCCCCTGGGAAGCTCCACTGTGATGGGCAGGAACCTGCCCCGCCCCATACTGGAATCCCTACAGACCAGGGTGATACAAGAGGAGCATTTGGGGGCTGCACAGGCCCTTCCTCACACACAGACCATGCTGGGACTCCCCAGGTGAGCACAAGGAAGTTCCTGGTGACACACATCCCCCAAGGAAATCCCCCTCCCTCCTGCCTCTACCTGGTAATGAGCAGGTAATGAGAGTTGAAGGCAGCCCAGACGGAGGTGTCCCTGACCTTCAGCATTCCCTCATCTCCTGGCACTGTGAGCCATGTCTGTGCCTGAGCAGCGACACTTTTGGCACTTGCTAATGATACTTAATAACAACCTGACACTCAGCTCCTGCATCTCACCCAGAGACCTGAGGCAGCCTGATTATGTCCTCAGCCATTTGTGGAGGAGCAGGGGAAGGTGCAGCAGGGCATGGGGAGACAAGCCTTGCTTTAAGCCCTTCAGAAGAGTCTCTCCCGTTCCTGCTCCCTTTGACCCTGCTCAATGCAGTCTGAGCAGCCCCTCCTGCCCTCACCTGTGGTGAGGAATGCTGGTGGCCAACAGGACAAGTTCTCTCCTTAGGGACCAACCACCAAAGGACCTCATGGATACTCTGGCACTTCACGCAGAGCCACAACCCCTTCCATCAGAGGTCTTACGGCCTCATGGATTTGGTTTGTTCTTCTTAGGGTGTTCTGGTGTCTCAGATCCCTAGCCACAGAAGGGGCAGGGAAAGAGAAGTGGGAAGAGGGCCCTAACTTGGTGGCCTACATCAAACCAACCCTCATCTGATTGCACTCTGTAATGTACTCATGCCCTTGCCTGCAGCAGGAATTGTGGCAGTGGGTGCCATCCCCAGATCCTGCTGGCTGCCACCAGCAAGGCACATTTACTGAGCACACTCAGCACTGTGCATATAAAATGACACTGCAAATACAGCTCCCTTTTCTCCAGCCCTGAAGGGTTAAGGATTTGCAGAGAGCAGGTGAAGCCAGGCAGTACAGGCAGGGTTGGATATGCTGTATCTGCACCCTCAAATGGACTGCAGCAGCTGCTCCCTTCCCCTGGGTGGCTGCTAAAAGGGACAATGCCAAGGTCAATTAGACCCAACCCTGGACCTGCATTTTCTTTGTCTTTTCTTTTTCCCAGGGCTCACAAGTGTTGACTGTTCAAATGGATGAGAATTCAGGACAAAAAGCAAGAGAGATTCAAACACCTTCATCTAAGAACCTTTCCCAGGCTGGCTTGTGGCAAGGCAGCTCAGCATTGCCTGCTCCACTACAGCTCACTGGCCCACTGCAACTTGCTCCACAAACCACGGGGGAAGACACCCATAGCTTTTTAAATCTCCTTGCTTCTCTCCGTGTGTACCTGGGATAGCATGTTTTCACACCCACTGAGTCTGCTCACAGCACGTAAATCCTCTGTGGCAGAGTCAATTTCAGGATAAAACCTCCACCTATGCCATCTCACATCAGGCTGGGAACTGAGGCAGGGCCAGGCTGTTTGCTCTGGAGCAAACCCCCTTGGTTCTGCACCAGAGGAGTCCCTGGGCATTGCTCCTGCCTGGCAGAGGTTTGCCACCAGGCAGAAAGGTGCAGGAGTGGATGGGGAATGGGCTGCAGGCGCTGCAGCCCCCTCTAAAGTAAATCCCTCTGACAGGATGCTCCTGAAGCCACCCTGCCAGTGTCTCCACATTCCTGGTGGCTCCAGGTGCAGGTGACTGAGCATTCAGCAAGGTTGTGCTGTCAGGACTCCAGCTACAGCACCAAACCTGAGGGCATTCTTCAACAGCAGAAGTGTGATGAGGAAGAAAAGACATAAAATCACCTCAGACAGTCTTGCCCAGTGACAGAAGGATCCTGCCCTGGCATCTTTTAAGGAGGATGAAAAGTGCCCTGAAAGTCTGAGATGGGCTGGGATCTGTGTGGAACTGGAGGTTTCTTCTGGCACAAGGCCCTCACAGATGGATGCTCAAGGCAGCAAACAGACAGACATCTTTATCCTGCAGTGCAAGTGGAGCTGTTCTTGTCTTTCAAACACACACCTAATCATTTTTAAGATCTCTGCCTCAGAACTATCTTTTTGATAAAACTAATCACAGGCTTAAATTACAGATAAATACCCGATATTAAAAGAACAGTTTGAAAGGGAGGAAAGGGGTAGTTTAATGGTGCTCATTTTCCCTGCTTTTCTACAGCACACATCTTGGGCTATTTAACTGTAGAGCTTATGGAGCTTCATTTTGACAGCTCTCCCTTCTTTCATATACAGCTTCTACAAATGTTTCCCCCAGTTTCTTTGCCCGCTCTGCCTCTGTTAGGGGAATCATTGCAGCAGCCACTGTATCTCCAGCTGAGCCTGAGAAGCAGGCATGCTAAGAGCTGTGTGAACACACACAAAGGAATCAACCTGGTGCTTAGAAGGCTGGACCCAAAAGCATCTACACAGGGAATGAGGGACTCACAGGTGCCTGCAAAGGATCTGGGCTATAATAGCTCAACAAAGAAGGGAAGCTAAAAAAATAAATCAAAGCTGCAAGAGGCTCAAGAGGCCGGCTGAGGACAGAGGTCTGTGCCCACAGCTCTGCCGGCCCTTGTGCTGCCAGCCAGAGGGATGGAGCTGCTGTTGGGCTGGCAGGAATGATCCAGCTCTAGGTGCTTTTAAGCACAGCACAATCCAGGCTCACGCTGGCTTCTTCTGCTCTGCAGGGAACAATGGCTTTGATCAACAGAAGATTGCCGAGTTAATTGTAATGATATTCTAATAAAGCTGGGCAGATTAATTACGGCTCTTTATCAGCGCTGGCCCTCTGCCAAGGGTTGGCAAAATTGTTTGCCTCTGTTTCTTGTCATGTGAATTTAGGAGAAGAAGGGAGGAAGTTGGGCGCCTTGTTTTCCTGCAGCAATCAGGAGCGTGGCCTTGTGCCCCGCTCACGCTCACAGCTCGCTGTGCTGACGGAGGGGAGCGGGGAGGCACACGGGGAAAGCAAATGGAGAGTGACAGAGCAAACCAATTAGACATGATGCAGCACAATTACACTCCTAGTCAATAAGTGAGCTGGTGCAGAGAAGCACAAAGGATGACGTGCAGACCACAGACGTTGCTCCACAGTGGGCAAAGCTGAGGCATGCTGCACCTTCGCAGGCTGGGGAAGACAAGGCACACACACACAGTGCTTGCCAGGAGGGCTCACGGGAGCAGTGCTGACAGCAGGCAGAAAAGCCTCATGGCCTTCACTACTGCTCAAACCACACCAGCACAGCAAAGAGAGTGTCCAGAGAGCAGCCAGAGCCCTGCTAAGTGGCCTTGGGGAACATGAGACTCAAACCTTCCTATTTCACTTGACAAATAGTTCTTCCTTCCAGGGAAGATTTAGCAGTGCCCAGGCAGGTGAGAGACAGACCTGCAGAGGAATGATCTGGGCTGGAAGGCAGCAGATCAATCAGGCAGAGCTGCCTGTCTCGCTCATGGAGAAGGGTGAAGAGGCCTTTCCTGCATCTGGCCAGCATGAGATGTGCTGGTGGAACAGGCTGTGAGTGAAACCAGGGAAGGAAACGTGCTCCTCACGTAAACCAGAGAGCTGAGGATTAAAATAATACCACTTGTTTTTCAGCAGGCAATACAGCAGTACCAGAAACTTCCTACTGATGGGTTGGGGCTTGCAGCTCTGAGGATGAAACACGCCACCATCTAAGCCATGCCTTCTCCAAGGGCAGCCATGGGACACTATGGCAGCAGATCCAGAGGTATTTCCCTGGACAGCTCTAGGAATTGCTCCAGTAGCATTGCTACTGCTTGTGAACCATGAAGACAGACTGGGGCCCAGATTAAGAATTTAAGTATTACTACTGCCAAATGGAATGTATCCAGGTTTTATACACCTGAGACATGCCCGGGCAGGACCAGCCCCACAGGGTCCCTCCTCTCCCTGGGCAGCAGAGTTGGCATGTGGCACAGTGCAAGCCCAAGTTATTCATCCAGGCTGAAAATTTGGCAATACTAGGCAGGGAGCACCAACTTCCATGTGCAACATGGCACTGACAACCTCTGGCTGCTTTTCCAAGCACACTGAGCCCTTCTTGCCTGTGGAAGGACCAGAACATGACAGTAACATCCTCTCTGTGCTAAACCAGAGGACTCAGAGCAAGGTCACAACAGCCTAAGAGCAGGTTCTGTGTTTTGTACCATCGCCCTGATAACAATCCAGATAATTCTGTAGGGTTTTCATTGACCCATAAAACCATCTCACATCTGAAATGTTTGGTCTGACTGAGAGGAAAAATTGCTGATCTAAATACTTTTTTCCCAGAACATGACAGAAACAATTGCTCATTTAGGCTTTTGTAAAGACTATTGAGTTTGGCAAAATGTTGCTCCAGGGGCAAAAAAAAAAGGGGAAAAAAAGTTTCAAAAACATTTCAAAACCCTACCTTTTTTTTTTTTTTTAGATAAAGAAACTTCAGTTTTTCCATTTCAGAACAAATCTTTACCCTGAATTGGAGTTTATCTTAAAAACAAAGAAACAAACAAAACATTAAGAGAACAATTACCAAGATGAACAACACCATGTAGAACCTTCCATCACAAATTTCCATCCCAAACATTTGTCCTTTTATACAGATTCTGGGCTATCAAAGTATTTCAGCAGTTTAAGATATTCCTGAAGAAGAAAATCTAATTTCCAGCTGCCTGGAGCCATTATCCCTAGCTGCAAGGGGTCTGGTACCAGTCCCTCTCGGAGGGCCAGGGACAGCACCACTGCTCTGGCACACACTACCCACGATTCCCCATAAATAAAATCATCAGCATCGGCTCCTGTGTTCATTTCACAGGCGGCTGCTCTCCTGACAGGTTTCACACGCTGCTACTGTGTCTTGTCAGCTTTATACTCTGAGGCCAACGCCAGCTCACCAGCTCTGATGTATATACATAAAAATAAACGGCTCAGAAACCCCAATAAAGTGACAGATAACATAATGGGACCCGGCTTCAGAAAATAAGCTTGTTTATGGAACCTCTGTGCCTCCAAACTTGATTTATGCCACGCGGGCTGCCCGTCGGCAAGGGTTTGGGGAGCAGGGCTTGCTTGTGCTCACTTCCCATGGGCAGTGAAGGGACAGTCACTGGTTAAAAGCTGCCTTTAGGGCTCCTGCTCTAAGACTGGCAGCATTAATGTCGGGGGCAGAGAGCACAGCTTCCCGCAGGATTTGGTTGATGTGATCTTCCTCCAGCTCCTACAGGTGCTCTGCATTTTTCCCACAGGCTGCCTCCATCAGGTCCAGCACCTGCACACATCAGGGAAGCTCTCCTCGTCCTCTCTGACCCTCTTAACTCCCTTCCTTGTGCTTTCTGGGCTTTCCCACACCTCTGCAAGCTGGAGGTAGCTGCAAAGAGCTCACGGCTCCAGCAGCTGACAGAGCATATGAAGTTAAAGCAGACAGCGCCTAAAGGAGACCATGTGGCTTCAAAGGGGAGAGCTCCTGATGGCACAAGCAGGTTCTCCTGGCTAGCCCCTTTGCTCTGGGCTGCAGATGGTCCTTATTCAATCTCTTTCTCAAAGAGCTTCCTTGCAAACAGGGATAATCCTTCATTTGATGTTTGCTCCCTTGGATATCGCTGTTCACAGCAAGCACTGCAATTTGTGTTTATTCTTGCCAAGCCATGTTTATTCTTGAGCCGCTTTGATTGTTACAGTGAAGGCTGGGACAGCTCTTTCAGTCAAAGTGCCTGTTTCCAGGGGGCTAATAATGAGAGACTGTCAGTCTGGAGGCACAAGGGAAAAGATTGCAGCCCCTCCTCTCTCAGCAAACAATCAGCCTCTGCCAGACCCCACGCTTTGCTCTTCTCAATCTTTGACATGCAGCTGGGAGATCCTTTGCTCCTGCCTTGAGTGGAGGTGCCAATGGGACTCCAGCCCCAGCACCATTCCTACAGAGGGGCATGGAGACTCCCAGGAAAAGCTGCACACACGCAGTGTGTAAATGCCATGAGACCTGGGGTTCAGGCTGCTTGTGCAACATGCCTGCTGTGGGGTGAGCCCAGCAGAACCTGCCTGGTGCAGCTGGACTGCCAGGACAGACACACCAGTGCTCCTGGCCCAGCAAAGCATTTCAGAGTAACCCTTGGGCACAGAGTTCCTGCTGCAGGGGGTGGGTCACGGTGATTCACCTCCATTTCCTACTCCATGGCAGGTTTGCCCTGTTGCTGCACTCCTGTCCAGATCCCAGACTCCCACATGCAGAGCAAACCCCTGGCTAACTGCTGCCAAGCATGGACCACACCTGGAGAGGAAGAATTCCCCTGCAGGATGCAGGATCACACACACAGACCTGCCACAGCACAGCAAGGGGACCTTTGCCTCGTGTGACAAGCATGTGGCTCCCTATCTCCTTGTTCCAATCTCCAGGTCCTCATACCATTCAGATTTTAATCAAACCTTACATTATGCTGTCATTTGTCTGGGGCTTACTACTAAGGAGGGCTGTGGGGGAGGTTTCCCCTCAAATTAAATAATTAAAATGTTTTTCTCAGGCTAAATAATTTTAATTTTCCCCCCCAGCAGACCAGTGGCTATAAATATTTAATACATTGCTTGCTTCACTGCATCCAGTGTGTTGCTATTTTAAAAATCATTTGTGTGTATTTTTTTTCTTTTAATTACAGTCGCCTGGTATCAGACCACTTCAATAAATAATTAAAGGCAGGGGGGAGACAGGGCAGTCACGATGCTTCAGGAGAGGTGGGCTGTGCTACCTGCATGGAAAGGCAGGAATAGAAAGAAGGCATGCACCCCATCCTGGCAGCCACCCTCGCTCCTGCTTGGTGCTGACCCCCACCTCAATGCTGCAATCCTGGCAGCTGATTTTGGGGTCACCTCTGGAAAGGACACGGTGCTTATCCAGCTCCAGTGCAGAGATCCATCCTGCCAAGCCCTCCCTGGCAGGGACCAGCAGCAAATGCCAGGGGATGGTGTGAAAGCTGGCCAAGCATGCACTGATACCTCCCCAGGATGCTCCTCCAGCCGCCGGCAATCTGCGGCTGACGGACTTCCTGAGTTAGGCATCCTATCTCTCCTTTAAAAGCCCTCAATGGATTTATTTTTATTTTCTTCCAGGAATTTCTCTAATTACAAGGATAGCCCGAGCACTTCTTAACTGTTCTCTGCCCAAACCAGCCACTGATTTCCAGGTAGAAGTGCCCTCCATGCCTGCAGTGATAAGCAGGGTCCTGGTGATGCTGGGTGGAGCAAGGGGTGATATGTGGGAGCAGAGGTCAGAAACTGACCCCCCATGCTATTATAAGCTGGAAAATTGGGAGCTCCCGCCCTTCACTGCATGGCCAGATCCTACTGTCCCCACAGCCACCAGCTCATGGTGCCAGCAGCCTGGCAAGGAGAGAGTTATCAGCTCCTGCAGCCACCACTGCAGCCATCCTGGTGAATGGCATTAGCAAAAATGAATAGGAATACAACATGAAGCTAATAGGATCTGAGGGGAGCTCCTTAGACAAGTTGATTTCCAAATTGGACTGACTTTAACCTCACATAAATAAAAATGAACGCTTATAAAATATGGTGGAAAAATCCATAAGGGCAGATGAAGGCACTGAGGCATTTTTCTCTCCATCCTGCACTTGCAGTACAGAGCAGGGCTCTGTGTGCTGCTTAGGATCACCCTGACCCTGCTCCAGATTAACCCAGGCAGGTTGTGTCTGGGGCCACACTTGGTCTGCAGCAGCAAATGCTCCCCTGAGGTGTACAGGGAGCTTCACCAGCAAGGTTCAGGACCAGGAAAGTTCCCCTGGGCCACCACCAGGCACAGTGGAACAGGCACCAAGCAAGATGGGGCAGGGGCTCAGCCTGCTCTGCATCAGCACTGAGCTGTACAAACCCAGCTTCCTTACCCTGGCTGCCAGAGAAGGTCCCTCTCCAATACCTGGACAGTGCTTCTCACTGAACCTGGAAGAACATAACACCTTCATCCAGCCTGCCAAATGCAGCTTGAATTCACCACCGCTTCCACACAGCATGGCAGCAGGACAGGCACACATCACACAGGCACACAGCCAGGAGGGCCTTGCGAGCTTCCATTTCTTTAGACAAACACTGCTAAAAAAATGTCCTGCTCCAAAAGTCTTTAGCCTGAGCAGGTGATGGAAGAACAGCAAGAGAGAACAGGGTCACTGCCTCATAGACAGGTGGTTCCCACATTTGTGCCTGAGCCATTGTCACCAATTTGGGACAGAAGCTGGCAAACCCCTGCTCGAAGAGGAGCTCCCAGAGGCACCAGAGCAGAAAGCAGAGAGCTGGGAGACAACAGTGAGTGCTGGCAGAGGCTGTCACCCGAGGGTGAGTGACAGAAAGAAACCACATGTGGAAAGGGACTACAAGGTTAACAGCAAAGAAAGCAGTGAAAGGGCTGGAGAGCAGAGACAGGTAACTGCTGTTTGCCAGCAGGAATCAGCAAAAGCAAGTAAAGCATGGGTGACACGGGCAAAATGACAGGCACAGAAAATGATCCTTGCAGCAGAGCTCTGAACAGGCAGGAGTGGGAAAAGATTGCATTTGTCAAGGCCAGAGAAAAGGATGTTGAAGGAATTGAGCCGTGAGATGATGACACTCTGGATGAGAGTTTTAGCTGTACCTTAGCAACCTGAGGTGGGGGAATGAGGCAGGCCAGCACAGCCCCCTCCACAGGCAACACTGTGCTGGCCCTTGGGAGAGGGGAAACTCTCAGGTACCTATGGGGTACTTGCAAACAGATGCTGAGATCTCAGCCCAGGCAGAGGATGGGCTCTGGGGAGCCACCTCTGAACCAAATCATCTTATTGGCATTATGTCTTTAGACAGACAAGGCAAATGAAGAGGTACATAGAAAACCAGGAAAGATGATCTGGGTTGCCAAGGGAGGACGGGTCTTCAAGAGGTCTGCAGGATGAGGTAAATGTTTTGCCAGTGTGGAGCTGTTGCCAAGGAGAGCTTATCAGTATCAGGGAAAGTAGGGCACAGGGCCAGCCCTGCACTGGAACCAGGGGACCAGAAATGGGCAGCAGTGACCAACAGCACATCCAAAAACCTACAGGAACTGAGGGGAAGAAAGGCGTGTGTGAGAGCTGACAGAGTGTAAGGTAAAAGGGGGAAAAAACCCAAGCCTGTCTGGGAAGGGAAGATCAAAGAGGAAAGAGGTAGGGAATCCCAATGAATGGAAGAAGTCACTGCACCCCCTCAGCAAGGTCTCCCACAGCCTCCATGTGAGAAGCATCAGGAGCTAAAAGCCCTAAACCAGCCAGCTCTGAAATGCTGATCACAGCAGCAGCTCTCTTATAAAAAGGGGTCTGGCATCCTGAAAATATTGTGGCCCATAACTAACAGGAACAGCCTTAAATATCCATTTCCTCCACATAAATAACACGGTCTATAACTCTGGCTTTACATGCAAATATTTACAGGGCAGAGAATCTACAGAAGATAAACAGCTTCTAGGCTGCTTGGGACAGAGACAAGCAGTTTGGAGAGCCCCTCTTGCCCAACATAAGCAAGGTCCCTGGAAAAGAGGGATGGGTCCAGGGACTTGCTCGACCAGCTGACACTGGGAGCCACATGTCCCTCTGAAAGCACAGGCACTCATTTGGTGCTTTTGAGATCTTTTCTCTGCTGCCACAGGCCAGCTGGGAGCTGGCTGCATGCAGGACCTGATGTTCACAGTGGGCTTTGCTGACAGTTGGGGGGCGACCTCAGCTCTGCTTCTGCTAGCAAACAACCTGGGGATGATGGAGGAACCAGGGTCCAGCAGCTGGAGGTCTGTGCTCACCCATGGGAGCCAGGCTTGGTCAACCCACCACCCTGCCCGTACCAGCAGGTTTCAGCTGAAGAGAGGGCAAACATCTCAGCCTCGTGTGTGTTGTACTTGTTAGGAGTGTCCTTGCCTCCCTGGCACCACGTAAACACATCTTAGAGAAACACTGTTGGCAGACAACACCAACCCCAAGGAACTGGTCTCAAAGCTGTGAGCAGCCCTGGCAGCTGGGAAAGCACCAGGCACAATGCAGCTGAAGAGTTTCTCAGAGAATACAGTGCATGATTTTGGATCTATGAAAAAAAAACCAAAGCTTTTTGACCCATTTCAGGAGTGAACAAAGACAACAAACCCGGACCCATGTATTAAATCCTCCAAGGTTTCTGTGGCACTGAAATTCAGGCTCAGAGCAACTTTCTAGGAGTAAGGAATTCCCGCTGTGTCCCTCCTCTGCACTCACCGCTCATTATCCTCAGTATGGAAATTTTTCCTAGCATTTCCAGGAGGTACTTTGAGCTGTTTTCAGCTCAAAACGTTCTGTGCAGTGAATCCAGATTGGACTTGGTAGGCAAAGATAACAGGAGGCTGCAAGCAGGAACAAAAATCCCTCACGACACACATACAGCATAAAGACACCTCCAGCTTCAAAGGATTTACCACTTTCAGTTCAGACCTTGCAGCCTTCTCCTGAGCTTTCCTGGTCAAGTTTTATTGAATCTGGCAGCATGGGCCAGTGCAGGATCAGGGCCTTGGGGAGGAACATGTACACCCAGGAGCTGGGAGCGCTGCAGGGCACAGCAGGCACCCAACTCACCTCCCTGGTGTGTCGGGGCAGATCTAACACAGACCCACAAATGGGCTCTTCTCTGAAAACACTGTCATGGCTATTCCAGAAACAAAGGACAGTTACAAGGGAAGAAGCCTCCCTCTGCCCAGGGGAAACCAGATCACTGCTTTCGTGTTTGGGCTGTGTCCTACCATATGTTGGGACCTGGTGCCTCCCAAGTCAGCATGGCTGCAGCATGGGATGGATGGCTTGCTCATGGCCCCACTCAGGGCTTGGACAAGTCCCCAGCCCTCCTGTAGGGCACGAGGTGCATGAGAGGGATTTACAGGGGTTTCACAGCAGGCTCAGGCAGGGACAGACACACAGATGTCCAGGGCACATTGGGATAAAGGCAAGGGAAATTGCTCATAAAAGTGATGGATTTACCTTTTCTCACCTCTCCACCTTGAAATGTAGGTTTCAAATCCAAAGACATACAAGTCAAATTTGGACACAAACTTCAGAAAAAAAGAAGTGAAAATGAAAATTTCAGCCCTGACTTATTTTTCCTGGATGTTTCTAAAACAGAGCACTTTTCACTGAGGAAGTGAGCAGGCATGCACAAACAAGAAGGAAAATGAAATGACCCCAAACAAATGAAATGGATTTTCATGGTTAGTTTCTTCCTCAGGGTGTGTGTGAGGAGAAAGGGATCACTGTCAGTCTCCCAGAGACATTCTTTTAACTGTTCTACTTCAGACACCACACTGAAAAACTGAATTATTCAGAGAGCTCTAATTGCAGCTCCGAGGTACCCTTCCCTTCCCTGGTACAGCACCATACTGGGCACAAACTGCTGCTTTTCTACTGCTTTCCCAAGGGGTGCAGGCTCTACCCAAACCCAGGGATGATCATGTACCTATTCCCAACAGCACATCACCCTGGGGGAAGAGGGTTTTACAGGCGGGTGTGCGCAGGTCTGGACACGCGCACAGGAACTTGGAGGGATGGGGGGAAGCACGAGAAATAATGAATCCCCCTGCACTCACTAAGTCCAAACAAATAGACTGAACTGGGAGCCTGATTTGCATTGGTTTGATTGAAGATGTAATTTGCTGCTGAATAAATGTGGTTGCATCCAAATCAAACCTTTAGTCCCTCAGACATTATAACTCTTTCCTCTCTTCCCTCAGGCTTTGCCAACCTTTAAAGCTGACCAAGGATGATGCATTACAAGAAGGAATGAACTTAAATAAGAGAAGGACAAGAATAGATTATAAGGGAAGATTTTCCATAAGGAAGAAGCAGATGTTGAAAAACACCTTAGAGGAAAGGTGCCATCACTAGAATGATCAGAGCCAGCCCAACCCCACATCCCACACAGCATCACCTCAGGATCTTGGAGGTAGTAATACACACAGAGCTGGCCCTACATGCCAAGGGGCTGGGGCTCTCTTTTTCCAGCAGCATCCTGCTTGAAGCACCTTATATCTACCAGAGCTCCCCTTAGTCTGTCCCACAGGTGCCCAGCAGAGTCAGCAGCTCTCCTGGTGCCACCGTGGCTGCTCAAAGCAGGGTACATGACATCCTATCCTCAGGGCAGGTGGGACATGCAGGTCTCAGTCAGCACACATTGCTAGGATGGGCCTCTGATAGAAATGGGAGCCCAAATTTGCAGCTATCCAAATTTGGAAGCATTTCCCAGAGCTTTTCAGGAACCTAGAGCCTTGGCCCTGCTACCTCTGTTCAAGCAAAGCCTGGTGAGATTCAGAGCTTTCCTCCTCCGCTCATATCTCTGTGGCTTATCACAGCTGCCCTGCTGCTGGAATTGACACTTGGATGCCTTCCTCAGGCTATTGCTGACTGGGTGAACCTGCTCCCCATCACACACCCGCTACAAGCTGAGCTCCCTCACTTGTTCTTTCCTCCCAATCCCATATTTATGAGATCACTCCACAGTCCCTATCAATCGCTTGGGCAGCCTTGGGCACACAGCAGCTATCAGAGCAGCGAGTCAGCCTCTCAGGCAGGGAGCAAAGGAGAGTCAGGGCTCAGGAAGGACAGATTTACTGCGTAGCAGTGGAGGATGTAGCACACACCCTCGCTAGCCCCATCCTAAGGGACACCACAGTCGTTCTCTGCCTGCCCCTGACCCACAGCACAGCTTCATGCAGCTACCAGGCACCATGGTGCTGAGTAGAGAAAACAGAAGCCAGTACAAAAAAAGGAGAGTAACAGTACAAAGATGAAAAATTGGGCATCATAGCCAGGGAGGAAGTTTCTTACCTGTCACTGAGCAGGTTTTGGCTTTGCACTGTACCTGAAGCCATGTTTTGAACACACATCACGGACGAGCATCTCCTGGGCATGAATTCTACCCCTGCACAGGCCCCACTGCCCCAGCTGCAGCTTCCCAGTGGAATGCATCCCTGGGAAGAGCAAGGATGCTCACAGCCTCAATTTATGTGCAGGAAATCCATCACAAGGCATGAAAGGCTTTCATTGAGAACAATTTGTTGCAGGAGTTATAAACAGAGGTGCTGAGAAGCCAGTTGTCAGGCCAGGAGTGCTGCAGATTGTCAGGGCGGAAAGGACTGCCCCTGCCAAAGGGATGAGAGTTACCCAGTGAATACTCACTGGGCAGCTGGGGCTGCAAACAGCACGTCTGGGTGTGGGGAAAGAAGGAGGCAGGGTGGGCAGCCTCGTCCCTCGGCGCTGTTTGTAGCCTGGAGTCATCACTCAAAAGCAAGGACCATGGTGCAGGCAATGCCAAGGCCAGAGGAAGGGAGAGAGGCAAAGATTGATTATCCCATAAATCAATCGCCAGGCACTGATTACAAAATAAACCACCAGGGCAAAGGTCAAGTGCTTTGTTATATCACCCAGCCCACAAGATTTATTTACCCCTTGGGCCACTCGTCCCTCTGGCCATCTATTACAGGGAGCTGCAGCCTGTGGACACAGCCAGCACAGCCCTGCAGGCAGCAGCACAGGGCTTAGAAATCAGACCCAGCTGCCAGGACCAGGCAGGTACAGGTGCTGATCCTGTAGAACCTACAGAGCCACATCTACAACACTGGGAAAGGTGAAAACCAAGTGGTCTATCCCTGCCGCAGCACCAGTGGCTGCTGAGGGCGCTCACCAAGTCCTCCATCACCAGCAGCCCCCCAGGAAGTGAATCAATTCTCCACAGTGGGAAGATCAGAGGGACGTGGTTTCCTCTGGAAAGAACCACCAGGCTGTGGCCACCATGAAGAGACTCCCACAGCCACTGGCCTCAGGGTGCACTTGCCTTTTCTTTCAGGGCTCCAGGAAAAACCAAACACTTTGAGAAGACCAGCAACTTCCCAGCAGCCAAGCAGGGCTTCACTCCAAATCAGAT
Organism: Illadopsis cleaveri; assembly: GCA_013399915.1. Classification (NCBI taxonomy): domain Eukaryota; kingdom Metazoa; phylum Chordata; class Aves; order Passeriformes; family Timaliidae; genus Illadopsis; species Illadopsis cleaveri. The sequence goes on from VXBB01008558.1 coordinate 348,097, forward strand.
CTGTACCCAGCCAAGCTTTCCATGCCCACTTCCATCATCTGAGATCCACATCCTTACAGGGAGAACTGCAGGGAACGTCTTGTAGCACTTGACTGGAATTCAGCCTAAAAAACTTTATTTTTTTCCTCCCTTCCCTCTCTAATTTTATATTTCAAACACAGGCAGCAATAAGAGAAATTCCTGGGAGTATTGTTCATCTGTTTCCCATAAGCTGCTCGTCACTGACCATGAAAAAATTTTTCAGCCTGGCTCCCAAAATATAAAAACCCTAAAATGGACATTTTTGAGTCCTTCGCAGCAGCCCAAGGAGAATAACGTCAGAGGCGTATGATGTGTGTGTGTGTGTGCTCGGAGGATGCAGAGAAGCCTCCCGGGGAGGAGGGGAGGTGCCAGCCCATGTGCCGTGGGCAGGGCACCCTCTCCCGCCTCTCTGTGGGCACACACAGCCTGGGCACGGCTGCTCCCCCTTAGGGATGTTCCCAGGGACCCCGAGGCTGTCACCCCATCCCCCTGCACCATGGTGCTCTGCCAAAATGGCTGCTGCAGTTGGCACTTGCCTGGGAGTTTATTTTTCTTTTCAAAGCGTTGAATGTTTTGACTCCTATTTTAGCCCATCTGCCAGCAGAACGGAGGCTCCAGCTCATGGGCTCAATCACATGTCCCCACAAGGCACATGGGACATCACCGTGCAGGGGGACACCACTGCACCAAGGGGACAGTTGAGGTGATGAACTGCAACTCAAAATCACAGACTAGTTTGTGCTGGAAAGGACCTTAAGCACCATCTCCTTCCAAGCCCCTGCCATGGGCAGGGACACCTTCCACTAGAGCAGGCGGCTCCGAGGCCTGTCCAGCCTGGCTTTGGACACTTCCATGCTCCAAGCCTGATGCCAGTCAGTGCTGGCACCAGACAAACCTCAGTGAATTATCCTTGCTGGGAACAGCTCTCACAGACACCTCCTACCCCAGGGTGGAATTCCTCCACCTTTTGTAGGGCATCTCATGGCCCCGCCAGTCCCTGCACTGCTCCTGCTGATGTCGCTCTCCCAGGAAACTCAACCACCACTCAACCTCAACTGTCTCCAGCCTGAAAACACCAGGCACCCTCATTCCCAAGAGCTAAAACTCCTATCTCTGCTTCTCTGAACTGCAAAAACCATTCCTGCTCCTCCAGGACAATCCTATATCCCAGCAGAATCAGAAAAGCACAAGGGTCCATGGTTTTTTCATTGGTCCCAGCTTCCCTGAGGAAAGCAGCACTCCATGGAGAAGTCCCAGCAGTGCAGAAATGGGCATCACAGGTGGGGTCCTCAGAGGATGGTGCTCATGCCCAGAGCTCCATTCTCATCCACTACCACCACCTTGACCTCAGTGGGAAGGGTGTTGGAGGTAGCCAGCCCCTCCTGCACTCTCTCAAGGAATCCAATGGCAAAAATAGATTATTCAAGCACTCATTCCTGGAGGCTTTTGCAAATCCCTTGAAGTCAACAGTTTATTACTTTTAGGGCTTGGTATGTCTCTCCTCTCCCTCAGGGGTTCTGACCTGCAGGGACATCCATCGCTCCTGTCGCCTGGCCCAGCCCCACATTTCAGACAGGGGTAACAAACCCAGGTCAGGGCGAGGCAGTTATATTCCCAATCCCTCCCTTTGCTCCCTCCTGGCAGATTTAGAAGTTCAGATTTAATCTGAAAGAGGAAAGATGGAGAGGAGCCTCAGCAGCTGCAGTTTCTGTAAATGTCAGGATAAGGAGATCTTAGCAAGCCTTAATACACTATGCAAATCCTCAGAGCATGACCGTGTGCTACCAGGGCTTTTTATTCCCCTCCATGGAAATTGGAGAGACAGGGATTAAAAAGAGGAGTTGCCACAGAACTGGCTGGTCCCTCTGCTTTACCAGCCGTGGTTTATAGACAATATTGGGAGTTGCCACAGAACTGGCTGGTCCCTCTGCTTTACCAGCCATGGTTTATAGACAATATTGGGACATACAGGCCACAGGGTCTGTGAAGACCTCCAGGTAGGGATGGGCGTTCTCCTAAAGGGCACTGGCCCAAGACTTTTGCCTGCATAAGGCAATTAGAAAATGTCCAAAGGAGAGCTACAAAGCTGGAGGAGGGTCTAGAGGGGGAAGCCATGAATGGAGTGGCTGAGGTCGCTTGGTTTGTTCAGCCTGGAGAAAACTGAGGGGAGACCTCACCGGGGCCTGCAGCATTCTCAGAAGGGGCAGGCACTGATCTCTGCCCTCTGTGACCAGTGACAGAACCTGAGGGAAAGGCTGGAGCTGTGTCAGGGGGGGTTAGGTTGGATATCAGGGAAAGGTTCCCCCCCAAAGGGTGCTGGGCTCTGCCCAGGCTCTCCAGGGAATGGACACAGCCCCAAGGCTGCTGGAGCTCCAGGAGCATTTGGACAACACTCTGAGGCACAGGGTGGGATTGCTGGGGGGTGTGTGCAGGGCCAGGGGCTGGACTTTGAGGATCCTTGTGAGTCCCTTCCAACTCAGAATATGCCTGGATTCCCTGTGTTGGAGCATATTTGGTGTATGTGCAAGGGGATGAGAGATGTGTGCATGCATTTGGCTGAAAGTGAGACTGTGCTCCATGGAGACAGGAGGAGAAGGCACTGCCTGGTGTCCAGGTGTGAAGCTCTGTGCTCCTCTCTCTACAACTGCATGTTTACATTGCTTTTTTCCCTCTACATGCTTTTTTTTTATGGATGAGGAAAGCTCCATCACTTTCCTTTCCTGTAATGATGTTGACCTGATTAAAATTTTTATTGGATTTTACAAAATAATTTCATACATACTGTTCCCTGGAGCACTGCAGGGTGGAGGGAGGCAGGGCACAGAGAAAGAGAGAAGAGAGTATATTAAGAATGAGGTGGAAAAGAAAAATATTTTATTTTACACTGAAATGATGTTTCCTGAATGAATAATAGATTAGAAATCTCACTTTTTAAATTTAAATAGTGCTCTTACAAGTGCCCCTGCAACATGCAGGCATGAAAACATCACCACTTGAGCACTTTTGACCTATTTCAGTAAAAAAGCTTTGCCTTCCTCCAGCTCCTAACCTTTCCCCCCACATTCCAGCAGTAAGCAAGCTGTGGTTAAGGGGTTGCCAGCACCTGGGAGATAGGCAGGACCACAAGGACAGACCCTTCTGGATATCCACAGCCCTTCCATCAACCAGCCCAGAGCATCCCCTCTAGTCTGACTCCTGCTTTGACTTGATGCTTTAATGTGAGCAAACTCTGTGGAGGCACTCCACTGTCCCTCCCCTGTGAGGACAATGGTGTGGGGTGGGTCCCAGGGACTCTCAAGAGCTTCTCCTTGACAAAATCACAGACAGGACACACAGAGCAGGCTCTTGTCCTCAGGCCTGGCCAGTGAATGAGCCTGATGTACCCCAGGGAGCTCCTGGAGCAGGGCAGACCCTGGGAAGCCTGAGACAAATGAAACACCAGTTACAAAGGAGGGGTTGAAAGCAGTGCTTGTCTTACCATTTTAGCATTTTACTGCTGTTTTCCTTCCTTGCCAAGGCAATGCCCTAGTATTGATGTTTCAGGCATAGAATTCCCACTGGGGTTTCACTCTGGTCCCTAGAAAGGAATAGGGTCTTTGCTGTATGAGGAATCCCAGTTCCATTTGCATATATTTAAATTAGATAGGAACCCCCTGGCCATGGACTCACTGTTGCCTTCCAGAGAAAGGTAGGCACTCCTGCCGCAGGCAGCTTTGCACCCTAGGTCCCAATACCATTAAAAAAAAAATTGCCTTTCAGGGAGCTCAACATTTGCTTTGGTGTCCTTTCAAGAGTACCCCCACAGGGCTGACTTGTCTGGAAATTTAGTTTTCTTGGTGGATTCTTATGAAATAAATATTTCAATGCTGCATCAATGGCTCACCAGAACCCCCCAAGCAGCAATAAGTCTCTGAGCTGAACCTGATGCCAGTTCAATCTCAGATGACAGCAACAGAGCAAAGTCAAGGTGAGAGATACAGATGTTACTCTGTGGGTGCTGCTAGTGGCCAGGAGCTGAGACTGTGCAAGCCCCTTGCACTCCAGGTGGTTCTCAAGGTCCCACTGCTGAAGGTATTAAGGTTGTCTGGGTAACTCTTAATATGTGTTTTGGAATGAGTCTGCGGGGCAAGGGTTGATTTCTTTCCCAGCACCATGTTCTCTAACAATTGCTGTTTGACATTTCCCCACAGGCTCTGGTTTTACCCCCGTGCTGAATGTTCTGACAGGCTCCAGGTCTGATCACCTCTGCAGCCCCAAAACCTTGCCCTCTGCTACCTGCCTGCCTGGGGCAGGACTGCTGGTTCTACACAGGGAGCAGTGCAAAGAGTCACCTCCCCTCAGGCAAAGCTCCTGACCCCCAGCAGTACTGTGGATCACACCTGGGATTTCACCTGAGCTCTGCAGTCTGCCCTCAGAGCACCATGCCTTCTGCTCCTTCATCTCCTGCTGCACTACTGTCCCAAGGACAACCATCCGTGGGATTTCAGGATCTGTCACCCAGCACATCTTAATCTTGACTTCACCACTCTGTGCTACTCCATTCCCACCTGAGCACCTCCTGGGCATGGGCTGGAGGCAGCAGGGGGGCCACCACAGTCTGTGCAGGCTGTCCCAACCCAGAGACCAGCAGAGCAGAGAGCTTGCAGCAGAAAGGCATTTGCAATGCAGTGAATAGGTAACTGATAAATACTACATTGAGACTACTCCAAGCTCTGGATAAAAATGGATTATGGCATTGAGCTGTCCAAGAAATGGAGGGCATCTGTCACCAGTCTTACATTGCTCCACACCCAGCATAAACCCTTCATTTGTTCCCAACTGACTTTTATTTCAAGTTCCAGACAGGGACAAAGAAAAGAAGAATATAAAGCCTCCCCAAGAGAGTGAGCACAGAAATGCACCAACAGCCTGACCAGGGTGAGACATGAAATGGCAGCAGCAGGTCCTGCAAGCAGGCAGAGCCAGCTCCTGCCTCATGCTGCTGCACAGCTGCCCAACCCCAGCCCAGGAGAGAATGAGAAATCAGGGACAATAATTTCTACTCTGCAATGGGCAAAAAGACAAGCCTGCAGGCTCTAATCAAACCTGAGTCTTTCTGGAACTCGGGCATTAATCTTTAGAAAGACAAGCTCTCTCCAAATACCCACATTTTCCTCTTACCAGTTTGTGAGGAGATCCAAGGCAGATGCCACCCCTCTTTGCTGGGTGACCAGATCATGCAGAACTCAGAGCTCTATAAACCTACAGGCCCACTTCCAGTCCTCACAGCTCCACCTCCTCCCCTGGGAGCTCCTGGGAAGCCTCCAGGCTTTGAAGCACACATCTGCTATCAGCAGCCTCCATCCAGGCTCCCTGGAGTGCCTGCATCACAGCCAAGGGCAGCCACCAGCTCCCAGGCCACTGCCTTGGCTCCTGTCTCGTCCCTAAATCACACATGCAGATGGGTTTAAACACATCAATTGATTTCCTAACCTCACATCTCCCTGGGAGCACGGGCTGGAGCTGTCACAGCCACGTTACGTGGGCAAACAGGAGAGGCACAAATTTGGGAACTGCTCCCAGACCAGTGAGGAGGGACAGGTCAACATCAGCTCCCACCAACCCCAGCTGTCAAAAGACATTTTCACGGGCAGGGATTTGGCAGGCAGTGTGTAAAAGGAGCCTGTAGCCCACACCACAAAACACCATCACCACATGTAGCATCTCTTGGCCTCCACTGAAGCAGATGTGCATTAACTTGGTCCCTCAGCACACACAGGAGGCTTGTGTTGTTACAGCTTCACCCTGGATAACGAGGGCTTTAATCTCCAGGTTTCTCAATTTAGCACCTTGCCAGAACTAGGACTCATTTTTAGTATTAAAAAATAATGCATATTTATCAAACCTAGTCAGGCAGAGGGAGGGGAAACAGCTGGCAGCAGCCTCCCTCTCCCCATCTGACATGTGCTTGCCATTTTTCACAATTTCAACAGCTCTCCAGCTCTAGTCCTTATAATTACGATGAAAAAACCCTCACACTCGACCATAGTGCCTCACAGCCAAGATGCCAATGTGTTTCCACATAAAAGCCTCGTTGCAAAAAATCTGAAATTTCTCAGTGTCTCTGCTTTATTCCCATTCTCCCTTACATCATTGTATTCACATGGTGTTCAATTATTTACAAGCATACAAAACACTCCAGCCTGGATTCTCAACTAGTATTAATCAGTGAAATGCCAACTAAATCAACACAGCTACAAAGAATTGTTCTAGAGAAGGATCTGTCCTGCTGTCCCTGAAGACCCCTTCTTCCCTTCACAGCACACACTGGGAAGGAAAGGATAAAACACAGTTTTGGTAGGGTTGTATTTTTTTTTTCATTCCCTCAGTCACACAAACATATTAATGCCCACACAAAGACCTGCTCCCCACTGCTGACCTACTTCCCAGTTATGTGCACGTGCCACACTTCCCTCCCACGGCAGTCCCAGGTATTCCTGGAAGCAGCCATCCACCCCTTTCCCTGCAAGGCAACACCTGGAGCTCTGTGCATGGGGCAGGCCCTGGGTGTCAGGAGAACACCCCTGACCTCAGTGACACACAATGCTCTCAGATTATTCAGCCAGGCCTGGCACTTCCTTGGAGTTGGTGCAGCATCATCTGTCTCCAGACTGGTTTTGGGGGGCTTTTTCTCCCTCCTTTTCAATGGCAACACTTCCAAGGAGGCCCAAAGGGAGGGACAGCTGCCCACGCAGGCTGGAAAGCACAGAGGGCTCACTGACAGGATGAGCTCCTTCAGTGATGGTTTCATTTCTAGTTTTACAGCCTCCATCACTTTCATTCAATGAGACCAACAGAGCCCCTGGACACAGAGCACAAATCAGAGAGGCCAATACATTGGAACAGGCATAAGATATTTCTTCTAAAGCTATGGGACAATCTTCAGTCAAATTATGGTTTTTAGGATCCCCATAGAAAACTAAGCCTTCCATAAGACCAGGCCCAGCACAAGCAATCCTTTGGTAAGTCTCTTTTTCAGGATTTTGTGATCACACAAAAATCAGAAACTGACTTCTGAAAGACATTTTGTTATTTGAACCTTCACTTTGAATCAGAAAGTGAAGAGCCCATGAAAACATAATATGAGTGTAAAGAACAGGTCTGATCCCTCAAGAGCATTTTCACAGACAGACTGCAGAACCACGTGTGAACCCCTGGGGCACTGGGCACCTCATTAGAAGACAAGAGATAAATGTACTCCTATTTCCAGCACAGGTTCACCATCTGGGGCTTCTCCATTCAAAACCAGAAGGCCAAGGAAATGCAGGAGATGCACACCAGGCTGGGTCTCACTGCACTGAGCAGAGCTTACTCATCCCTCGTGTACCACCACCACAGCAGAGAGATGTCACAAGGCCTTCATCATGACTGGAATCATAATATCCATGATTCACATGGAATACTTTTTATACAAAGCACCAAGATAAAAATAAAATGAAGAGGGAAAAACTTCACAAGAAACTTGTTTCATTCCCTACGAGATGGATCAACCAAGATGAATGTAAACAGCTCAACTTGACCCAAATATTTTTTCGTTGCTGAGTAACCCCGCAAAAAACGTTGTTATCTCACCAGCATCTGGGGAGATTAGATAGCAGGGAATTTTAAACAAGCTTTCACTGTTGTGCCTTGTTTGAGGAATTTCAGACTGGACATGAACCCTCAGGACTTGCAGCACCCCAACCCCTTCCAGGAGGGAGCACACAGCAGGGCAGGAAGCACCTGCTACATCTCCAGCACATGGATGTGTGGACATGCTGTTGACATGAAGGTTTACATGAAACACTCGGGCCTCCAGCTTTCCAAACCCTTCCAAGGGAAGGATGCAGCTGTTCTGCAAAGGCTCCATGCAGGAAACACAGGCTCAGGCCATGCCTGCAGCAGGAGGTGGGAGCAGTCCCAGCAGATGGCTGTGAGCCCTTTTGGGTGGCAGCAGGCACCCGCCGAGGGGCTCAGGCTTTACAGCCCACACTGGCTGCCATATGTTGTGACAGTGGCTCATCAGCACACAGGACCCAATTTACAGCATCCTTTGTGGCTGCAAGCACCACACTACCTCACACTGCTCCCCACTAGCACAATCATCCTTCAGCAGCTGGCTATCATATTTACTGGGTTTCTGCATGTTTCTGTGGGTGGAAGGAGATCTGAGAGATCATTTGAGAGATTCAGGTATGACGTTTTAGTCTCATTTGTGCTCTGGAGGTCAGGCCTGCTCACTCCTTCGCTCTCTCCCAACAGATAAGTGCTATCTCAACAACACACAGATGCTTTTAGAGATCACCTTGGCCACTGCTAAGCTGTGCAGCACTCCTGCCAAGTGAATCCCAGCAAGCCTGTGACACTGGGAACTCGAAACAGGGCAGGTGAGAGATTACAGCTCTGAAAATGGCAGTCCTTCCAGCAATAGCAGGCTTCCTTGGTGAATTTCTCCTGGAGAGACTCAGGGAAATCAGAGCAGCAAGGAAAGAAAGGCCTGGAGGTGGCAGGATAGAAATCAGGTTTCCATCATGCAGGGCTCAGAGGGAGGGGATGCCAGTGGCACCTGGCAACAGGCTGCAAAGACACACCATAAATGAGGGGCAGAGCTAAGGCAGAGCATCATGTGCTCCTGTCATACAGCAGCAACATAAACCCCAGGGCTGTGGCATGACAACACTGCAGCCCAGTGACCCCAGAGATGGGCAAGGTGGGAGGCCTTCAGCAGCTGAGAGCTGGGCCTGCCACCCTGGGATGGCAAAGCTCTCACAACTCTGCAGGACTCCTTGGGAAACATGGCAGTCTGCTCAAAATATGTAGCAGCAGCCACATCCAAGTTCATGGAGTGGAGTTTGTGCTCTGTGAGAGCAATGAATGAGGTCAGTTCACCCCCCCTGTCCCCAGCAGGAGCAGGGCACCCTGAACCACTGCTGTGCATCTCACCCTGGGTCAGCCCAGCTGCCAAACTAAAGATTCAGGCAATTTGCTCTGTAAGGGTCCTTAAAATATCAACTCAGCACAAGTATTGCAGCTCCCACCAGGGCTCTGAGGGAGGACAGTCATCCACACTTGTGCTAGGCAACTGTGGTTACATCCCTTAGATTTATGAAGAATCTGGGATATTTTTAACCTTTTGAAAAAAACAGCCACTCAGTGTTGGTTATTTTAACTCAGTACAGTCCATGAATTCAGACCAGCACTACAAGTCCATTTGCTGGTGTCCAAGCCATCCTTCTCTCTGGGGATGGCTCTGGCCTGTTCTGGCCCTCCTAGATTGTGGCAGTTGCATTTTATGCCTCAGGTGATGCCTCATCTTCTCAACAGACACAGCTAGGGAGCTTTCTGGAGGAAGCAACTGAACTTAGCCCTCCACAAAAAAAACAAAACAAAACCAAAACCAACAAAAACCTTAAAAAAAAGAAGAAGCTGAGATATATGTCAAAGCCTCATTTTTTCTCTCTACTACACCTAGAACCTGCATCAGACCAAAATGCATCAGTGGGAGCAGACTTTGCTTTTCTCCAGGTGCTGCCTGAGCCTCCATCAGTGCTGGCAGCTCTCTAGGGTAGCCCAGAGGCTCCAGTTCACCCAGGAGGACAGCACAGATCAGTTGTCCTATTTAGACTGAATCAACCAGTTCCACAAAGGAAGTGGTACTGGTTTCACCAGTGCAGACTGGAGCCTGGGAGCACCATTTTCAGCCCTGAAAAGCAGAGGCTTCTGTCTGCTCAGAGCCTGCTAAAAAGCTTTGTTTTTCCTGCCCTACCTGGCAGCTACACACACAGCCAGCTCCATAATCCCCAGCAAAGCACATCTCAGCTGCAACTTAATCTGAACTTCAGCTCTCACTGACAGCTCAAGTGAAAATGAAAAGCAACTGATAAAAGAAAACCCACAAAATGCAGCAGGTGGTGAGGGGGCCAGAGGCAGGGAATGCGACTGGAAAGAGCAATGCACTGCTAGAGCTGTGGTGGCAAACATTAATTGCTTTTTAAGTATTCCAGTGCCTTCCTTCCCCGTGCTGGTAGCTGCAGAATTTCTGCTCATTCTCCAGTGGCTAAGGAGGAGAGGGAAGCCAAGAGTGTGTCAGCCAGGCAACCCCAGGGACCCAGCCCACAAACTGATCCCACAGGGGACAGCAGGAAGCTTCAGTGACCCTGAGGCTGCTGACATTTCTTTTGAGCACCACTGCAGGGCAAGTCTACCAGGTCACCTCAGCCATCTCTAGGGGAATCTGAGCCACTGGTGCCACCTATGTGAAGACATATCTTGAGCTGCTACTTCAACAATTGGCTTCTGATCAGAGATATGGGTAGGGAAAAGCATAAACAAAGCAAGCACAGCCCAGATGTTTTGCCCCAGATTCAGCTACATTTCTGAGACTCTAAAGAACAGAGCAATGACATTCTCCTCTGCCCTGCTGCCCACATGGCCCTGGACCCAGTCACTTCCAGCTCTCAGAGATGGGCCCCACTGCCTGCCAGCACCCCTCGTGCTACAACACCCTCAACAAAGCAAGCTTTGTGCATTCCTCTGCTGCTTTGTGACCTGAAGAGGCCAGGACTGGTAAAGCAAAGTCACCACCAGGTCACACCCATCAGCTGTATCATCTACAAGTGGCCCCAGCCCCTCCCTACAACAGTCCTGAGTCAGCAACAGGCTTTAGGTTCAGCCCCTCAAGCCTCCAGCAGATCCCCCCCATGGGAATCTCACCCAGCACCACGCATATGACCCCACAGCAGCCACAGAAGAGTAAGTAAATAACCTGTCTTAGCTAGACTTTCCTCAAATAGACAGGAATTAGTGCTGCCATTTTTGCTGGCATTGTCAGGAGTCACTTTCTGGCACTGTAATGGCTTTGATGAGAACTCAGACAAAAGAGATGAAGGAAATCATGCCTCATCCTGCCTTTCCACAGCCAAGCCTCTTCATGAGGGAGGGGGGAAAGGAGCATCTTTAAATGAGGAGAAAGGAACTGCTGCTACAGCAGCTCAAGCACGCTCACCTTCCACTTGGCATAGCTGGTCAGCACCCCAAGAGATGTTGTAGGTGGGATGATCTGGGGTTGAATGCTGTTGGTGCTCCCAAGCAGACAGCCAGGCATGCTGTGGGAAAGAGGGGACTGAGTCCCAGACCACTCTTCCAAAGGAAGAAAGAACAGCAAGCCCTGAAGCCTGTGGCAGGGTCACATCCATGGCCACCGTGTCATCAAGCTACTGGAGTGTGACAAAACACCAGGGGAGACACAGAGAACCACCCACCCCATCACCACAGGGGTGCTGCTGAGGAGCAAAAAGCCATCTGGGGTACAGGAGAGACACTTCAAGAGCAGTGGGCAACAACACAACACAGCACTGCAGAGAGGAAGCTCTTGTACTTTCACACACACTGCCCCGTTTCCTCAAAGACCCAATTCCAAGCCCTCCAAAAATCAATGCAATAACAAGGAGATGAGTTGCAGCCAATATGGATTTGTCAGGAGCAAATCACATCACTCCCATCTATCTCCCTGCTCCAAGAGCCTAACAGGCTTTGGGCACAGCACTCCCTGTCAGACACCTCCACTCCAGTAAGGCTTCTGGCACTCCCATCAGCCAGGGGAATGTGGTCTTAGGAGAAACAGTGACAGGGCAGGCACAAAACTGCTCAGAGAGCCATGTGTAAAGAGCAGATATCAGCACTCTCCTCTGCTACAAAGGCAGAGCATATCGACAAACAGGATTTTGTAGGAACCTGTCACACACCTGCCTTCTTCAGAGCTTTTGCTACTGAGCTGGATGAAGGAGCAAAAAGGAAATTCATTAAATTCACAGGTAGCATGGAGGTGGGAAGAACTGCAGGTTCTTTTAGAAGACAGGATTAGAAAATGTTGGTATCTCAAGAAATCATCCTCTTTTTTCCAGGGCACATACAAGGGCCGGGTTTTTCTCTTCAACAGGAATAATCAGCTGTTCAAGAACAAGTGTCCAAATAGAAAGAACAAGTCTTCAGGGTCTTGCTTCACTACTCTTGCACATCAAGGGTTACTGATGCTGTAAGGAACTGGGGCCTCTTGCTCTTAACCCTATGACAGTACCAAGCAGGGCTAAAGGCATGTTGCACCAGGCAGGCATCAGGGATCCCTTCCTTAGCAGCTTGCAAACAGGATCAGTATCAAGCTCAAAGGCCAGAACAGGATCAGAAAACATGCACTCCCACTCCCAGGCTGCTCTTTATCTCCTGCATCACTGTCACCTCGCTGGAACTGGCACACTGAGTGCCTCTTGTGAGAGCTGCTTTCAGCAGGGAAGGCCTTGCTGTGCCAGCAGCACATCATGCTAATCATGACAGCCAAGCACAGGCTGCATCCAACCACTGTGCATGCCATACATGTTTCATGAAGTGTCCCACTGCCTGCCCAAGCCCTCCCCATAACAAGCTGCACCCAATTCTGCTGGCAAGTGTCCTTCTCTTTCCCTGTGAGAGTTCACACCGTTTTAACCCACGGACTCTGTAAGTCAAGAACTTCCCATCTACAGCTGAGGCTGCCACTGGAAGCAAGCAAAGCACAACTGCCCCCCAAGAATAATGAGCCAGCATTTCTAGATGTGGTCTTTTAATGGAAAACCATGACCAAGCCCCTGCAATCAGCTACATATTTAGCCTGAAGGGAAGAGATACTTGCAGCCATTCTCCACATGATCCTTGGGCTTTCCCTTTGGCTGCACGTTTGGTTTATCTCAGTGTGAGCTGGCAGGGAAGTGGACCTTGCAGCTCTGAGAACTCTGATGTTCCAGGTAAATTCATTCACTGCCAGAATAAGAAAGCAGAGTTTCCAAACAATGACATTTCTTTTCCTTTGGCAGCAATTGCAGGGAAGACTGCAGAGTAGCAGGGGATTGATCTGGCTCCTGGGGAGGTGACTAATGGGAACACGATCCCACAGCTATGGCAGAGGACTCGATGGCATTGTCCCCCACAGCTGCCTTGGCACATGGAATGGGGGGAATCCTTGTACCATGCTCCCCACATGGACATCACCCAGGGACACATTCTGCCACGCACTCCAAGAACACAGAATGGGAAGCAAACACTTGAAATGAAAGCAGGAGAATGAGGTCAGGGAAGGCACTTCAGGTTCAGAAGCACCCAGTCAGCTGGCAAAACCCTCTCCACTGGAGCATCACCCAGACCACAGGCTTTTAGCACCCGGTGGAGCATGACTGAATGCAGTCTTATCCCTCCAAAATGAAGTCTGAAATAAAGCATGGCAGCAGAAATTACAGTGAGACGGGGTCATCCCAGGGCAGGTCTTTTCCTGATGAGGGTCAAGACAATCCATGCATCAGGAACTTGACCAAATGTAAAGAAAGGTCCAAAGAAGAGACAAAGTGGATGAAGTGGCTTATATTTATTACCCACCACAAAAGACAGCAACAAGATCAAGCTGTAAAAGCAAGGCCTTATCACCCATATGACCAGCATCAATCTGTGAGGATTTGCCATCTCTCCCACTGCTACTTACTGTGGTTTCTCTCCTGAAGGATGGGCTATGCATGTACACATCTGTACACCCTCCTTCAGACTGAAGGCTCACAGCACTGACAACCTTGGTACAGCCTTGTGAGGTACCACAGCCTGCCATTGCATTTTATCCTTCAGAAGAGACTGGCCATCATTAGCATTGCCAAAAAGCCTGTGAAGTTTAAAGCAGGATTGTCCTTGCTTCTGTCATTCTCACAGATGCCAACACCACAAGGGTGCCCTAGAATTTACACAAGATCAGCTGGGAACTGGATGGAAGGTACAGGCTATGTAAATTCACCTCAGAAATGGCCCTGAGCACTGGAAGGCTGAGTTAGTGTGCCACTGGCACAGTCAGTTCAGTTCTTGGCTTCCTCACATCCCTTGCTACCATTAAGCTCCACGTCAGAGCACCTGTGATCCACACTATTAACACCAGCATGTCAGCTCATTCCCGCCCCAGAACAGTGGTGCAGCCACAGCTATTCATGCCTTTTGCCACCTCTCAGCAAGACCACAGCAATCTGACAGCCATGCAGCGTGTAAGGAGCTCCATCCAAAACATGCTCTGCACCCTGAGTGCTCTGTAATCCCATTTCCACACCAGGCTGCTCAGCTGCTTCCCAGGTCCTGATCCAGAGATCCAGGAGAAACCTGACCCAAGGCCTTGGCCCTCATGTCCCTGTGGCCTCAGCAGCAGAGGCCAGGCTGCCTCCCAGGATGCAGTCAGCATGGAATACCACAGAGGGCCACAGGATCCTGAGGGCTGATCCCATCCATATGCAGCAGAACCTCCTCAGCCTCTGCTGAGCTGTTGCTGCCCAGGGAGCACAGGTTATCAGACATTTCCCCCTGCAAACCACTGGGTCTCTTTGTGCTACCTAGTGTGACAGAAATGCACCATGACATGGATTTAAAGGAAATATCCTAGAACACGACTTTCCACTGCAGGCACTTAACCCCTGGGATGACACTGAAATATCCAGACCCTGACAGATGCAGACACATTCACTGTCATGCACAACTCAAATATCTCAGACATCCTCAGAGCACAGGAAGCTCTGTCTGCAGCCCACGCTAATAGTGAAGAGCTTATAAATTCTCAGTCAGCCTGTTCAGCCACATCAAATTAGCATGGGAGTTGTTGGGCTCCTTTGGAACAGGACTGGCACAGGACAGGTATTAGAGACATGGAAGGGAGAGCTGGGCTCTCCAGTGCAGGCAATGACTATCATGGCATGAAGTGACAGAAAGATATGGTGTCTGTGCCTCTGCTGAGCTCAAACAATTCCCCTATGGCTTCACTCTCTCATCTGTAAAGACAAGGAAAACTTGGCTCACCTATCAAATTCCTATTTGCATCAGCTAAAAAGAATAAAGGTCTGGTCCCATGAGGTTCTGAGTCACTCTGCTGAAGGTGCCTTATCCTATTACGACAAGTTAATGGGAGCTGTGGTACAAAGCAATCCACCTTGTTTGCATGTGTTGGAACAGATGACTTATGAAGAAAGGCAGCCTCAATACCTTACCCTGCAGACTCCCAAACACTGCTATAGACCTTTTCTTTACCTGCCTCTGCCAATTTTCACCATGAGCTGTACTGCTTTATTATCACCTCTCTAAGGCTCCTCCACATGCCCCAAGCTCATCCCAGACTACCTAAACACCAGCCAGGACATCCAGACAGCCATTAGCACTGCAGTGCTGTTATTGCTGCTGCCTGGGCTGGAATTAATGCTGCTCAGCCAAGGCACAGTGAAAATATTGACTTTCCAGCTAATCAAACCAAATTCCATGAAAGCTACAACTTCAAACTTCAAAAAAATCCATCAATGATTCATAAATATTTGAAAGTGCCAGATTGATTGCATCTGGATTACTGCAGCAGAGGGGGCTGAGGTCTGGCTGAGGAGGAGATGGACAAGGCAGCTGCTCAGACCTTGATGTCATGGATCACCCTGTGCTCCCAGGACTGCATGGACCTCCCCAGCCTCAGTCAGAGGGAGAGCACTATGTCCCAGTGCTGTGTTATCTGTGCTGGTGCAGCCCCACTTGATCCAGAGTGCCCAGCCTGCAGGTAAGGATGGACCAATCCAGCTGTTGGCACCATGATTAAAAGCCTAATAACCAGGTTTAATTTCTGACTGGAATAAAAAAGTAGAATATATATAGATATTCCAATCTCCTCCACCCATTGCTGCCCACTAACAAGGTTGCTGGCATTCCCAGAACATGCTAACCCTTCAGCTGGTCTCCAGGGAAGCACAGGGATTTGTTAGCCTGGCCTTCTCTCCACCCAGCCCAGCCCTCCCACCTTCATGCCATTCAGCCAGCCAAGGAGGGCTGTTTTATCTTCCCAACAACCTTTCCAAGGGGAACAAATTCCAGGAAATTATGCAAGATGCAACAAGTCAAAACTATCTATTTTTACTTCGCCCCACAGAGAAGCTCAAACCTTTCCCACATAAAAGAAAATTAATCTGCTGTCCAATTGAAACTTGGATGGGGGAAACTTTTTGGAAAGAAACACAATAAATAGCTTTGGTTACACTGCAGACAGTCTTTGCTGAACAGAAGTTGGTTTGCAAAGCCACTGCAGGCTGCCTTTGTCCTCCAAGCCTCTGGAGCTACATTTGTACACAAAAGAAGCCAGCACAAAGTCCTTGCTTGTGAAACCATATATCCAGCTCTTGAAAGCAAGAGGGGAAACAGAGGCCTACAAATCTCACTCTGAAACACAAAACTCTCCTTCATTAGCAACTGATGTGAGAGAGAGTCCTTCAGGGCAGGGCAGACAGGTAAGGGAAGAGGACCAAGGCAGGTTCAGGGCACCATGTTCAGCCACATCTCCTGCGACTGCCTCATTCCTCAATGGCTGCCCTGGCAGGAAGCACAAATGCTGACTGAAGTGCTCCTGTGATTCCAGCAGAGCCTCCCCTCCATAATCCTCTCTGTAATCCTGTAAAACTAACACGGTACAGCTTCCCACTGCAGCCTCTCCCTTGGCAGGAGCACTCACAGCTCCAAGGGCCTGCGGAGAGGGCTGGGCGAGCACGGCCTCTGCACCTGCACCAGCCTGGTCTTTGTACAAGACAAGCAGTAATGCCCAGAGGCTGGCAGTGCTCTGTCTGACACTCCAAGAGACCCAGCTTTCCCAGGAACACTGTATCTACCCCCATGTGGAAAGGCACGGGCACAAAAACTTCATTTCACTGAGTCAAGTACCTCACGTCCATGGTGTGCAGAGTGCAGTGCAGACATGCTGATGGCAAGGGCTGTCCCCCACCATAAGGGAGAAATCTGCTCTTGATCTTTTATGAAGATTAAGCTCCCAGAGCCTGCCAGCTGCTTGACCACAGACCCTGACAAGAAGGAAATCATTTAGCTGCCAGCCTTCTCCAATTTCCAATTCCCACCAAGCTCAAGATCTGGGCAAAGGGCCTCTCCCTCCCTGGCATTAAACCATTGGCCAGGAAACCTCAGTATCAAAACACTGCTTGCACTGGTTGCTTGCTGGCTGGGGTTAAACCACAACACTGAAATAAGGCGATTAACCCACCCATTTCTTTCTCACCACCAAAAATAAACAGAGGCCCTAAGACAGTGGCTCTAAACACAAGATTAGAAAGCATTCCTTGGCCATAAGCTTCTTGGAGCAAGCCTTCCTGTCTTCATTCCAGATAAAGATACCTTTAACACAACTCACTCTACAGCACTGCTGGTTCCTCCCCAAACATCTAAGAATAGTCCCATGCATTTAAAGATTTTTCCCTAATCAGGAAAGAAACAGAATAATCACTTGAAGTAGTTTAGTGAACTAGTTAAGCGTCAGAAAAACTTTATTTGGCAGCCATAGCACATACATTGGTCTGACCCTCAGGGTTCATGTAGGGAGTTTGAGGGCAGGGCTGAACTTTGGTTCTGTGCCACAGCAGTGCCGGAGATTGGAGTTCCCATACCACAAATGAGCATCACAACTGCCACAACAGCAAAGCAGCAAACACACCCATACTGCTCTGTCTGGGTTTTCTGCCACAGCTGCCGTGGCCTATGATACTGCCTTGTAAGAGACTGCATGAGGAGGAAGAGGAGAAGAGGTCCCTGATAGTGCCCCACAACCAACAGGTCCAGCTACTTCTCCAGCCCTGCTGCTGCACACACACATCATTTCTTGCCACCCTCCACATCCTTACTCCCCAGGGTGAAATTGTTTCTTACGAAAATCAGAGAATCTCCTGTTTAAGAATTGGACTCCAGTTTAAGTAAAAGCTATTTAAAAAGAACCTGTCCTCGTGAGTTTGCTCATGGAAATCAATGGCACGCTAGCAGATGTACCAAATATCCCCCAAAGTGCATGTGTCAGTGCATTTCTTCCTTCAGAGATCATTAATGGCTCATGACCAAGGTCAGGAGTCAAGTCCAAGACTTTGCTGCTGATACAGAGGGAAGCATCTTCGCGGTGACACAGGGCACAACCTGCCCAGCTAATAGACTCACAGGAACCCGACTCCCAGACCTCATCCATCCCCTAAGTTATAAATAATAAATTGTCATTTTAAAGCTGTCTAGGAAGAGTATCCTAAGCCTTTGCCACCCCTTGGAGAGTGCAAACACAGTGATAAGACAAGAAACACGCAGCAGATTAAAACAGCTGTAACTAAAATCAGCTTCAAAGCCAGAATAAAAGCTGAACACACCACCAAAATCTTCTGGACAAAGAAAGGTTTTTAGCAGAGAAGACCTAAAATGGGCAGGCCTGGGACCAGCCCCCCGCCCCAGCCTCCACAAGGGAGAGCACTCAGTCACCATAGAGACAAAGCACAGGCACTATTGCTCCTGTCCCCACTCCGCAACCTGTCTCCTCCGAGGCTCGGGAGCAGATGGCAAGCTGCGAGCAAGGGAAGGAGGGACTGGTGAAATGCTGCATGTAAATAAGACAGCCGAACACTTTTGCTGTGCCTCGGCAGCAGCCGAGCAGGGCTATTAAGGGGCTGCTGCAGGCGAGCGGCTCGGCAGCAGTAATGAGCTGGCCACGAGTGACTGATTCCGTGTCAAGGTTGGGCGGTATCGATCAGATGTGCGGCTGCAGCTCTGCCACTCCGCCACAGACGCCGGCTGATGGATCGCCTGCAAGGCCACGGCACCGGGGGAGGCCAAGGGAGCGCAGCGTCCCAGGAGGAGCCAGGACAGCGCCGGGACTCCGGGCTGGAGCCATCCCACGCACTGAGCTTCTGACTGCTTTCAGAAGCAAATGAAGATGTTCCTTTTGCTGCTGTCCTGATAGCCTCAGGAGTATCTTTTCACCACAAATTCCTGTCTGGGTCTGGAAGCAGGAACAGGGATAGCTTTGCCTCCTTGGAGAGATGTATGACTTGCAGCACAGCAGCCACAGTCCTGTTGGAGACTCCTCCCCATGGACAGGGAAGGTGAAGAGGCAGATGAATACTGGCACGCTTTGACTCAGGACACACTGAGTCCCTACAGCTTAGACTGTCCCATCACTGCCCCAGCCAAGAATCAGGTGTTTTTGCAGGAGCATCACCATGTTTCTCAGGCATTCAGAGTATCTGGTACTTTGTTTTTTCCGTTTATACCTGAGGAATTTTTCCACCTCAAAATTATCTCAGGCAAGGAACCTGTGTCTCTTCTGAGCTTAGCTCACTGTTCCAAGAGAAGGGAACAGCTCTGCACCTCTCAGATGCTCTGATGCAGCTCCTCAGTGCATGTTTGGTACCCAAAGCAGGAGCAGTTGGTCCCTCCACACAAGGCCAAGCCTTCAGCACAGCTACATCAGCACACTCCTGCCCAGGGTGAGAGAGGCAGGAACAACATCCACTTGGATTGCATTATCACAGCAAGGCCTTGATGGATGTGAGCTGCAAAGGGCAGCCTAACAGCATGTGGAGACTCTCCCTTGGAAGAGAGGAGTATTCCCACCACATCTCAGCTCAGCTTGCAAGGCTCGGGGGTTTGAGATGAAGGGTCTGCCCAGGATCAGTCATTAGACCAGTCACCAGCAGTTACAGATTTCTCTGGGTTTACACTCTTCCACCTCTCCCTTATACAGCCTAAAAAGACTAGCAATAGTCACAGCTCAAATACTCTATTTAAAGGCTGCCTTGAGGACTAGAAGTTAATTTTAAAACTAACTGACCTAAGCTCTCTGCCATAGTACCTCAGGAGGAGTCTGCAAGGGTGGGGTTACTGCTAATGCTTGTCTAGAGAGTGTGTGTTTTACCTCCCAGCTCTTATTTCTCATTATTAATGTCAAGGTTTTTTACAAAATTTGTCTTGGTCAATTAACTCAGACGGGGATGCTTGTAACATTCCAAATAAAGCCAACCACATCCTGTGCTCAGAAAGATGAGTGAGCATGGCTCAGGAAACAAGGGAATGACAAGGGCAAGGCATGACTCACACCCACCCCACTCACATCCTGGAAAACAACCCACCCCACCAGCCTGGCAAGGACACAGACACCAACAGCCTTCTGCTCTCCCCACAAGAGCTCTCTCTGCTGTCCTGCACACCAAGGCTAACAGCTGCACAGAAGAAAAAAAGCCTGTTTTGAAGCGTATTTACCCAGTGGATCTATCACAACAAAAGCGTCACAAATTTGCAATGACACAGCTGCACACTAAAAATAGAAAGAGGGATTCCTTTTCTTAGGAAGGAGTTACTTGTGCATCAAGATATCTCTTCGTTTGACTTTTATCACATTCAACTACAGTGCATTGAAATTTAAGGTACAGTGGGACCAACCAGGGCCTCGAGGGGCCATCCAGCATCTGCAGCCAGGTAAGAATCACACTGGGGAAGCTGGGGTCAATTCTCTTGGCTTTCCGTAGTCACACTCTGCAGTGGGGCACTTCACATGTTTTTTTTTTTCCCTTGCCTGGATGACCACTGCTGTGGAATTGGAAGGCAGTGGCTGGTTGGCACAGAAGAGGGATGCAGGCAGAGCTATATTAATCCTTGACTGCTGAATGAGTATGCTTCCCTTCCCAAAAACACCTCAGGCTGTTCCCAACCGAAAAACATTTGTCTATCAAAGCATCCAAGTATTTCCCCAAACTATGTCATATCCAAGAGAAAGGAGCATTTCCAGGGAAACCTGGACAAACAAGTAATTTAGAACTTTTCACAGATCTGAAACAAAGTGTTTTGACTGTCCAAAATTCATCTTTTGGCTGAAAAAACCTTTTACCAAATTCCTCTTGAATTTAGGGTCCTCACAGAAGCTTTCACATAAATAGAAGTCATTGTACAAATAGTGAGGAAGGATTTTTGAAAGCCGTCGTCATCTGAACTCACCACTTTTTCTGAGGAACACATTCACAAGTATATTTTTTGCTACAGGAATTATAGCACATGTCATTTCCAACCAGAACATGCACTACCCATCTCAAATCTGAGATATGGTCAGAGCAGGCACAAAACCGTGGGTGCCTGCAGCGAGAATCGCCTCCAGCTCCCCCCAGGCCTTCCTCATCAAGCCAACTGCTAATGAAGAGCTCGTAAGCGCCCAGCTTAGGGGAGCAGCCCCCACACAGTGTGGGCAGGGCAGACCTTGCCTCACACTGTCACCTGGTGTGACAGCCACAACGGGACAGCACAGGGAACACTCCAGCAAGCACCAAAATCTGCGAGGGATGACGCTCACGTGGAGAAAAGCAATCTGCTGGTGACCACAATGAGAGCACAGGTAAATGGCTGGTTTGGGTGAGTATTCACACTGCCCCCACAATTTCACAGTCCAATTCCAATCAGTGGAAACAAGGACTGCTCTACACACTTGGTTTTTAGGCAGATATCACCTAAAAGGTCTCAGCAGAAGTGAGCTCTCGCCAGCCTGTGGCTACAGATCCCAGGGCGCAGGTCCAGACCACACCACTTTTGGCCACGCAAAGCCCACTGAAACTCCCCCCACGACCTCCCTGTTCAAGCCCAGCCCCTCCAGAAGCTCATTCCTGCCCTCATGGGCAGCTGCTGGTGCAGCTACCAGCCTTCAGTGGAACCAAGGGAATCATGTAGGACCTTGTCGAGCTGCCTGCACAACAAACCCCCACAGGCACACATCCCTGCTCAAACACTTCCCCACGTGCTCCCTGGCTCAGGACTACCAACCACCCCAGCAGTATTCCAGCTTTGCACTGCTCACGCCTGCACAGACCTGTGCTGACTTCTGGGGTGTCTCTGACACAACACACCTCAGCCAGTCCCTTACAGGGCCACCTCTGTGCCATCCATCCCAAGAAGCAGCCCTGCTCACAACTGAACTGCAAACCATGTCAGTTCCATTATCTGCACCAGAACACATGAAAAACTGTAGCTAACAAAATAAATACATGCCAGTCTCCAATTCAGGAGTGCAGAAAGATAATTGCTTTGATTTGCAGCACAAACTAGAACTTGAAGAAAAACAAAACCAGCTTCTACTAATTAGAATCATAGAATCTCAGGCTGCTTGGGTTGGAAGAGACCTTCAAGATTCTGTCATTCCACACATTCCTACCACAGGCAGGGACACCTTCCTCAGGTTGCTCCAAGCCCCATCTAACCCAGCCTGAAACACTTCCAGGGATGGGGCAGCCACATCTTCCCTGGGCAACCTGTGCCATGGCCTCACCAAAATTCTCTCCCTTTTAGTTCATTCAGCAGGGACATGGGAATTACACAGAGCAGAACAGGAGCTGTAGCTGCTGCGCAGCTGTATCAGGTAAGTCAAGAAGCAGCTGAAACAGGTTACTGTGCTCAGCCAGCAGCCCAAGAAAAGAAATTTTTGGGATCACCTTTCATTAGTGAATCCTACTTTGGGGCGCACAGCCCACCTGTGCTGGATGGCAGCAGCCAGCTCCCCACTTCCTTCCTCGGGTAACTGAGGGCACAGCATCACATCCTGCAGATCTTCAGGGCACTTCCAAGGGAGAGCACAGCCCACCTGAGCAGCACACACAGGCACTGCCTGTGTCCTTCTGCCGATGCCCAGTGCTGCAGATCAGAGGGGGGATCAATCCCACACTCCTGCTAAAACCACTGTTGAGGGCAACGGTTTGACACTGACTACAAACAGAAGGAAAACTGACTTAATCGATTGTCATTTTCCAAGCAAAGGCAGTGAGTAAGGAGCAGACTAGCAGTGCCAAGAGCAAAAGACTAATTTGGTGGGAACTTTCTGTTTTTAATTATTTTACATTTAATATCCATGCTCCGGATCCTACAGAGATTTAAGAGTTCTTTGGGCCTACACACTTGCATAAGGTTGTGTGTATTTAAGAGACTGTAGGATCTAAGCCCAACTTTTTACTAAGTACTAGGTAAGCAAATTTGCTTAATAGGAATTTTAATTTGCCATTACCCCTTTAAAAATGTATTTGTTCTCTGCTAAATAGAAATAAATTAGCCTAACAGCAACCATTTATATTTCTTTAGCATCTTGGAAGCATCTCAATACATTTTTACCAACCACAGCAGCCCAATGAAACTAAATCAACTACCACATGTACATCTCACAGGGCTTGGTTTGAAGATGGGGTCTTTACAGTAGAAAGCTTGAATTTTTCACTAACTCACTGAAAAAACGTATTTATAATTTCAAGTAGGAGGGAACACGCACAGGAGCTCTGCGAGAAGAGTTTAATCTGGTGAAAGGAAGAATTTCTTTCAGCAGATTTTGTACTCTGCCCACCTACCCACCCTCCCTGCCACCACACATCAGGAAATTCACACAGAGCAAGCCCAGCCCTCCCAAGGAGGGTGACACAGCCTCCTGCACACCTGGGCTTTGGCACACAGGTACCAGTGCCTGCCCCTGCACCACACCTGAGGTGGGCACTTCTCCCTGTGCAGAGATGTAGCAGACCCAGCCCAGGCACAAGAGCCTAGGCCTGCCTGCAGCCCCGGTGCTGGTTTCAACAGACAAGGACCAATCCTGGAGAAATCTGTGTTTCACACGCACTACAAAGCTTTTTTTGGGGGGGAGGGGCTTGTCTGCTTCCCGAGCTCCCTCCCCAAATGCAGAAGGGTATTATCCCCTGAGAAGAGGCTGGAGAGGTGACAGACACTATCCAGGCAGGCATCTCCAAACTGGAGCCCTAAAATGTCTGTATTTTGACCTTCCTCCTCCCCACCATAACCTGCAGCATGTATCACAATCCATTTCACTCCCAACACCATCCCTGAAGCAACATCACTGCAAAGGCAGGGAAGGGAAAGAACAGCAATGCCTGAAGAGGAATTGACCCAGGGTGGCACAGTAAAAATCACACCACCTCTCCCCAAAGCAGCCATGCTGTTGTCCCCTCTCGCCACCAAACTGAGCTGCTCACTTGAGTACAGCTGGATAGTAATGAAGGACTGGGTGGAAATAGATTTTTTGTTCTGCCGGGCCATGGACTGCTGGAGCCAGGGTCATTAGCTATGCACGGCAAGCAGGCAGCACTCCCTCATTAGCAGGCCACTCTCTGCTCCAGCCACCTTCATTATTGGTTCAAAGGAGTGTGCCCAGCCATTATTGCCCTCTCCAGAAACTCAGCCTAATTGGCTT
Source organism: Illadopsis cleaveri (assembly GCA_013399915.1). NCBI lineage: Eukaryota > Metazoa > Chordata > Aves > Passeriformes > Timaliidae > Illadopsis > Illadopsis cleaveri. The sequence continues at coordinate 372,185 of VXBB01008558.1, forward strand.
AGGGAACACACAGGTTAAGAGCATGAACGGCTCTGCAGCGAGCACAGTTTTGCCAAGTCATGATTTTATGAGTTCAGGGAATTGCATATCCTCAGGTCCTGGAGTCTTCGGCACTGCACTTAACCTCACTTTCTGCATCAACTGAAGGGGACAGGATGCTTCTAATCCTCATGGCTACAGGGGGAAACAGTGGCCCTTAAAGGACTGCAAGCCTGATAGAACAAGTTTACAAGTTTTTTTCTATTTATTCTTTGAATTTGCAGGCCATTTCCCAGGGAGGAGCTGGTAATGTAACTTCCACAAACGTGGAAAACCAGGCACGTTTGCTCTCAGCTGAGGAAGCAGCCAGCCCCAGAGCCCACTGCCCTGGCAGAGCCAGCACAGGCAGAGCCTGTGTTTCCCTGTTTCCCAAGGCCAGGGAACCGCTGTGCCCAGGCACCAGCCAGCACCTACAGCCCAGCCCTGCCTACAGAGCTGGTGTCACTCCATCCATCATCACAACCCAACTCGAGAGAGAGAGGAGGAACAAGGGCTAGGAGAGCTCCTCCTCCAGCCATAACCACCACCAAAACACACCGAGTAAAGTGTACGTTCAGTTCCTGAGCCCTTCCTGTTCAAATGATCAAACATCCATACTTCTCCTGAGGCTTTTGTAGAGGTTTCTCTCCTCTAAAGCTGAAGCAACACATCAGAACTATTCCTCCTTGCTTGCACACCTCTCCCCAGCATCCAGACTATCTATATCTGACCAACTCCGCTGGTCAGCATGGTCTATTGTCTCGTTAAGAGTTCCAGGTGCTCCAGTGCTCACCTGCTGAGCCTCCCTATTGGTGTTACCTGTTTGCAGTTACCAGGGATGAGCCAGGGACATTCCTGGTGGGCTACACCCACCCTGGCCTTGCTACCACCTGAAACTTGGGCCCCAACACAACTCAGCTGCCGGCTCCTTTCCAAGCCTATTGAAAACCTGACTGGATTTTAACCTTGCAGCCCAGTTTCCTGGGGCCTGTACACTAGGCAGACATTTGCCTTGGTATTTGTTAGGGGTTTAGGATTTTCCCTTGTGTTTCCTTCTCTCGTGGAATTTTGTCCCATTTGTTGCTAAGAGACAATGACGACCACTACTTAACAGAGACAAAAGAAGTTGCCACGGCAAGTGTGGCTGGCTACCCCCTTAGCTGGGGAGTTTCTCCTGGAGGGGCAGAGATAAGACGAAATTTTATCTGGGGGAAGTGGATGGGGTGCAGCTCCTCGCTCTCTCGCTCTCCCGGCCCCGGAGGGGAAGCGGGCTGTGTCACTGTGGGGAGAATTCGCCGGCACTGCGAGGCTCCGTCTGCTGCTGCCTTCTCCTGCCGGGAGCGAAGCTGTGCTGGTGGCTGTTGCACTGGAGCCTTACCAACACCCGACCTCAGTAAAAACGACCCTTCACCATCCGCTCGGGTGTCTCAGGGGAAACCCCGGGATCCCGGGCCCTTTCCCCTCCAGGGGAGCCTTTCCCGGCCGTGTTCGGGAGCGGGGCTGCCGCTGCCCAGCCCCGCCGGTCCTCTGG
>VXBB01008558.1:374038-417956 GCA_013399915.1 Illadopsis cleaveri
TACAAACACACCCTACAGAGCCCTGTGTGCTGTGGGGTGGGACAGACATGAACCCTACAGAGCTCTGTGTGCTGTGGGGCCTGGTTTGTGAGAGACAGACACGCACCCAAAGAAGGGCTCTGAGCGCTGCGGGGCCTGATTTGTGTGGGACAGACACAGACCCTAGAGAAGGGCTCTGAGCTCTGTGGGGCTGGGAGTGCTGCAGGGCCTGGTTTGTGTGGGACAGACATGCACCCTACAGAACTGGCATCCCTTTTCCCGTAGCTTTGCCTGAAAGCCCCCTCATTTCAAAGTTATAATATTTCAGAGGGAAGGGGATCATATTCTCCATTCCAAGGGAGGTTCCCAGCTGTCTTTCAAACCAAGACAGGGCTCTCTTTGAACCTTCGCAGCAAGTCCAGGCTGAGCTGATCTGCTGAGAACTCAAGCAGGCTGAAACGGATGGGAGAACTAGCATTGTCAAGCTCATCTTGCAGCCTATTTCTTTCTTGCATCATTCTGATAAAGTTCCCCATAAACTGCTAGAGGAAATTTAATATTTTACATTGACATATGACACAAAGGAGTGTGTTTAGGGAATTTTTGATAGTAATGGTCACAAACGCTTCCCTTTGCTTCTTGCAATAGCTAATGTCTCATTCTCTAGATAGTGACCAATATCTAATACATGCCTTGGCCATCTTTCTAGAGCAGATCAGAAATTTTTCATCAAAAATTGCTAACTACCAAAATAAAATAATCAATTGTATTCATTTAAGTCAACACATCTCAGAAAATATTAATATCACACAGTCTGTTCAATAACTTTTCCATTTAAAAAAAATGAAACAAAGCATTTTGAGCAGTCTAAAATGCCTTGTTCAAAATTTTTCCAAACAAAATCATTTGGTTTGTATTTTAAAAATGCTGGCAAGCTGCAAAGGCTGAAATAGAAATGAAATGTTTAATTTTAGAAGAACATATGTTTCATCAGAATTTTTAACATTCATTTCGGAGTCAAGAGAAAAACTGATGCCACAGACTTTCCTGTCAAGAGGAAAACTCACTTCTTTGCTAGTCCTAATATTTATCACTTGTGCTCAGTGTTAACAAAATGTAGAAATACTTTTCACTTGCCGTGTGAGTGAGGGGAGCTGGGTTACAGAGCTGCCACACTCCAGCCCAGAGGCAGCTGCACCTCAGCCCTCTGTGAATCCCTCATTGCACGGCAAAGGCTGTGGCTCTGGAGGTGACAGCAGCCCCCTGTCACCACTGGCCAGAGCAGCAGCAATAGATCAGCTTTGCTGTCACACTGCTGTCAGTGCCTGGCCCTTGGTGGGCAAAGCGATGGATCCACTGGGCCTGAATTCATTGAATCCCAATCCTGCAGGCATCCTCCAGGGATGGGAGCTGGACACAGCCGTGTCTTGGGCACAGGAGTGCTGCTTTTGTTTCAAAGTGCCTCTTTCCCAGAATATGTTTAAAAGTGATTAGCAATTGGCAGGTAAACAAGTGACTGACAGCTTGGTTAGCGTTGTAATTCAAATCTGGGGTCAGCACATCTCTGCTCTCCCTTCACACAGACCAGGGAAAGGGGACAGAAGGCCTGGATGGTGTGAAGCTGCTCTGCAGTGACAGGGCAAGAGCAAGCAGCAGGAGCACGTGTTCCCATCTCCCCTCCAAAACACAGTCCCTGGAATGAGCTGGCAAAACCAGCTCTGGCTGCTGTGCACCACAAGGTTTGTCAGCCTGGAAAAGCACTGATGGGTGGTCAGTCCCTGCCTCCAGGAGCAGGAGGCACCCACCAACCTCCCACAGCCAGGGGATGGAGAAGGGGATGCCTCTGCCAGAGGAGATAAAATCTGTGCCTGATTTTGTACAAGCAGCTCCGGCTTTCTCACCAGAGAAGAGGTAACGAGTTTGCTGTTCATGTCCCAGCGTTAAAGGGCTTTTTTGAAAAGGCATGTTGAAAGGGGAATGCTTAAAATGAAGCATGGATAAGAAATCCATCCCCATCTCTATCATGATCTTGTTGATGATGAAAATGCTAAGTTAATAGAATCATGGAATTGTTTGGGTTAGAAGGGACATGAAAGATCATCCAGTTCCACCCCCCTGCCATGGGCAGGGACATCTTCCACTAGACCAGGTTGCTCCAAGCCCACTCCAACTTGACCTTGAAGTTGTTCTAAGATAGAGGGGTGGGTTGGTGTGCAATCCCCACCTTCTCTTTCAAGGGCTCCTGCCTCGAAGGAGCGTGTTTGAGGTGTGGGCCCTGCAGAAAGGGGCTGCTCTTTCCAGAAGAGTGAGGTGTGTACAGTCACCTAACAATCCAACTAGTCACCTAACAGTCTAACTAGTCACCTGAAACAGACACCTAATAGTCAGGTGTAGAGCTGACGCAATCAGAGTTGACTCACAAGAGCTTTGCATGTACACTACTTTCCTCATACCCCAACAGGCTGCAGGGCAGGAAGGGACTGACAGTGTTTGTCTCCTGTAGTATTTGCAATTTCCCTTTTCCTACCATTCCAGAGAAGAGTCATGTTCCAAGCCTTATACAACCATCCCCAAGCAGTGCCCACTGAGACCTGAGCATTTCTGTCTCTTTTGATTGTGCCTGTATCCCTCAGAAAGACAAAATGCCCCCAGCACAAAGTGGGCTCTGCAGCAGAGGCAGGAGCTTTGCTCCCAGCAGCTTGTGGCAGACACCAGCCCCTGAAATTCGGAGCCTGTCTGCAGGCACAGGCACTGACATGCCTCAGAGCAGTGTGGGTCCCTCAAACACCCATGCATTAGCCTGCTCTCAGGGGACAAACAGCTCCTGAGTCACTGCACAGCCTTCAAACACAGGTTTTGTGCACTGGGTTATAAAAAGATTGGGAAAGAAGCCTTGAAAACATTAGGGTTTTTTCATCTTTTAGTGAGGTGGCATGGGAAAGGGTGGGGATCGTGTGTCTCAGTGGTGGAGCAATTCATGAGGCCCACAAGCTTCCCTGAAAAGAGGCAAGGCAGCCCTAGAGAGATCAATCGCAATTTTATCTACCCTTTTCAAGTTCTCATTTCTTTTTATCCGACACTGCCAGATAAAAATCTCTGCCTCAAACATGGGTAAGGAGATAGAGCTTTATTATACCATTCCAAAAACATTAGATGCTGTAGGCTTCGCCCTTTTATGAGTTCACTTTGCTGGCACTTTCCTCTCTGCCCCCCCAAATCTCTTCCCTTTAATATTTTTTCTCTCCAAATCAGAACAACAGGCACAAAACTAATTATGTGATATTTCAGATCCATGTTGTGTTAATGGCACCCGATCGCGTGTGACATTTCCGACTTGTTAGACTATTATTCTCGCTTATTGTTATCTCTGCTGCTCTGAATACTGGCTCAGGGCTTTATATCCCCCCCCATGCACCAGGCTCTCATCCCCCCCTTCCCTCTCTTGTTCTCATTTATCAGCGTGTGAGGATCTGTGGAATATTAAACTGGGCCATGCTGGATTGCTCACTCTGCTCATTGTGGGCAGTGGTGGAAGGGAAGGTGGAGATGGCAGAGCAGAGAGGGTAGGGAAAAGCAAATGCCAGAGGGGATTTGTGGGGAGAAGCCACCATAGCAAGAGTCAGCCCAGGGGAATCACTGACTTTAGGCAGAGTTGTGTCAGGCTGTGAGATGTCCATTCCTCAGGTGACCTTCCAGTGGTGGCTGCCCATCTCACCTGCTTTGTGTTCTCCAAGGGGGGACCGCAATCCAAGGAAGACCCTTCTGATGTGGCTTCATCTCCCACAGGCTTTGCTTGAAGAGACAAAACTGTTCCTTCTGCTTAGACCTGTGGGTGGGGCCTGAGGCGGCAGACTGACCCTGGTCTTGAAGCCCTGCTGCCTCTCAGAGGGACAGCTAGTGGGGCATGTCCCACCTACAGCCTCTGTTACTGACCATTAACCCAGAGAGGGCCTTTGACTCTGGGCACAGAGATGGAGGCTGAGGTCCAGAAGCACCAACAGCCCAGTGAACATCAGCTGCTTTGCAGCTGCAGCATGAGGCAGAACAAATGGCAAGAGCTAATCAAGGGGTGCTGCTGCCACCACACGCCTACCAGGCAAATACCTGTGATGCCACCTCAGGGACTGGGCTCCTTGAAGGAATATAATTTTACAGCTGTTGCCCCTTTAGGGCCAGTTCACAGTCCCAGGGGTTCAGGGGAACATGTCATCATTACACAGTTCTAGTTGCTCCTTCACCTGCCTGCAGAGCTCCCATATCCCAAGGGCTGCTGAAGGTATTGGCCTGAGTGCTGCCATCCTTTTGTTTCACTTCCTGACTGATTGTGCTCCTGGGTCTCTTTAGTCACACAAACACAGCATCTGATTTGTCTCCACACAGCACTCAGTGAGATGGCGGCTGCCAAGTTCTTCCTGCTGATACAGGCAGTGTGATCATGCCAGCACTGAGACTACAGGGAAAAGACTGAGAGGGGCTTCTTGCCTCCACTCCTGCTTGCTGAGGCTTCCCAGTGTGCCACAAATTGCTCTTCCCTTCCTATCCAAACTCCCCCTCTCCCTTCCAACCCCACCCTTACTCCTGCTCCATACGTGGTAACCTGTGCTGCCAGTGAGCAGCACTCCAGACAGAGCCCACATACCTGGCTCCAACCAGTAGGTTCATGAAACTCCTTCTCCCTGTGAAACTGTGTCAGGAGAGATCTATATTGGTAACTAAGCCAGGGCCAGAGCCCAAGCTTCAGACACTGCCATGGCCATCCAAGCCAGGACTTGCTTCCCTGGCCCACTTCAGCCAGCACTGTCCCAGAGGATTCTGGACACAGTTCAGGGGATGACATGAGCCAGGGACTGTCACCAGTGAACTGCATGGGAGAGGGCAGAGTTTGGTTGTATCAGCACAAACCACACCACATCACACCCTGGAAGTACCAGAATGGATCCTGGCTCGTTACATTTACTAGAATAGATACAGCCTTGGTACAAACAAGCTTTAGAGAGGACTCCTTGCCAGGAGTATGATCTCCAGCTTCGTTCCTCTAGGGCTCAATCCAAGGAGAGTTTGCAATCATGTACTGCTTCCTCTGTGCCAAGGAGCTGGGAGGGGGTGCAATACCCAAACCTGAACATTTGAGCTAAATTGCTTTATATAACTCTGAGTCTCTGTCTTAGTTTAAGCCCCATCCAACTCTAATGCCACCGGCATGGCTGGAAGTCACCTGGACTTGTGAGCATGGGAACCCTTATAGGGGCCATTAATGAGGCCACAGACACAGGCAGAGCTGCAGACAGGACTCGGTTGTCCCTATGAGTCTGTGGGTTGGCAGCTATTTAACAGACACACATGGAGACCTGAAATAAACTTCAGCTGGGAATAGGCTGCTTCCAGTAGCATCTGCAGGGATCTGCTGCAGGAACAGCTTGGCGAGCCCTGCTCCTGGGAACGGTGCTGTGCCACTGCGTTGTGCGCTCGGGGGCCCCAGGCAAGCAGCAATTTGTGGGATTTCTGTGCAACAGCTCCTGTCCAGAGACACTCTGGCAGCCCTCCTGGTTCATAACTCACTGAAACTCTCACTCTGAGCAGCTCCAGGTCCAGCTCCATGACTGCATTCTCATGGGCTCTTTACCCCTGTCTTGAAAAGAAGGACTAGGAGACAAAAAAGTGGACAAACTGCCTCACTGCATCCCCAGCCCCTTCACAGTGGGGTCTGTTGCCCTCCTGCTGCAGCCCCTTGCACCCCCTGCCCAAACACTCACCTGTGCTCTCTGCCTGCTCCCAGACCCCTCTGCACCATGCCCTGGTCTCTGTGTCACTGCTCCTCCCTGGAACAGCTGCAGCACAATATGCTCCACAGCTTGTCAAGGGGGATGGGAAGAGGAGCAGCAAGATATAAATAAATAAAATAAAATACGTCTCACTTAATCCTTTTATCACTATACTTCTTTCAGTCATTTACAGAGATGATAATCGCCCAGACTCTGCAGGAAGCACTGATGGAAGCAAGCACAGAAATCTCGTGGCAGCACCCTACTCTCTCATCTGCTGTCACCTGGGTGTGAGGCAAGAAAACAAATCTTTACAGAGGGCAGCCCAAGAGTTAGTCCCAGTGGGGCTGGCTGGCAGGTGAGCAGGATCGAGGTCAGCAGGACATGGAAAAGGGGAAAAAACGGTAAGCAGAAGAGAATCAGAATCAAAGCTATAGAAGGAAGGGACTTGCAAAGAGAGGGAGCAAGCTAAAACAGCACCCTGGCATCGAGGAACAGAGTGAGAAAGGGAAGAGATGATAGAGCACACATCACTTTAAAGCATTTCAGTAAAATGCTGCTTTCCTTGGAGATGGACCAAAGGTCAAACCACTGCTCCATGCCAGGGTCTGGAAGCCCTGCCCAGGGCTCCTGCCTGCTCTGCCCAGGGTATAGGAATGGATCCCAATGCTCCCCAGGGACGGACCAGGCATCCTGATGGCCACCAGGACCTGCTGCATTCAGCAAGGAAGTGAGAGAGAAGAATGTCTCTCTGGGCAAGGGAATCACAGCAGGTTCCTCCTGGGGAAAGGGGGCTTTGAGCTGGCCTAAAGCCACCCAGGCATGGCAGCAGGAAGAGCTCAGAATGTCACCTCTTAGCACATGGTGACTCAAGTGCTCCCACATAAAATGGCAGCTGTCCCTTCCAGTAAACAGATGCCTTTGTGGCTTTAAAGGGCAGTAGATCAAGGTCATCTTTTCCTGAGGTTTAGCCATCTCTTTCCTTTCCCTTCAGATTTGCTAATATGGCACATCAGTCAGCTGGCTCTTCACATCTCTTCCAGTCACATCGATTCACACATTGATTTGTTTAAGTGCAGCACCAAATGCAATCCCATTCTTCATGTGTTCTTCCCACCTTGGGGAGTCCCCTAGCAGAACCCAAAGGTGCCTGTCCTCATGAAGAGCTCCCACCCAAGCCTGCAACCTGCAGCACCCAGGAGAAAAGACTATCCAGGAAACACCAGGTACCTCTGGGTGCGATTTTTAATTTCCTGCAATACTAAGATCTACAGTGCAATACCAAGGAAACAAGTTATTATCTGCCTTGGCTTTATCCTGCCATAAACTGTCACTGTGGGAAGGCTTGGGGAGTTGTGTGTACAAGGACTGCTCATGCTTTGAAGGAAGATCCCTGGCTCCTGCCCAGGCTTCCCAAGCATCAGCTGGCCCATGGGGAAGCTGCCTCTGGCTTCTCTCCAAGAGGAAAACCTTCCCAGGAGGGTCAGGCTGAGATTTCCCAGGCAATCCTTGCTGAACACGTGGGGTTCAGCCTCTTCACTTCCTTCAGGGCCCTTCCATGAGCCCAGTCAACTGCAAGCCTGAGGGGCAGCAGCCCCTCCACATGTCCTGAACAGATCTTTGTGCACTGAGAGTGTTTTCTAAGCAAAAAATGCCAGTGGTTCCTTCTGCCTGTCCCCACAGAGAGAGGCAGTGCCCCAGGAGAGTGACGGGAAAACAGAGCTGCTTATTCCAATGTGCTCCTACATGGGAGCATTGTCAGTGCTGAAAACATTCCATGGAACCAAAGAACAGCTGAAAATAAAGCAAAAAACAAATCCCCAGAGAGCAGCTTTCCTTCTCCTGACAGGGACATTCAGTTGATCACCAACCTCTGCCTCAGCCCCCACGTCCCCTGGGCTCCTGATTTTATTCCCTAGCTTGGTGAGGAGGCTGTACAGATGAGTCTGGGGAGGAAGTGGCAGGGGAGGGCTGCTCTGGCTGGCTCTGTCCCCTGCCCAGCACACTGCCTGCCCTGGCTTTAGGTGCCATGCCAGAGGAGTGACACACAGCCATGCTGTGCTTCTCCCGTGCATTTCCAGGGGACCCTCATAAAATCTGACCTTCATGCTATAAACCTGTGACTGATTGCTGAGTAAGTAATTCCTCCTGGGTGATTTAGCAGGGACTGTCCACAGCGCTGCAGTTTGTCTGGATTAGGAGAAGAATTCGTCAGGCAGCAGCATGGCCCACCTGCCTGTCTGCTCTCATTTCCATCTCCACGGCCATTCCCTGCTCACTGCCCCCAGCAGTCCCACCCTCTTTCTCCCCAAGCAGCCCTGAGCTGTGAGGAGAAGTCAAGCAGGGAAAGAGGTGCTGGGGCTGCCTCTGCTCTTTCCCTGTCATAAAGCTCTCAGGGCCAGCTCTGCAGTCAGGGGAATATTATCTCTCCATGCTGCTGTTAATCTCTTTATGGCATCATTTGACCCTTTCTAACATCCATTGATTTTTGAACTACCCTTTATGGCAACACTTTAGATCCCTTTGGTCTAAATTACTAAACATCAGTGCCCAGGGCAAAACATGGGAACAAATAAAGCAATAGGGAAAAGTCCATTCAGTAACTGTGACTTCCTTGGTGCTTTTAGGGCCCCTTGTCCCTCCCTTGCTCCCTCTCAGCCTCCTCTCTGTAACACCCTAGGGATCCTCCTTCCCTGCCAGCACCCAGAGGCCTCACCCTGCCCCAGCTGTGCTCTGGGAACAGGCAGGGTGGTGCCTGCTATGGCACACGTGGCAGTAGGTGCTGAACCCACCTGGCTCCACCTCAGCTTCTCCAGCTCTGTGCTTTCCCCAGGCACTGTCACTCAGCTTCCGCCTTTTGCCACCTGTCTCCAAGCTCACACTGCCTGAAGTCACATCCAGAAGAAGCTCCTGGCCAAGCCTTGCTAAGGCAGCCTAATAGGACAACTCAACAGGAGGTGAAGGCTTCTGCTTTTAATTTACCAGAACAATGACTTCTTATTCCAGATTAATATGTTTTAATTTATTTCTGTTTTCCTGCGCTCAGTCCTGGTCCAGCAGTGACTGTCTCCTTGCCTCATACTTGCTACTTGTCCAAATGAAATACTGAGGTATATTGTCTACTATTATGGTAAAATACACAATATATCACACTGATGCATTCTGTGAGTATGACATAAAAATGACAAATGTGCTCTGGCCAAACACTGAAATGTATTCATCCTGCATTAGTGCAAAATTAATATTAATACGCTAGAAAATGGCTCGGGTGATGAGGGTTTTGTGTCATATTAGAGAGGACACTTCATTCCTTCCTCATTTTTTAGACAGCATCAGCCCTTAGTGCTGACAGGAGCCCCAGGATATCTACCACAGGCATATTTTCACAGAACTCCAGCCAGGACCACAGAGGATGAAATGTTTTCATGGACCTGAGTCCCACAGAACAGGTTTAGAAGGCCAGAGTGGTACCAAAATTAAAATGGTCCCTGCCATCTCTGTGCTGCAGATGCTTCAGGATTTATCCCTTGTATATTATCATCCCCTCCCTCAATGTCTTCGTTCACTGACTGTGTTTAAAACCACCATGAGGGAGGACTGGGATCCATCCCCACGGGTGGTGGGATCAGTTCATCAAATTTGGATTTGGCTGGATTCACCTGCTGAGGCAAGTCTGTGTGAGATTTTCATAATTACTGCCCTCCTCTATGAGGTGTGGTAGAATAGCTGGTGAGTGCAATGCTGAAGATAATATACTTTACAATTAGGCCATTTAATTATTCCATTGTGTGATTTCCATAACTACAGGCATATCTCTGCAAATTTATTGACCACGGACAACAAAATATACCAAGTGAAGAGGAAAAGCGGCAGTTTTAATGTATCAAACATAAAAAATTCTTTCCTCAACTCTCATCTGAAAGTCTCAAGCCCTGAAAGTGGCTCCAGCTCAGGTCTTCACACTGTGATTAACTGCCTTGCCAGTACCATATGCATACATACTATGTACATATTATGTAAGCAAGATAAAGTGGGGAGAGGTGAGGGACATTTTCACCTTATCTAACCGTATCTGAGGTAATGTTTTCTTACACAACAGCTTAGTTGCTGCATCTTTGCCAGATTTCCTGGAATCAACACTTGCCCCGCCCCCAGCCAGGTTTTCCCAATGTCAGCAGCTGAGCACAGCTCATCATGGCTTCATTTGCTGCCAGAGGATGAGCAATTCCAGGCCAGGTCTACCACATCCATTTCTCTCCCTCTGGCCAGGGCTTCAAGGGAAGATGAAACAAGTAAGTGCTTTATCATTATGGGTACAAAATTGCAAAGCCAGGACAGCTCCAGAAACACAGACTTTCAACTCCACAAGCCCCTGGCACAGCCCCCTGTGCCCCCCTGTCCACACACCCTCTCTCACAGCCACGAGATACTGAGCAAAACAGCCTCCAGAGCAGCCCCAGAGGAACAGTTTGTACCCTGCCTTTCATCTCCAGCTCACAGGCCTTTCTGCAGCACCATCAATACAGGATGGAGGAGGAATCGTTAGATGCAGCACTTCCATCAATATCTCTGAGAGGAACAGGTGACATGAAAAAAGGTGAACCTGAGACCTCTTCAGACTGGAGACAAAGAAATTACAAGGATCTTTTCTTTTCGATAGGTTAGCATTTTGGTTTATATCTATATCTATACCTAATTTATATACCTAGAAATGGAGCATCCATTTTTCCTTTGTAAATGGGAAGTGGAGGCTGAAAGCTACAACCTTTGCCTAGAAGACTAAATGGCCTTTGGAACAGGCTGATAAGTGATAAAAACAACCTGCAAAAGCATGTATCCTTGCATCATTTAAGATGACCTTTTAGAAAGGAGATACAGGGAGAGGGGAAGAAAATGAACAGAGAAAAGGAAAAAAAATGCTGGGGGAAACAAAATTTTAAAACCAAACATCCGCTGTTGGCATTAGAAGCAGCTGCTACTAGAACAAGAAAATAAAAATAAAAATAAAATGAGATTCGACATTTTATTTCCCCCATCAAACAATATATCCCAGCTAATGGCAGTAGAATAAAAATTTACCCAATGCAGCCTGCGAGAGAGGCAAGAGAGGAAGAGGAGAGAACAAGGTAGAGGGAGGGGAGAAAGGTTATTATAAATGTGTCAAGCTTGTTTATGGCCCTTTATCAGCAAGTGCAGTGGAAAGAGAGAGGCACCGTTAGCGCATTTTAAAAGTGTTTGGCAGCTTTGTTTGGGAATGTAAATAATCTTTATAGTCAGGAGCATTTACGTTTCATGGAACAGGCAGGCACGTGCCACCTGTGCCGACAGATTTTTGAAGGACCTTCTGACAGCCCTGCTGGGCTCTGCGACATGGATGCTTCATCTGAAGGTCTGAAAGCACATATGAAGGAAAAGGCTGCACTGGCAATAGCAAGGGACTGAGGGGAGGACTTGAAAATCATGGAAAACCCGTCGGTCAAGGTCAGATGCTGGGCTGGCTCACCTCATCCCAGAGCCAGGGGAGTTAAGTTCCATTTCTAGTGATGTTGCTACAAATCTGCAGGACAGCAGCTCTGATGCTCTGTGCAGAAGACCACAGCTCTGCCCAAACTGCAGCCTCTTGGGAGCAGTGGGGGGGTCAGTCCAGCAGAGGATCTGGTCACTCCTTCTCCTGCTTCTCCCAGTTTTTACTACAATTAATGGAAGTGATAGGCAAATCGCTGCCATTTATTTACATGTAAAATATATTATCAGGGATACCCAGGCCCTGAAGGGAGCTGGCATCTCATTTCTCATGGGCAGCACGGGGAGGGAGAGCCCCGGAGAGCAGCAGTGGCAGAGATAAACCAGGAGGCTGCCATGAACACGGAGACAAAGGAGGGCACCGTGGTGCCTCTCCCTGCTGCTGCAAGGGAGATTCACGCTCCGCAGATTAATTCTGAAGCAGCGTTTAACACATCTCCCTTTGGGGATGAAGGATTTGCCCTGCCTTTCAATGAGACATTCAAAATCACACTCATCACTCTCGGAAATGGCTCTTCGTTAAATTGTCACCTCTCAAGCAGGAGCTGCTCAGCCTGGGAGGAGAATGGGGCTGCAGGGCCATGGCAGGGCTGGGCTGGCAGCAGTTGGGAGCAGCAGTACAGGCCTTGAAACACAAAGTTGGGCAGCCTGAGTCAAGGACTTGAGGTACAGGCAGCTCATGGGATGGCCATGGGGCTGGGGAATGAAGGGCTGGGTGTGTGGCTGCCAGTATATGGAGCAGAGGAAAAGAGAAACACCTGGAAAGGGGTAATGGCCAGAGGTTTTCCTTCTTGTGTGGAAAATGCAGACTGGTCAAGCTAAGCCTTCCCTTTCTCTAATCTCATCTTGTATCCTTTCACCTTTGCTGTTTCTTTCCTGTCCTTCCTGATAGGCAAAAAGTCAAAATTCAGAGGGAATGTGCAGCTTTGCTGTTCTTGTGCATCCTGGAGTCCCACAGCCAGCAAAGAAAAAGTGGAACAGACCAGAAGGATCAGCAGATGAGTGATACCCAAAGACCCAAATCTACCCTGTACTTTTGTGGCCTGCTCCAGTGTCCAGCACACACAAAAAGGGTGAGAAGAACAGCCTTGGGAATGTCTCCATCAGCACAGAAGGGCAGAGCAGATGCAGTGACAGCACTGGCTGTGTGCTGCTCTTGCTGTTAATCCACTTTGAGCTGCAGGGGTAGATCCAATTCCCAAGGCTGGGGTTCTCCATCCCAGTACACCTGGCTGTGGGACAGTAATCAGAGCGATTCCTCTCCTACAAGTCTCTAGAGCTGCCAACTGATGAGTGACAACTTTAACTGCTACTGACCAGAGGACATCTGAACAAAAGTCAAAAAGCCCTTTTTTACCCTCTTATTGATCTTGAGAGTATTCACATCTGCTTTATGAAAGGGTGTAACTGCATTAAATCGAAGATTTTGAAGGTGTGAATCCACCATAAGAGAAAAAGGTGGATTTTTATGAACTCAGCACATCAACACTTTCCAGGAGACCCTGGAATACCATCAAACCTGTGTTCCCCTCCTGATAAGAAGCCTGCAAATTCACTTTGCCATGTGCAGCCAGGCACCTAGAAATCGTCATATAAAAGAATTTAAATGTAGATGTGTGATATTTACTGCAGAGCACGACCTGTACGCAGACAGGGGAAGGAATGCTTGAGCAGGAGGAGTAAATGACTATCGCAGGCAGAAAACTCACTGCAATTCATGCATCACACAAATGGTTGTGTATATTAAAGCAATGAGGACAAAGGGTATTGATTTAGCACAGGTATCAAGAGTCCCAGGTGCTAAAACCTGAAGAAATACAAACTGTGCTGGGCAGAATAACAACAAAACGAAATGATAAAAGGATATGAGTGTTTGAAAAGACGCTTTGGACGGGCTATAAATTCTAATAATCCATATTTCTCGAAAGCAGCAGCTATTGACTCAAAAACAAAAGAGCAGGCATTGCAATGTAACAAATGTCAGACGGGATAGCAGCAGGAATTCAATTTGCTCTGGCCATATATCAACTTGAAACTTAATGTAATGGCACATAGTTAAAGCTGCACCCTCACTTAATGGCTATTACCAGTCCTGGGTGGGTTTTCCAGCAAGCATAAAGAAGTGAGTAATTGGCCCCGCTCTGCCTGCATCACTGCTAATGAAAAAAAAATGCTCAAGCCTGGCGGGATAAGGGGAAAGCAGGGAACACTGGCAGAAGCAGGCAGCACTAGAGCTGCCAAGAGCCTGCCCTGCCAGGATTCCTTGAAAGAGTTTCAGGAGAGACCTCCCGGACTTCAGCTGACCAGCATCTCCTTGGTAGAAGGGTCAGATCCTGGAGGCAGCAGCCTGACATCCTTGTTAGCTTCACAAATGACCAGTATTTGGCCTGCTGAAAGAAGAGCAGGAGAGACCCTAGCAGTGCTCCCTCCCCTGGCCCTAAGCACGGAGTATTTAGGTCTGCTCGGGCAGGGGCTCTGCAGTCGGCCAATTAGAGCCTCTGTAATTACTCCTGTTGGTGACTGACTGCAAACGGTGCAGTTAAACGACAGATTTCCCGTCCCACAGTTACTGTGGCTGCTGCAGTGAAGAAGCAGAAGTGTCAGCATCACTGAGAATATGCTCTGGCCATATGTTAGAAGCAAGAGACACTGAATGGAGGGGGAGGCAGTGGGGAAAGGGAGGCTGGGATGGATGTGGGACACAGATCGTTGTAGCAAGGAACTGCAGAACTGCAGAAGGGTTTGGGTTGGAAGGGACCTTAAAGATCATCCAATGCCAACCCCCTGTCATGGTCAGGGACGTTTTTCAGTAGATCAAGTTGCTCAGAGCTTCATCCAGCCTAGTCTTGAACACTTCAAGGGATGGGGCATCCACAACTTCTCTGGGGAGCCTGTTCCAGTGCCTCACCACCCTCACAGGGAAGAATTTTTCCATAATATCTAATCTAAACCTACTCTATTTTAGTTCTAATCCATTCCATCTTGTCCTGTCACTCCAGGCTCTTGTAACACAGTCCCTCTCTAAATTTCTTGGAGCTCCTTCAGGCACTGGAAGGCCACAATTAGGTCACCCCTGAGCCTTCTCCAGGCTGAACAATTCCAATTCTCTCAGCCTTTCCACACAGGAGAGGTGCTTCATCCCTCTGATCATGTGGAGGCTTCCTCTGGAGTCACTCCAACAAGTCAATATCATCCTTGTGCTGGGAACCCCCAATGTGAAGCATCCAAAGCAATTGGGGATGGCAAAGGTGTAAAATTGTCCTAATCACTCCAGTGTGGATAGGCAGGGCCATTCCCAACAGGCACATTAGACTTTCAACCAAGAGTAAAGCTTGCAAAATGTTAACTTCCCAGGGATATGCCACTCCAAATTTCGGCACACAGCTTTGGAACAATCAAAAATAAATCAGCCCCTGGGAGAAACTCTCAGTTTTGTCACTGAACCTCACACATGGCAGAAAGGAACTCTGGAAGGTCAGTGCTGTGTGAACCTCCCTGCAGCACAAACACAACCAATTTTATTCTGTGTCATTAAATATGGGATTGCGGCCTTTGGCTTTGCTCTTTCAATGCTTCTCAGGAGGCTATTTAAATACCTTCCACAGCCTTTTATTAAAGCAATAAAGTTACCCAGAGCTTGTGACTCAGCTCTGCCTCCTCACTTACCACGAACTGTACCTAGACCTTGCCAAGGTGCCCAAGTGTGGCACAGATTACCCCAAGTAAAGGTTGGCAAGCAGTGCTTTGGGTGGCACATCTGGTTTTCCTTGTGCTGCAATACCACGAGGCGTTGATGGGGTTTCAGCATAGAGGAGCTGCTGAGCTGTGGGAAGCCCAGCACAGGCTCCCTGGGAGCCCAGCTGCTCTCTCCAGGAACAGAAGTTCCCAGCTTCTGTCCCTGCGTGAGGACACAGCCCAAACACCACACCCCTGTTGGAACCCTGGAGGCTGAAAATTTCAGGCTTTCTGTACTGAGGGGCACTGACCCTCAGGCAGGCACTGCATTTGATTTGAGGCCATGGAACAGGCTTCTGAAATTGAGTGATGGCACTGGGGTTGTGGGTGTGTAATTTGAATAGTACTGTGTGATCTCACAGGGTGAAAAACTTAGATTTGGGATTTTAGTATATAGTAATGTATGGGGCAAGATGGAGGACTTTGGGCATTGTCTGAGTTCTTCTTCTTCACCTTCTTCTTTTTTCTTCTTCATGGGTTTGGGTGGTTTTCTGTAATTGGTTGACAGAGTCCACATTGCAGACTTCAAGTAGTTATTGTGTTTAAAGTAAAAATAATTTAGGTGGCATTTCATAATTGGATGGATTGTCCTTGAAAAGACCTTGTAGAGCTAGAGAAGGACTCCATTTTACCTCATGTCTCTAACTTGCTAGTTAGAGCTCACGGCCCATGAGTCTGTAAATAGAGAAGAAATAATAAACATCCAAGTCCGAACACAAACTCCCATGTATTAATCCCGACCTTGGTGGAGAAAAAGAAGCCAGAACTGTCACACACCCCAACAGAGAACAAGGTCAAGCAAGAGCCCAGCTCTCAGTTTACCCTTGCCCTTGGCGTTCAGTGCACACAGGAGGTCAGGAGCAGATTTTGGGGTTGACCAGACAGCTGATGAGTGCAAATGGAGCACTGGAACCTGAGTGTGCTCATGGAAACCAAACCTTCTGAGTGAGAAGCTGGAAGCAGGAAGGGATGTTGTACAAATCCACAGTCCAGATTAAATCTCATCTTTAAGCCCAGAGTTCCAGTAACAGTATCTGCTTTAATGCCCACAGGCCTTGCTTTCCTCAGTAAACTGAGCCATCAGTCTCCCGTGACTGACAACACCAGGAATGAATCTCTTTTGAAGCTGACAAAACTCACTCTGAACTGATTTTCTCTTGAGCTCTGTTTATCTGAGACCGAGACTGAAGAAAGCAGCTCTGAAGCAATCACAGCCTATATTTACCCCCCAGACCTGCACTGATGCAGCAACAGCCACCAAGTGTGGCCAAGGCCAGTCTTGGCAAGTGCAACACCCACCAGAAGCAGTCCTGTTCATTTTCTGGCCCCCAGGCCCCTTCCCTCTAGAAGCCAAGGCTGTGCTGACACATCTTGGCTGATTCCCAAGGGACCTGGGGCAGGCTGCCTGGCAGAGAGGGGACCCCAGCCTGACTCACAACAAAACAGTTGGAAATATTCTGGGCGTCTGTTTACAGCCCCATAAAGATTTTATGCAGTGCATTTAGCCTCATGTCTCCGCATTCATCGTGTTAAATGCTGAACGTTTTACTTTAATACCACAGTGGCTACAAGCAGGAATACTTAACGTCAGTAAATAAGAAGTAATCACATTTTCCCAGTGAATGGATCAAAAATGGCCACTGGGAGAGTTAACCTTCTGAAGTCAAAAGCCAGAAGGCTTTTGCTGGAGTTTCCAGCAAACTGTAGACCCTGTGGGGTATCTCCAGGAAAAGAAAATAATTAGAAAAATAATGGCATAAATAATAAAGCTTATGCATCTTTTAATTGAGGAACTGGTCTGTAGATTGGGCACAGCACAGTCATGCCCAAAAGCCAATATTATACATTCAAATGCAGGCAATGGGGGGAAGGAGGGACAGAAGCAGACGGACTAAGACTCTCTGCATTTGTGAGTAAAATCTACCGGAAAAGCACATTAGAGCTCCTTGGAAACGAGAGTATTTCATGGAGAAACACACACACACAGAAGAGGAGCTTCTCAAGTGAGCCCAGATTATCACAACACTCTCAGGCACGGCTCCTGCAGGTCTCTAAGCAGCCCTGTCTGGGCTTTGGGCACACTTCTGTCTACCTGGGAACTCCAGGCTGCAGCACCTGCTAAATTCCCCTGGATGCCATCACTCCTTCCTTGAGGGGGGCACATGGCCAGGTCACAGCACCACGCTGCACCCCTGGGCCTACCTGACCTCTGTGAGCTAGGGCTCAGTGTCTCACGGGATAACAGCTTCAGTGTGGCGGTAGATTAGCAAAATATTAATTATGTTTGAGCTATCTCAATTGAAATGATGCTTAACAAGTTGTCCTGATGAAGAAAGTCAAAATCTAACTGAATGTCTCGTGGTTTTACCATAACTCACCTTGCCATGCTGACAGGGTGCCCAGAGCAGCTGTGGCTGCCCCATTCCTGAAAGTGTCCAAGGCCAAGTTGGACAGGACTTGGAGCAACCTGGTCTAGAGGAAGAGGGGTTGGACTGGATGATCATTAAAATCCCTCCCATGCGAAGCCTTCTATGATATGTTCACATCAGGTATCTATATTATATGATTTTCTAAACACACCTCTCCTCCTCTGCCTCTGAGGTTCTCTCTATTTCAATTTTCTCATGTAAAATTGCCCCTCCCTTGTTTCTTTCCAACATTTTGTCATCATTCTAGCAACCAGAAGACTAGTTTAACTCATTTGCATCCCAGTTTAACCACACTCTCAATTTGTCACTCAGCTGTCAGCAGTAATGTTAGGAAGCAACACTTCAACACGTTTCACACCACATCACTCCTAAATAAGCTCTCCTAAGTCTGAACTATTGGCTTCTGTTGGTACCGGGTTGCATCACTCTGGTCTAAATCTAGTCCTTGGCAATAGCAAAGACCCCCATAAAGGGGTCTGGTCTCCAGGTGACTCTTTCAGGGGTATAGGTGGTGCTGATAGCAGTAAGCCTGATGCACATTACAGCTGAACTTCTTGTCCAGCAGATGAGAAGGGTGGGGTAGGCAGAGACGATGCCTAGGAGAAGGTACTACACATCCCTATCCAAAACATCCTTCCCAGCTTGTTGGATTCTAAAAACACAAGGATATTTATACAAAGCTTCTTCAAGGCTCAAGCTATCAGCTCCACTGAAATGTTCCTGAAAACTTCACTGTGCAGCTCTGGAAGCACAGCCTGAGATGGTTGATTCACAGCTGTGTTCTACAGCTTTCCCAGTCACAGAGGGGCTGGCAATTTGGTTGTGGGGATAGAAGGTGGGAAGCTCATTTGCTTTCTCCATCTCAGTCTTTTCTTCTCTTGATAAGCTGTCCACAGGAAAATGGCAACTTTGAAGCTGACAGCCAGACACCAGAGCTGTCCCACAACTGGTGGGCCACCACAGAACATGACAAGATTTTCAATTTCCTTCAGCAGTCAGAGAACTTCCAGAAGACCCTTTATGAGAACACCTCAAGTCTACAGGATGATCCACGAGGTCTCTCACTGCTGCTTGCACAACATCCCCCAGAATACCCTGCGTGTCTCCCTTTGAAGTTGTGACCTGATTACCATAAGCAACGTGCTGCAGATGTACCTCTGCAAGCCCAGAAGCACCAGGGGAAATGAATATATTAGTATTTATCATATTAATGCAGATCAAGCTGGGTATTTGTTCTGACATTTCAATAATGGCTTTTTCTATTATTTTTTTTTAAGCAGCAGCTTGTGTTTTCTTCTCCTTTAAATAATTCATTGTTACATTAAACTTATTTTAAATTGGGGTCCTTTTTTATCAAACTAAAACCTTATTTGGATAGCCAAAGGGGAAAAAAGGTGTAAATGAAAACTCCCTCTTTTCTCTCCTCCATTCTTTCACTCTTTCTTTTTTCTCTTGTTAAAATCTCTTAATCAAAGTGACAATCTGTCTTTCCCGGGAAGGAAGCTGGCGCCTTTGAACAGTGCTGCTCTGAGAGCTCTGTGCTTTGATGTGGGATTTAACTTCTGCCTTTAGCAATCTCCAGAGCCTGTGCACCATGCACTGTGCCAGTGTGTGCCCATGGTGTGTTTTCATGTGCCCTTGTGCCTGGGCACAGCCTGACCCACCCATGTGGTCAACAGAAATGAATAAAATGGTAAGGGGGAACAGCAAATGCCACAAGCACGCAGAAAAGTGATGTGAGTCATGTGGAGTTACTGCTGAGCACAGCTCAGAGGGGCCTTATTCTTTGCCTTCCCCCACAGTGACATCGTCAAGCACTTATCTGTTAATGTCAGTGCATACAGAACAGCCTGTGACAGGGCTGCCACCCTGCACAGGGTCAGGTGTCCTGGGAGCCCTGTTCCTGCAGGTCATAGTCCCTGGGCCCTGCTGCACCCTCCTGGGCGATGGCACAAGTCTGGGGCTGTGGTGCTATCGTGCCACTTGCTGTCCTTTCCCTTCCTTCCCTTGGCTGTGCTCCAGGCCACTCTCATCACAGTCTCTCTTCTGCTTTGGAAATTGTTTCTCTCATCCTTTCTCTAGGCCCAGATGACCTCAGCAGTGGCTCTGGGGAACGGTGAGATCTTCACCTTGTGTCTGCCTCGAGGATACAGCACAATCAGCAGATTTGACCCCAGGAAACACAAACCCAAGCTTGGGCAGATGGGCCACCTCAAGAGCCTGGGCCCACTTTGTTTCTATGGGTCACTGCTGTCCTGGTGCCTTGGTCACACGTTCCGTTGTGGGATGAATGTCACAGAAAGCAAAAGCAGAGCAGAACTGCTGACATCTTCCCATTCCACAGGAGGAAAGCTCCCTCTCTATCACATAAGGAAGCACCATCACTTGCTGCTATGATTTTACAGCAGCTACTCATCCCATAATTACCAAAGAACTGCGCTCTACTCCTGGCAAGTGCCTTCTGGGATTTCACCCGATCCTTCAGGGATCACCTTTCCCATCAGTGCTGGTACCTTTGTCATCCTTAAGAGTTCTTTGAGTCAATCAGAGCTCTTGGTTTTGTGTACATTGAAGATTTTACAGGTGCTTCTACCTGTCATCCCCAGTGGTTTTCAGTAGCAGCAGGCCAAGTGCACAAATGCTTTACAAAATACTGAACAACACAAACCTCAGAACTACAAATCTCCAAAGCAGCTTCAAGTCAGAGAAAACAAAACCTTGACAACAACAGAACCCAGCACTGCCTCAAGTTTCTTGTATCAAAAGACAATCTTTAGAGCAAAACTGGTATCTGTTTATAATGCCATCTACCAAGAGTCTGAGGGATTTTTGGAAGTTTAATGTTTCAAGTTTTCCCCACTTTTTTCCTCCTTTAAAAGCTTATACACAGACACACACACACACAGAGAACTTTCTTCTGCTTTAAGAACAAACGCACATTAAAACACATACATGGGAACACATTAATTTTTCAGGATCTTTTCTTTCTTTTATGTGTGTCCCTTTCCTCACCTCCTCTAAGTAAAAGTGGAATTCTTGTTGGAATTCTGTCACACAATCCTATAGGTTGTGAGGATAGCATGGCAAGAAATAAAACTGATCTTGTACCTACTTGCCTGCTCGGGGAACCTTTGCTGAGATAGTGCAAATTCCTGCATCACTGGGAAGTGCTCACCAATTGCCCAGGGTGACCAAAGAGGGAGATGCCAGAAGAGATCTATCCAATTTCCAGTGTCTGCATTGCAAACAATGGATTATAATCAAGACAGAAAATAATGATAGTTACAGAGTAGGAGGACACGATTCCCCAGACTCCATCTAAGCAATTGCTTCCCCTTTTTGGTTTTTGACCAAAACTCTTTGGCCAATCTGATCTCTGCTGCAGGCCTGCTTTTCTTATCTCCATGGTACTCTTGGGTTCATCTCCCTCTGTTTTGAGGATCTGTGTTCTCCTGGGCTTGGATCCTTTCAGTGCCATCCCAAGGGCATTACATCCCATTGAGCATATATTGCTTCCAGAATCTTTTGTTCCCCCACTCCAGATTCCCTTCACTGACTATTTCTGTACGTCTTTGATCAGCCAAAAGCAAGGGTTATATCCTTTCCATGGAGGAGTGAGGGAATGCAGCAGTTGACACTTAAAAACCAAGGGAGTCTGGAGAGGCCAGTGATGGCCTGCCTACATCCAGGGATTGTGGTAAAGGACACAAGATAGGCCTGACCTGGAGACCAAGGTCAGGCTGCTTGGGGAAGGAAACATAGAAGAGGAATAGAAGAGACAAAAAGTGAAAAGATGGTGACAGGGAATGGGAAGAACGTGAAAAAGATGTTTTACAGTGGACAGGAAGCATTTGTTTCACGTGGACTGGGAAGCTTGGAGATCTCCAGGGAGGTTTCCCAGGCATTTGTTGTAACTAGAACACACAGAGAAAATTTCCACCCCCAACTCTTGTAATGTTTGACGTGGGACGTAAAGTCTGACAGAGGGACAGCTCTGAGCTAAAACTTTACCACTTCCCTGTCTGTCCTGACCACTATGACATGGCCAGCTCAGTCCATCCCTTAGGCAGGTCCAGAGCATCCACAGCCCCTGAGAACCAGCACTCCTACTCAGACCCCGATCTCTGTGCACAGCTCTGGGAGGTGGGGCACAAGATCAGGCTGTGCCGAGTTTTGCTGCCGGTGCCCAGCCCATTCCGCCGGTGCCCGGCCCATTCCGCCGGTGCCCGGCCCTTTCCCCCGGTGCCCGGCCCATTCCCCCGGTGCTGTCCGGGTATCGATGATGCAGCTCCCCAGTACATAGTGCACATGTGCTGCCCGAGAAAAGAGGCAGGAATAGCACCTCTCTGCAGATCCCTGTGCCATTTCTAGCAGGCACAGCAAAAGGGCAGGAGGAGCATTTCCAGGCACAGAACACTTGCACAGAGAACCCTGCCAGTGCAAGGGCACCTCTGTTCCTGCTTGGGGCTGCTCCCTCAAGCCGAGCCTGCTGCCTGCAATCACTGCGCTGCACTCGCCCGCCTTTCACACGCCGCGTGTCCCTCCTGGGATTTGCCACCAGCTTAATTGAGTGCACGTTGGAGAAGGTCCCCCCGCCCCTACCCTCATGCATACCCAATCAGGCCTCCTGATTATGCAAATTAAATGCAGCAACATCATCACTGCCAATACACACACCACCACTACCTCCCCCCCCACCGCACTTCTACCCCACCCCATTCCACACAAAAAGCGAGGGGGGTGAAGAAGAGTAACAAACCCTTCATTCATAACCAGAAACATTAATTATATGTAATGATGGGCAGTCAACTCCCTGAAGCATTTGCATAATTACGAATGCTAATGCATTCCGAGTGCCTCTCTCCTCATGGAGGAAATTTAATTGGAAAATGCATAAAAGCATGAGGAGAGAGGAGGGTGCTCTGAGTGGTCTGAAGTGGCACACACACAGCACAGGAGCTCTCTGCAGATGGAGGAGGAAACTTGGTCACTCCCTCCCGGCTCCTGTGGCCAAGCTGCCTTTTCTTCCCTTGCCTACCCCAGCACCACTCCCATTTCTGGGGAGCAGGCACAGGAGGGATCCAGGGGTAGTATTTGAGAGCATCCAGGTCAGTCATCTTGATCCCAAGAGGATTATAAAAATAAGATTTAATGAAATTAGGTAATTCTCACCTAGTGCCCAAAGACAGTGAGTAATAATGCATGCCACTTGCTTGGCAGGAGGATTCCTTGGGCTCTCTGGCCCCAGGAATAGTGTTTTCCTATTCCCCTACACTGCTGGTGGCTGCTGAGCTTCCCTGAGGCAGAACTTGCTGCTTTCTCCTTCCCACTGCCTCCAGTTATGCTGCCACAGGCCTCGGCTCCCTTCCCAAGCAAAAGCAACATCACAGCAACTGCAGCACAACAGCCAGAGCCAGAACCTCTCCATGCCCTCAGGGAATGTCTTTTCCTCCTTCCTGGCTACCTAGGAATGGCTAAAGGGCTGTCAGATCTGGGACTGGGTCACCTCTTGTGGTCTTCTCAGTCCCTAGACTCACTCCCACAGTTCTCCAGGCTAGTGCATCTCTACGGGCAGGATTTGGGAAGGGGTGAACAAGAGTTCATGCAGCCATATGTTTTTTCTTCCACCTTTTCCTTGCATTTATTCCCCATCTCTCTGGAGTTTGGCACTGGATCTGGATCTGTCCTGCAGACAGTGCACAGGAGGTCAGCTGTGCACCCACTGCCCTTGCCCTCCTCAAGGGGCTGAGTTCCTGAATGGAGATAAGTTTTGCATTGCACTGTGAGCAGCTGGTGAGGCAGCAGATGGCTGGGAATCTGTAAAAGTTAAAAAAAAATTTAAAAGTGCCGCTGTCACAGCCCCAGGTATTGTTCACTCATTCCCAGTGCCACCAGACTCCGAGTGCATATCAAACAGGGTACGTGCCCTTGGAATCATCATCAGAGGCAACTGTGCAAAGCAGTGACAGAGCCACTGGAATGTCCCCAGCCAAAGAGGGCACGCTGTGACAATAACAAAGCTCTGCATCACCACAGAGGGACAATCAACCCTTCATCCTGCCCCTCTGCCATCCTTCAGCAGTGGCGCAGCACCCCCAGGGCCTGGACACCAGTCATTGCTTTATTGCACTATAAAGCACAGTGCACACCTTTGGCAGTGCATAAATAACAGCAATAATGTGGTCCCCTGAGCAAAGCAGCATTTCATCAGCAAGAAAATCGTCCTCTCTCTCCCTCTTAACGTTCCAGTGGGTACCACCAGCAGTCCCTTGCTCTGGGAGGGGTTTGCACATCTGCTTCCCATTGCAGGAGAGGGCTTGGCTGCTTCTCATCTTTCTCTTGTCAGAAAATTTTTGGTTCACTTTTAATACTTGTGAGGACCAGAGCCAGGCAAAAGGCAACTTGGGCAATGAATCTCTCTCCTTCCTACTCCTGACTTGCCTCAACAGCTACTCCAAGCCTAGGTCCCCATTTTAACACCACCAGGAAGACAGAAAATCCAACTGGCACCTCCACACTCCAGAACCAGTGCCTCAGACAAGCCTGAGATGGAAAAATGTTTCAACTATCCTTGTCCTCTTTTGTCAGCTCACCAGGGACCTCATTGGAGACCTGCCAAATTCAGTAGAAGCTGCAGGTTTCCAACACCTCCACAAAACAAATGAACAAAACCCCTCAAGGAGTCGAACTTATGACATGGACAGCTGAAGGACTGGTGCACACAGAGACAATATTTCATACTCAGGCATGTTTAAATGAGTGATTCTTTCTCAGAATGTTGTTTTAGCTTTAAGTGATTCTGTGATAACAAATTCTGAATTTTACTGGTATACTTTGTTCACTTGAGAACCCCCAAAGCTGGGGGGGTTAAACTATTTTCCTTAGAAGAAATCCAAAGTCTAAGCTCTCAGCCTACATTTCCCTTTACTTTGTGAGGGGTTTTTTTGCTTGGGTTTTTTTTGGGTTTTTGGTTTGTTTTTTTTTTAAATAATGACACATTTGGATATATAGATATTTTGCCTGGATTACAGAACACTTTGAAATCCGGTGCACATTTCATCCATTTTCCCAATACAGTAGAAATGGACAGAAACCACGGGGTACATTTTCACTCCCTCCAGCTAATCTCAATGCAAAGAGTAGCCCAGCATCACTTCTTTTAGAAAATATCCCTTTTTTATTCATTTATCAGTAGAGGAAGGAGAAGATTGAAACAAAGAAAAAAACTGCAAAAACCCCCACTAAGCAGTGTAACTGCTGATTAAACCTTGTCTCAGTCGAGACTTCAACCTGAACATATCTAAAATTTTAGCAAAGTTAATCTACACATTTCCGTGGAGAGAAAAACAAAGCTTTTAAATCATTGTGTGAAGCCTGCACCAGAGACCAGAAATGAGAACCATGAAGGTGGTTTGGCTCAATGTACCTGAGAGCTCTGCTCTTGGCTTTGTAACCCCACTAAAGGTGAGGAAGAACAATTCTGCACAAGTCTATTAAGACAACATGAAAAGCAAACAACTGCCACAGCAAGTGTTATTTCATTTTCTTGCACAGATTTCATGCTGTCATGTGCAAAATGGGTTTGAGGGCCCTCAAACTTTTTAAATGAAGGCTGCCCCAGAGCCCTGTGACAATATTTGCCCAGTTTCAGCTCCCTCTGTGTGGAGGGAAGCTCCATCCCTGTGCTGGGAATTCCTGCCTGTTCGTGGTGCAGCAGGAGAGCTGCCAGCAGCACAGCGGAAATAATGAGCTCTCTCATAGCTGGGGATGAGAAACGGACAGGAGTTTTTGGGGACAAAAGGGAGGAAGATTTCCTCAAAAGCCAGCACAGGCCCTCCCTCCAGTCCTGCAGAGAGGTTAGAGCTTGGGGATGGAGAAAATCAATGAGTACAAGTTGAAGGACTGGAAGTGACTGAGAAAGGTACTTCAAATGCTCACTCCCCCAGAGACTGTGTGCAGTGACTCAGGCTGCCTTGCAAAGCCTGCTTCATTTCCCCAGACTTCCTTGTTGTTTGAGATCAAGGCTTGGGTAAGTGATCTCAAATAGCAGTAGTTCATATTTGTACAATAGCCTCGAGACTAATGGACCCTAAAAGTCTTCACAGATTTCATTCAGAAATCACCTCAACTATCATGGCAAGATTTTTAAAGGCTAAATTCACCCAGACTATCACATTTCCTGAGCCTGTTGGTCTCTAAATATTATTCTTCCCCACTGTATTTACCATGGCCTGAATCCAAAGTCCCACTGTCTGGAGGGTTGCTGGCCCACGAACCAGAACAACCCAGAACAAAAAAAATAGAGATCTATAATAAAAAATTAATCTGAGAATTATTTACTTTCCTTTATCTTGCTCAGGCAACAACCTCAATGACACTGCCAGCACACCACAGCAGTAACTCAAGACAAATCTCCTGAAGATTTGGTGTTTTCTAAACTGAGGTGAGAAACTATTTTGCATGAATTGTTGAAGGTACATATAATTGCCTCAAGACTCATGGCAGGTATTGCAGAAGTTTCTCTGTTGCTTGTGGTGGACTAAGATGAGAGACAGTCCACAAACAAAAGCTTGTAAAGGTTAGTACAGAACATTTCTGAAATGGATTACTGCCTGCAAATACAGAGTAACAAAGTAGCTTCTGTGAAGCCACAAAGGCACACAACACCACTATTTAGATGTTTGCAGAGATCTCTTGAATCGGTAGCAAATTAAATAACGTTGTTTCTACAAGATTAACTCAAAGCTAAAATGCTGCATCTTCATAAGGTAAAATCTTTGTTTATTGACAAAAATATATTAACTTCTTTTTCAGTACAGGAAATAAAGACATCCTAGAAAAGGACAATTTTATTTGCTGTTTCTACGCTCCAGCCTTTGAAAATATAAAAATATTTTCAATAATCATTTATAACTCCAAAGCTGAACAGGAAGCAACTCATTGCCTTCATGATGACTTTGAAAGCAGTGCTGAAACTTCATTTGGAATTTTTTTAAAAGTTAAAGATTTACTGTAATGCAATTATTTCAATATTGGTAAAGTGTCTCCACTTGTAACTGGTAATGTTCATTTGTACACGGAGTTGTAATTCCCAGGGCCAATAGAATACAGGAATACATCATATAGCAAGTATCCCATGGATATATCATCCTTTGATCAAGGAGACTGCATTGCAAAGTTTTAAATCTTTTTAAACTCATCTTCCAAAGTGATTCAGCTCTCCCACAGGGCCCTTGCATATACTACATTTGAAAAAGGGGTTTTTTTTAATGTTCTCAAGCTGCTGGAAGTGACTTTGGTGCAGGGGAAGAGGATCAGATTCTTCAGCAGCAATTTTTAAGCTCTTTCAGGCTGTCCAACACAGGAAGGCACTTCCAGTACTCCACACTAAGGGTCCATTCACAGTGTGCTAAAAGCTTTTTAATGATAGAGTTTTTAAAATTAAAACAATGGCAAAACACATTAAAGCTAAGTTACAAAAGGGAGTTGAAGAGAAATTATTTGACCATAATGGCAACTTTAATCTCAGAGCACATTGTATCCAAAAGAAAGCAAAGGAATTGCATTCAGCATTATGCATTAGCTCTCAAATATCTGCCTTCACATTTCAATTAATTCTAGTGCCTCAATCCAATTCAGCCACTGATAAAAACTGTTTACTTCTCAAGAAACCATGAGTATTACTACTCCAAGGCCAAAATTTCCCCAAAAGCTCTGTGGAGCTGTACCCTGACCACAGCACCTGCTGAGAGCAAGCTGAAAACACCAGCACAGGCTTCAGAAATCCTACACTCACAGCTGGCCAAGGTTCCTGAAACTCTGGCTCTCCAGCTCTAGCAGTGTACCTCATGTCCTTCCCTTTGCAGCAACAGAAATAACATTTTCCTTGAGAAACGAGCTAGGGCAGATTGCAGAAATAGTGACTCTGCTAAAGCAGAGCTTCAAATTAAAGTCAATTTCAATTATACATGTAAAGAGTTTTGTGAAATCATTTCAAAAAACAAAGTTACATTGAAATGCATTGGGACTGCTAATAAGTATTTTATTTTAGATAAAAATTGACACTTAAGAAAATTGAATTTTGTACTTGCAGACAAGGGAAAAGCAGACTCGAAACGTTAAGGAAAATAGTTCTTTAAAATGTCATTTAAAACAATTAGCCAAGCAAGGTAGTTGCGCTAACTCTGTGATATTAGGGCCCCAACTGTGTCTAGTTTCCAATCAATGACAGACAAAGCTGTTGTACAGCATTTCCTCAGCCAGGCAGAGCAGAGGACTCTGCACTGCACAGGCTTTCAGCTCAGAGAAGCCATTTCCACACCCTCAGATGCAGCAGAGACACAGCCCAGGGAACTTTCCTGCCCTAGCAAAAGGGAATTAGTTGGAAAAGCACCTTACCCCCAGACCATTCTGGCAGAAGGAAGCCCTGCAGGACAGCTGTTTTTCCAGGTGGACTCTATTTCCAGCACTCATCATGGGTGGTTCCCATCGCACATGAACCTGTGCGCCTCCGAGCATTTTTAAAACATGTATTTTGTCATAACATTTCAACATGTTGCAACAACACTTTAAACATTCGCTTTGATGCAAAATTTGAGGTTCTTAGCTGCTTCTGAACATCAAGGCCCACACAACAAAGCACACCAGCCACAAGACTCTGCTCTTCATCAGCCTAAAATCAGAGCAATCACTATCCTTTCTATTTCACAGGCGCTGCTCAGGTTTGTGTAACAGTCAAAACCACTGAGAGCCAAAGCAGGAGCACTAACAACCTCTGGCACTTTATTGAAGGCTCTGTTCCTGAGCTCTCAGAGCTCTGCAATCCAGGTGAGCTGCACCTTGGAGCTGCTGTTTGCTCGCTGTGCCTTTGTTCCAGCACCCAAAGCTCCTCACAGATGTGCTCGGACCAGGAGGTCACAATGCAAATCCAGTCCACAGCCCAGAACTGCACCCGGGCTCACACACACAGGCAGCATCCTCACAATTCCTTAACACAATTCCTTCCTTAACAAAGAGCCTGGGTTGGAGGCTTAAATGAACCCTAGGAAATCTGTATGCCAGCCATGATTCCAGCACAGGCTCCCTGGGTGACCTTGGGCAGGTCATTTAAGCTCTCAGTAAGAATAAGACTGATAACACTTCTATCTGCCTTGCCTATTTAGACCTTAAGCTCCTCAGACAGAGACTGTCTCTTGCATGCACTGAGCCTGGAACAGTTGGGGCCTCTTAGGATAATTATCTGCCTTACAGTAGTTAACAGCAACAATGCACACAGCAGTGCCTTGGACAGGGATGCACCAGCCCAGAAACAAGGCAAAGGGAAACAAGTACAAAGCAGGAAGTTGTGGGTGAGCAGAACAGGGGTATTATCCAATGCAAACATATTTTTGAGCTCTGTGATCGAACTGGAAGGCAGGTTTTGGGCTGTAACGAAAGAAATCATGTTATTACCCACTTGCACAGCCTGACAGCACAGCCCCATGCAGAATGCATGAAAGCTTTCCCTTTCTATTATGCTTAGGGGCTGTGATGGAAACTCATTTTTTCTTCTTTTCATAAATAAAAACATAAATGACTAGCAGTCTGGAAAGGCAAAATCTTGCAGGGGGGGAGCTGCTCTCATGTTTTATCAATGAGGAAGCAGAGCACTGGGCATCATGATTTGTCTGTTTGCCTGTTTTCATTATCTTTTTAATGTTAACGTTAAAGTCTTCTGGAGACTGTATTTAAAAATCTGGTGTCGAATGACTATTTGAATAGAGATGAAATGCACCTTTGAGAATAGCAGGTAATAGCAAAGCTTTGCTTCTGCCTGTGAGCTGAGAAACGTGTGGTAATGTCAATGCTGGGTGTTGCTGAAAAATTCTTTTCTGTTGCAGGTTTTCCTTGGCCTTTGCTCAACAGCAGCCAAAGGAGAGCTGGGGGCCACAGGATCCCAAACTGCAGCACTTTGTGGTAAGAATGACCCAAGATGCAGCTGCTCTGACTCACTCCAGGCTGTGAGTGCTGCCCAAGCACTCACAAGCTGCTTCCAGGTTACAATCCCAGTCCCTTCACTGGGAGCTCGAGTGCTCAGGGATGCTCTGAATAAAAGGGAGGTGCAGAGCTAAAAACAGCTCTACTTTTATACCTGCTTCTTATGCCCTACAAAGTGGAGCTGAAACCCTTAGGCCAGCTTTTGTTTTGTTGGCTTTTTAACTTTATTTGGTTGTCTTCATTCCTGCTCAGGGTTTTTTATTAGACATTCAGGTCTTGTCAATTCTGTTTCTCTGGAAGATTTTGTGGATGGGTAGAGAACTAATAGGTTTAAGATATCAGAGGAACCAATAAATTGCAAGAGCCCTAAAAAATCACAAACAGATTTTTATCTAAAATGAGGCAGCTGCTTAAAGGGTACCACAAAGATGCATTTTACTAACATAACAAATGTTCAGGCCAGCTTTTGCTTAGCAGAAGGTGCAGACTGCTTAGGTAATTTGCTTCACAGCCCACCTAAAAATGCTGAGGCAAGTGCAAAACCCATACACATGTGCTTATGTGCACATACACACAGGGATTTTCAACAAGGAGTAAGCAACTTTCCTGTGAATTCCTCTGCTCCTCTTACTGGTTTCTGACAGCCTCTCCCCGATTTCACCAGTGCATTCTGTGCAAGAGCAGCTGATAATTATCCTCTATTTGGCATCAAAGCCAGAAATTATGGGTGAGATCATTTATGCCATATTTCCATTTTTCATACACACATATATGTTGCTTATGGCACAACTCAGTCCTTCTGTCTGCTACAGAACTGCTACAGAACTACTGGCAATGGGAACAATTATCTGCTTGTGCCCTTCTGTCCCTCCTGACAGAGATGGAAAAAACCATGGAGAAGAGTGAAAAAGATTTACCAAACTCTCTGAAGCAAACCTGCCACCTCTGAGCCTCCTGGAGCAGTTATTCCCACATGTGCAGTGTACAGATGAAGGAAACAATTTGATTCCAAAGTCAAAAACCTGATAAACTCTAAGGAAAAGCAAAAACATCAGAGCCCAGAAAGTGGACCATTAGCTAACTGTGAGTGACAAGGTGACTTCATTCCTGTGTTTCTTCCTTGCCTTCTTTACCAGGGCCCATCTACAGAGCCAATTCCTATCCAGGAGCAAGGGTGCAGGCTGGACTCCCATCTGACTCCACTGAGGAGCCACGTGGTTATGGGGAAGCCAGATTCCTTATGGAATCTGTGATTAAAGATGCTGTACCCCAACTGCACTCAGACAAGTGCTCATCTGCCCAGAGAACTCATTAAGTTGATAGTAAAACTGGAAGGGAAATCATTGGGATCTAAAGTGCAGGCCTAAAGATGAGCACAGTCCCCAGTGTGCTCCTGAATCAGGGCCAGGGTAAGCAAAGAGCAGAGAAAAGGGAATTATTTCAGCTTTTTTCCCTTCTGGATGCTCCATATGCTCCAGCCAGCTGTTCTGGGTTTGTTCATGCTCATTACAGTGGGTATGTGTGACAGACTCTACCTCCCTTCAGAGTGACTCAATCAAACAGGGTCTCCAATGGTTTGTGTGAGGCTTTAACACAGGTTGTGCCTCCCCAGAGCTCCACACCCCCACCCTGCCTAAAACCAGTGGCTCTAACGAGTCCCACCTTGTTAGGTGTGCTTAGAGAAAGCCTTGGTGGCTGTTCTGTCTGTTCAGCCAGAGTTCCCTCCTTCACCCACTGCACACCTGCCATCTTAGACATGTTTTGGCTAAGACAACAAGCAGACTTGTTTGGGGCAAGTCAAATTTACAGCTAAGAAGCCATTCTGAGGAACCAATTCACAGGCTTGGAGCTTTCATGGCCCCAGACCTGCTCACCAATGTCACAGAAGCATTGCCAGGTGATTCCCAGTGCCTCCACCACTGCAGCCCTGTCACTGTCCCCTGTGAGTCTCCCGAGGGAGCAGAGGGACCAATAACCCAGCATGAGCTTTGCACAGCACAGCCAAACCCTGAGTTCTGGGCTGAGTAGGACCTTAGACATCCAACAGCACATCCCAGGATCAGACTCCTCATTTATTCCCAAGGAGAGGGGCCTTGTGGCAGGAAAAATCTTTGGGGTTTAGTATTTTGTCATTTCTTCCAAAAACTGCCCTGCCACTCACCATGAGTCTGAAACATGATGACAGGAGAATTTGGCTGCTTTCCTGCTACTGTCCCAAACAATCATATCTCCAAAACACTTGCAGCCTTCTCTGTGCCTTTCTTTTCTTATTATTTCACCCATTCAAACACCAGAAATCTTTCCCCATCATTTTTTTTCCAGTAGATTTCCCTTCCAGTGGCTCAGAATGGGTCCTCCCACTGTTCCCCATATTGTCTCTCAGCTTTAATCAAAGTCACTTCCTTATTTCCCATCTGATTACCCAAGTGCTGCCTGGCCCTCAGCCACCCTCAGAGCTGGCATAAGCAGGTGCAGCTCTGACAAAGTGACATCAATCCATGTGCACCCTGAATTGGAGTTGTCTTCCTGATGGAGACCTCTTGATCCCAAGTCCTTCTGAAAGCACAGTCGTGTGGTTTGCACATGTGACTGAGGCACAGGACAGGAGGCAGTTCTTGCCTCTGTAACCCACCCAAGGATCACCAAATGAAGAATCTGCCTCATTCTGCACACCTTCTCCCTCTCTTTGAAATGTAAATGCACTCTTTTCAGCTCGGGTATTGGGTCAGGGGGATTGATGAGCCTGCTGAGAGCTCCTGTGGTATCAACAGAGCCTTCATTCACATTCCTCACAACCAAATCCCTCTCTGTGCTCTCCCTTGTTGTCCAGGTTCTCCCATTCGAGTCCCTCCCCAGCTGAAAGGCTGCAGTGCTCCCTCCAGCTCCTGGCAAAGGTGTCAACCACACAATGAAAATCTGACTTTTCTGCACCAGCATTGCTACAGCTCTACACAGGCAGTGGAGACGGTCAGACACAGCCTGTCCCTCACACCTACAGCTCCTCCCTGGCAGAAGGCAGCTGTGGCTGCCCTGCTGCAGTAACTGTAACCTGATGAGAAGAGGAAATGAACTGATTCTCCTTTCTAGCCTGGTTCCCAGCTGGCTGAAGAAATGCCTGTCTGCAGATTCATCTTCTGGGAACTGCCAGAGTCCCGGAGCCCACGTAGATACAAACCAGAGCCTAGTTTTCAGAAGATGTATTTGTGCCAGAAGCCTTGAAAGTATTTCTAAGCTACAAGCAACACTCTGCTGACTCACACTTGCACAGAAAGCCATTCAGTTTTCAGAAGCATCAATGATATCTGCCCAGGGAGCTTCAGCTCTTTGAGTTATTAGCTTTGCTTTACTAGAGAAGCCAACACAAAACCTTGTGTTTTGGACACCAACAGGATTTGAGCAGTGGAACTCCTTGTTTCAGGGGGCTGGATGCTATAAATTCCTGTAAAAGCTGAAAGAGCGACTGAACAAATTCAAGGGAGAAAACCCCATCTAGAGCTACTGATTGTAGGAAATGACATTTGGCTAAGAATGTCAAATCTCTGGAGATGGAGAGAATATATTAAGAGGTGTCACTACACGCTTATCCTGTTCCTACATTCATCCTCAGGGTTCACTGTTTACCAGTGCAGGAGAAGGAACACTTGGCTGGACGGATGCCCTTATTAAGGTTAAGGCAAGCAAAGCACCCTCCAATACACCTGTACACCTAAACTACCTGCACAAACCTTCCCAAGGCTGCCCACCACCACATTGCACCAGGAACTACAACAGTGAGCCACAGCATCATGAGGAATGATTTGCCTCTTGATACACTTCAGAGAGAGCTCCTGTCTATGGTCAGAGACCTGCATTTACCTCTATTACCTTCAACACCCAAGGGAGTACCAGAGAATAGCCATCCCAAGCTCATTTTACAGACAGCAAGTTGGAGAGCACAGCCAGAAGGCAAGTGGCCTCAGATGAGCTGATTTCTCTCTCCCTGAGAGCAGTGACTATTATACCAGCAGCCACACACAGAGCTGCACTCACAGTTTATCTGCATTCCTCAGCTTGGATGGGATGAATCCCAACTTCAACAATACTCACAGAGAACAGAACCTGCACCTCATTGCCCTGTGTGATGAAGTAATGCACTGCTGGAGGCTCAGTCTTCCATCAGAATTGTTTTTGAGGAATCACAGGACAGCATCTCTGTGAACACCCTGAGAAGGGCTGTTCTCAAACACTCCTGTGTCTTGGGCCACTGCAGGCAAGCTCCTGATCAGAATAACCCCTGCAGTTGGCCAAAGGAAAAGCAAACAAACACAGAGTTCCACTGTGATTCTGGGGAGAAGGATGTGCAAAGAAGCCTCCCAAGGTCATGGCTGAGAAACCACATCCACAGCTGCACCAGCAGCTGTCAGGCTCTGCCTTTGCTCAGGAGTCTCTGGGACATAAAGGACATCACTGAGCACAGGGACTGTGTGTGGACAGCGTGTTTCAGGCTCCTGTGACCTGGGCACAGAGAATAAAGCCCACCTGCTCATTCTCCAAACACAGAGCTGTGCACCAGCCCTTCAGATGCAATTCAGCCTCATGCTGGAAAAACAAAGGGAGGTGCTAAAGGCCAGGGCTTCTCGTTTTTGCTTGACAGCTCTGAAACACCAAATATACCACAGCATCTGGCTAAGCAGCCTGGTGCATGCTGTCGCTGCCTTGCCAGGGACACTGACTGACAGATTAGATCAGACACACAGATAATGGGCTGGGACATCTTGAAACCCCATCTCAAGCTAATTCCTGTTTGCAGCATTAATTTCCAGTGACAGAGGGCCCCCCAACATGCAGAAACCAGCTGTGCAGCACTGTAAGTAGGACATCATGTCATACATGCTAAGGGGAGCATGAGGGACTTCTGAGGTGCCTTAGAGCATGCTAGAGCAGAACATCCCAATAAGAAACTCTGCCACTGATAAGAGGAAAGGCTGAAATGGCTGTTGTGAACAGTGGAGTAGAAGAGAGAAGTCACAGGATACAGATGGGAGGGTTGAAGTCTCCCTAAAGACACACTGCATGTAACCCATCGCTAAGCTTCCTATCAGTAGATGTACAAAGCACTTTCCTGTCACTGGGAGATCTCAGATATCTCTAAAATGAATGCCAAAGAGCAGCCACAAAATTAAACCTTGATCAGGGAGGGTTGTCTCCCTCATGGCCCGCGTTGCACGCGCAGTGATCCATCAGCCCTGTCGCTCACGGGCTGGCTGCAGCCACAGCCTCTCCCTCTCCCCCCATGTTCCAGGTGACCTCTGCCTGATCTCCACTTCAAATGCTCCATCTCCAGCCCCTCTGTCTTCCCTGGCGGCTCATCCACCCTCAGCTCTGCCACAGAGCTATGAATCATGATAGAATAATAAGCTCGTTTATGAGCTGCACACCAGCCCAAAGGACCAAAGAGCGGAATAAATCGCTCCAAAGCCCTCTAAGCCGATTTATTCATTCAACAGTTTCTTGCTTTGACTCCAGCCCCCTCTAACTGGTGTCCAAACATTGTGGTAGTACAGCAGGAAAAACAGCAACCTTCTTTCAGGAGGTTCATTACTTTTGTCTTTTCGAGATCAAGAGATGAACTGCCGTGCAGAGGATTTGCAGCCCGGCCTGCCAGCTGAATGCATCGCTGCTCTGGCTGAGCCCCAGGCTTGCAGTGAGGCCTGCAGCCCTGGGTAACATGTAAATGAGCTGCTAACACAGGCTTGCAGCACACAGCCTGGCCAGGGAAAGATACTGCCTCAACTCCAGGGCCCTCTTGTCCTCAGGACTGAGGATTTAATTGTGGGCCTCTCTTGGGGCAGAAAGACTTCCAAAGTTGAATACAGCTGTTTGCTAACTGGTGGTACAATATAATGTCAATAAAAGGGACTTTACCCTTCTTTCACACCAAGGATCACGGCACTCAGCAGATACCAGTCCCCCAGGCAGAGCTGCATCCATATGATAGCTGAGAATCACTCACCATGGGTCAAAGCAGGAAACAGAGGCAAGGCAGGCTCAACACACTGATCCAAGTTTGCCTTTCTAGGCAGGTACAGAGCTGGGACAGAAACCTTCAGATTCCTCCTTCCTGTCCCTCCCTATCTTAGCTCCCCTTTTACCTTTCCCCCAAACCTTCATGCCAATAGCTCAAGTCAGCTTGTCATTTTTTGCCAGGCCTGTCTGTCCTTCAGGCTTACCCATTCCTGGGCTTTCTCACTCACCCCAGGATGCTGGTAGGAAAGTTGTACTTTTGTAGCTTTTTCAACTTTGTCACAGCTCAGGTACAGAGAATAAACAGCACGTGGTCACACAGGATTTTCCCTTTGAGCAGCCAACCACAGAAATCCAG
Source organism: Illadopsis cleaveri (assembly GCA_013399915.1). NCBI lineage: Eukaryota > Metazoa > Chordata > Aves > Passeriformes > Timaliidae > Illadopsis > Illadopsis cleaveri. The sequence continues at coordinate 409,804 of VXBB01008558.1, forward strand.
GTAAGTATCCAAGCCTGGAGTTGCTCCTTCTCAACCTCACCACAGAGAGTGTGATCTATGACACACATGACCCGGCAACTGGAGATCCCAGACCTGTTTCTCTATCTGCCCTTGAATGACCTGAACAGCTCAGGTAAAAAGGTGTTCTCACCTGTAAGAAATGATGGCTGCAATTGCTCTGTAAACTTTNTCTGCAATGATTCAATAATTCAGCCCAGTGGAACATTCATCTGGGATACAGAAAAGGGTCAGGGTCCCATGGCATACTCCACTGCTGCTCCCTAAGCCTATCTGTGACTGCCAGGTGCTACATGAATGCAGAATATTGCTGTCTTATAGATTATTTGGACGGGAACTATGAAGGCAGAAGCAGCAGGGCACAGCTATAAGAGGAGTAAGCACAAGATGGCATCTATTAGCAAGCATCCAATTTAGTGACTTCCCATAAACCAGCAGTATGAATGGGACATTAATGGAGCTCTCAGAGGCCTCTGCTATTACTTTTTCACATGAGCATCACAGCAAAAAGGAAGTCTTGAGAGTGAGTCCCTTGATTCATTACTCCCTCTAAAGTCCTAAAAGCCCCATAGCGAGACAGAGAGCACCAAAACAAACTGCAAGCAGCTTTTCCCTGATCCAGAGGAGTTTTACCCTTTGGGAGGTAGTTGGCCATTTTTACTGATGTCCTCCCTGCCAAATCCACAAGACTTTCTGAAATCCCTCTGCAGAACAGCTGGCTTTCCAACTGTGTTGCCTTCATGCTGAGAGTATCCCTAATTTATCTCCGTGGGGATGAGAGAAGCAAAGAGAAAGGAATCCAGTCCTTGTTCAAATGAATCCCCCTCTGCTTTTCAAAAAGCCCAAGAATCCCTCAGTTGGCGTTTTTGTCCATGACTAAACACTGGTGGAAGGGGTAATATGTGGCTTAAAGTAACAGCTCACTATCAATACAAACAACTGCCAGGCTCACATTGCCTCTGCTTTGCAGGAGGACTCTGGGCTTTGAGAGGCTTTTACAACTTCCTTTCTTCTACATAATTAAAAAGTGATTAGTTTTGCAATGCAGGATAGAATCTCATTTCACATCCTGTGGGCAGCAAGAAGCTGAAGCAGGGCAGAGAGATGCACATTTTGCAACTAGAGGATAAACGGCCTTCAAAAACTGTGGAGGAGTGTTGCAGTGCATGACCGGGGACATTTACAGAGGAGGAACAGAAATTGCAAGGAAAGGAGAGGCTGGAAGTGAGAGGAGGGGCTATTCAAGTCCTGTAGGGATGCAAATTTTGGCAAAGTACTTGCTTCAAGATCAGGGTTGAGGTCCATTTAGCAGAGCAGCGGGGGAGAATCAAAACCAAATTAGTAAAGACAATGAATTCTTCCCTGTGCGCTCAGTGCAGGCTCAGCTCAGCACCCACTGCAGCTGTGGGAAATCTTCCAAATGGCTGCACTGACCCTCCAAGCCTGCCAGCAGGAGCTGTCCAGGGGCCCAAGCAAACCTGGAGTCTCTGAAGGAATCCCACATGCACAGGAATCTCTTCAGCTCTGTGGGGAACAGGCAAAGCTGCTGATCAAACAGGAAACTGAAAAAAGCAGGCTGACCTCTGTGAGTGCATGGCTGGTCACTGTCTTGAAGAAGGACAATGCCACATCTCTCATGCAAGGAGGGAGAGCAGCTGCTGAGCAGTTCAGGGAGTGGCAGTGGGGACTGTCACTGCACGACACGAGGCACAGCTCACATGTGTCCTGTGCTGCCACCCAGCCAGGCACACGTTACCCCAGCAATGCCTGAGCTGCCCACAGAACAGGCAGAGCCCACTTGTGCTGCCTGGGAGAGCTGCTGCAGCAGTGCCACCACTTGCATGTGAAACAGCCAATTTAAATTTGGCCCTTGCCTGTTTCAAGAGCAGCAGCCTCAGAGCAATCACGCTGTACATACAAAAAGTTTTCTTTCTTTTTTTTTTATCTTTAAAGCAGTTCTGGTGCTGATTTCAAAGGCATGCAGGCAGTGTGGTGCTTTCAAGAATCTCTTGGATTCAAGAATCAAGAACCTGACTGGTTTGGGACATTTACTAAGAGTCTACAAAGTACTTTTCAAGAAGGGACTTGGCCCCTTGAAGGCATTTTGTTACTGTGGATCCTACAGTTGGATGGCTTCAAACTGGTTCCATAACACAGAGATTGATCCAACACCTCATGGTATGTAGTTCAGGCATTTTTTCCTCATTTTCACAGGCAAAATAACTACTTAAATTTGACTTTGCATCAATAAATTGCCTGAGATAATAGGATAGATGAAAAGAAGAGCTGACTAGCAGGAAAACATAATAAAAAGGTGCTTGACTGCGTGAGTCAGTTCTGGCCTGTGTGTCAGCAGCACAATTAGTCCTCCCCTTGCAGGCCACATGGTTTTGTGTTGTATTTGACAGACAAATCAATCCTCCCCTTCTTCTGAGCACTGTCTAATGAATAAATCAACAAGGTCACCAGTGCTGCTGCTTTGCCCTTTCCCTGCCAGGCGGCTGGAGCTGGACCTGCAGCCTGGCTCCATCTGCTGTGCTTCCAACAGCATCCAAGTGGCCTGGGGAGCAAGAGGAGCAGTTAAAACACACCACTGGGCAGCAAAAGTCCCTGGCTTTACTCCTGACTACTCTCTTGTCTTGGACAAGTCATACCAACCCTTAGGCCAAGCAATGCATTCACTCAAACAATGCAGAACTTGTCAGGTAGAGGGGGAAAGCAAGGAACAAGGACCAAAGGACTTGATGCCACTGGTTGGCATGGGAGCTGCCACACAGCTGCAACCCAGCCCACCTCAGCCCAGAGCCCTGGGTTTGCTGGAGAGCCCTCAATGGTTATGCACTATAAACAAATTGCTGTGATGATTTGGTCTTGTGCTTGCTAAGGGGCCCTGAGCTATTGATGCAGTAACAACAATGGCAGTAATTTACTCAGCACCAAGTATGTATCAAGTGTTTGCAAAACACACTGGCAGATGAGGCTGCTGTCCCAAAGCACTCACTCTGAATGGAGAAGAGGGAGAAACAAAGGGATGGGTGAGAATGGCAGCACACCTGAGACCAGCAAGTGAAGCTTCTGGCAGACCTGTTACAAACCCAGCCCTACCCAGCTGTGCTTGCTTTTTTGGTTTTACCCAAGGCTGTTCCCATGACGAATTTGCTTCAGAACTCCATACAAGACCAGCATCCCCTCCACTGCTCCCCCAGGTAATTTCCCACATCTCCTCTAGCTCCTTCACTCATACATCTCACCATTTAGCACCCCTGAAATTCCAGCAGAACAACATCCAGGACCAAAATGTTTTTGAGGGCCCTCAGAAAGTGCTTCCCTCAGCCTGAGCCAAAGCCTAGGGTAACCCCAGGACAGAGGTGAACATGATTTCTGTGGCAGACACAGGAGTGGTTGGGAAAAGGGATGCAAAGGAAGAAGCAGCTGAGAAGGCAGAGTTGAGTGCTGAAGGGGTGGCACAAAGCTCACTAGGCCGGAAGTCAAGAGAGGAGAGTGTCACACTCCTGACCTTGTGGAGAGGATTCCTTGAGAGAAGAGCACATGTCCCCTGCCAAGCGTGGGCAGCACTCAGTCATACACAGGAGAAGCACGTCTGAGCTGGGAAAAGGCCAAGGGCTCCATGTGACAAGACTCCCACCCTCCAAGGGAGGCATTTTCTCATTCATACCCTCTCTCTCATTGCCCCAACACTGCCCAACACTGGCTGTCCTTCCCAGCCTGCTTGTACCCTCCCTTTTCCCTGCCAAGCTGACAGGCTGCTTCCAGCACCCAGGGAGCTTTTCCCCTTTCCAAGGCAGTGAAGTCCCTGGAGAAAGGCCCTGCCTTCCCTCTGCTGGCTCTGAGAGCCTGTGATGCCATGGGAGCCAGTGGCTGCTCCATCCCTAGTTCTCACCCACACATCCATATGATTTGTGGATGTGCTGGCACACAAACACTTAGGAGAGCTGTAGGAAACTCGTGCAGGGATAACCCAGCAGCCTGGCACAGCAGGAGAGCCCTGAATGCAAACAGCTGTGAAGGAAAAAACAGAAAGCAGAACAGAAGGGAGAGCAGAGGCAGGATGAAGAGACAATGTGGATTTGCAGGAGGAATAGAGAAGTCAAGCAGTGCACCTCAGTCCAGGGCAAAGGATCAGCAGGAAAAAAGCAAGAGCCTGATGAAGTCTTTGGGGAAATTATCTGTAAATCAGTCCCTTTTCTATGATATTAAAATGAGAATGAGTTACCTACCACTAACTTTGCCTCCTGGAATGGGCCAGGAAACCCTGGTCCTGAGAGAACATTGTGGCCTGGGGAAGTGTCTTCACCATACCAACTGCCCACCAAAGGGATAGGAGATACTCCCAGGAAAAGCACCAGAGCAAACCCTCTGCCTTAGCTGGGCCAGTCAGAGCAGATCTCTGATATTCTCCCTGAAGCATTCATTCAAAGTTCCATTTAGATACAAAGCAAGAAGAGGAATGCTGCAATGCCTTCTCTGTCATGCAGCACACTGAAACACTTCTGCTTGAGCCCAAAAGCTCTCTGAACAGCTGACTGCCCTCACTGGCTGTTAGCCACAACATCAAGGAAAGGCTCTGCCAGCTGCTGAAGAGAGAATGCCCATACAGTAATGAAAGATGACTAACTGTTAGGCCATTGGTACAGATATTAATTACAAATACAGCTCTCTAGAATGCAGGCATTCTACTAATCATGTAAACAACAAGTTCAACTGCCTCTTTCCGTCAAATTGATGGAATAAGAAGGCAGTCCTCTGGGCTAGTATGAATCACCAAAATGCAGCCACCCCCAGGGTGGGATGCAGCTGTGTGCAGTGACAGCACCTAATCTATAAAGGCAGAAACAAGCATGAATGTACCAGCCACAACAGGAGACAGAAGTGAAACAAGGCAGAGAGCACCAAAATTCCTCCCTGCCACAACTTTCCTAAAATTAGAGTCCTAGAGCAGGACTCTTGTTATTAACCCTGCCTCTGGCCTTGATGCACAGTGACCCTCATTAGTGACTCTGAGGGCTAAAGGCACCTGAGAGGCTCACACTCTATCCTGGAGACATCCCCATTACCAGCCATTTGTACCTTCCTCACTAGTTAAGCATGGCAGGGGTTGAGGATGTTGTAAGGACAGAGCAAAGCACCAGGAAGATGAAGAGCCTGTCGGACTTGGCATGAGGCCTTGCTCCACACACTGCAACTTGTAGCATCCCTCCCCACACACATCCCTCCCACGCTCCAGGAAACAAGAGCACTGTGGGAGGAGAGATGTCTGCCTGCTACTGCCTTGGCTTGGCCTCCCTTCACTGCCTCCCTCCTGATCCCAGCATGGCAGAGTGACCTGTATGTCGACTTCAGGAGGCCAAGGTGCACAAAGGCTGCTGCCTTGTCTCCTGTGGGACTGTTTAAACATGGAACATCTCCCCCTCCTGTCTCCCCTTCACTGTCTTTTATAGCAGCCTGAGTGTACAGGTACTCAGCAGATGCTGAGCTGTAAATCCAGTTCCAAGACAATAAATTCAGCTTGCTGAAAACACACATTCATTGCCAGTGAGCACAGGAACCCAGGGTTTTGCAGACAGCGAGGCTATTAAATGCTGCTGTCAGAACAGGTTTATTTGACTGCATGAGCTTTTGTAGATATAAACAAAATGGAATTTAGTCCTGCTTGGGATCACCCCCAGCACTGCAGCCTGGGACTACAGGCAGTGGCCATTGCCAGTTCACAGGTGCCTGCTCAGGGGCAGAACACACAGCACAGGCATCCAGCCCTCAACAGAAGAGTAAAACCAGGCCCTAGATCTGTGAGACTAAACTTTACAGCTTTTTTTTGTCCATATCTAACTTGAGAGACAGAACTACTCCAAGTTTAAGCTCTCAAAGGAGTGTCAGCAAACAGCAAGGTCCTGCTCTTCCATAAATGCAGACAACCCTGGAAGCAGAGGTGTGGACAACAACCTCCTCAACAGGATAGTCCCACAGCACTTGAGTCAGGCAGTTAAAAACAGGCCTATTAATAAATCATCAGGCAAAAGTAAGATAACAAACCAGGTCTGAGGTCAGCCCAGGAAATCCAAGCAATCCTCAGTTCAGAAAAGGGCTGAAAACAGACACAGTGAAACTCAGGAAAGGGCTGAGGCCCGGGCCTTAAAGGGTGCTCCAGGGCTGAGGGGCAGAGAGGGGGATGGAGGGCCCAGGTGAGGGTGATCACGCAATTAAAGCCTGTTAGAGCACACTGCCCTGACGGGAAACATTGTGTTCCAGGGCACAGCTCTGCTGCCCTGCTCCTCAGGAAGAGTTTTCTGAAGGGAACAGGGCTGCCTAAACTTGTTCCTTCCTTCCAGAGCTGCTGTCAAAGAATATTGAACTGAAGATGATGAGGAAGCTGCAAGAGATGGCAGACTCTGAAGGAGGAAGGGAAGAAAAGGGAAACTAGGAGACAGAGAAGGTGGAGGGCAAATTGTAATCACTGGGCAGAAGCAGGAAACCCTCGCTGCTCACAGAGAACAAAGCCACTCGCTCCTGTCCCTTCCTCCAGGCCCCACTGAGATCCCCAGGCAGCACTGCTATGCCACAAAAGCAGCCTTCCTCTCCAGTGCAGACAGGACAGGCAGTGACACACAGCACCTCTGTGACCCACTGATCCCATTTCCCACTTCAGTACTGGCATTAAGAGAAGGGACAATGTCCACCAGACAGCATAGTGGGAACATCTATCTTGGGACTACAGAGGCAACATCTCCTCTGCTGAGAATTCCAGGAAGAAATTTTGCTGCAGGACATTTAGAGAAATGACCCAGATCCCACAAGGATGCTGAGCAGATGCTCTGTTACAGTGACCAGCTCTTGCTGCAGAGAGCTGAAGTTTATTCCTATCAGCTTCCAGGGGAATTTGAAGGAGATTTTCTTGTTTCACACAGTTTACTTCACTAAACTAGAAATAAATTGGCCCTTGTTTGCCTGGAGCATTCAAAACAAAGTCAAATTCCCCATGTGCCCAATGACCATCGCTTCACCTGCTGATCCCCATGCTGAGTGAAATTTGGGTTTTCTCTGGAAAAAGGATTTACCTTGCAGAAGCAGCCCAGGATCAGTTTCTATCCCAGTGGAAGCCCTACAAAGCCACATTATTGCTTAGTTACCGAGTTCTGCAGCCCCATGAGACTCACTGGTCCTCCCAAGCTATAACAGCCAAGAAGTTATATCAGATCTGAGAGTAAGAGGACATTGTAAGAGAGCAGCATGAACCACTAGACTGAAACAAGTGACAGGTGAATCAGGATTTGTATTTGGAGGCATCACCATTTTTAGGGTCTCTACAAAGCAACAGGCAATAGAGCTGGGCCCACAGGGAAGAAAACAGGGTCAGAGCAAACACTAAGCAACATGGACAACCCTTTTGACTTCAGCCAGGTGCCCACCAGACAGCTACCTGGCTAAACAGGGCACATCCAGCCAAATTCCTCATTCCTGCTTTTATGAGATTTCCAAAGTTGCTGGGGGAGGATTTCTAAATTCCACTTTAAATTAATGTGAATCAAGTATTGAAAACCCCATGGTAACTTGGCAAATCTCTGCTTTAATATAGAGTCTCACTGTAATTAATATCTGATTGTGGAGCTCTGGGATGTACTGCAAGGAGGTCACTGGAGCGTCTCTGGCATTTTCCTGGAGGCCTCAATGCAGGCTGAACAATAACGAAATCGCATGGGGCAAGCACAGCAGTTCTGTGGTTTCAAAAGGACACAGTCCCCCTCCGTATCAGCTTACACAAGGAGGGTTCAGCCAATGCTCCTCATGCCCCTGGGAGCCCAGGAATTACTTTTGAATCGTATTAGCAGGCCCACTGTCAGAAGTCTGGAACTCATTTTGCAGCATTCAACACCTCACTTAGGAAACCGCACAAGGTGTACCAATCAAAAACTTGAAGGCTGTGGGGGAAGACAGCCTCAGTGCATGCTCCTGCTGCAGCAGCTCTATTATTAGCACAGGCCAAGAGCCCAGCCACTCCTCTCCAGCAGAACTGGCTTCATTTCTGTGTCTCCACACACAGCACAGGATTGAAATGCCCCCATTGACTTGTCCCAGCAGACCTGCCAGGGCACAGTGACCCCATTCTGCACCCAGGGCTT
>VXBB01008558.1:418130-434901 GCA_013399915.1 Illadopsis cleaveri
CTTCTCCAGGGCACAGTGACCCCATCTCTGCACCCAGGGCTTCTCCAGGGCACACTGACACCATCTCTGCACCCAGGGCTTCTCCAGGGCACAGTGACCCCATCTCTGCACCCAGAGCTTCTTCAGGGCACAGTGACCCCATTCTGCACCCAGGGCTTCTCCAGGGCACAGTGACCCCAGCCTCTGCACCCAGGGCTTCTCCCCACAGCAGAGCAGCTCTGAGCTGACCTCACCAACCAGCAGCACTGCCAGCCCAGGGCTCCTGCAGAGAGCAAAGGCCCCTCAAAACTGCATTTGGGCCACCCCACCCAAAAGTACCACACACAGGGATATTCCCAAGGCATGAGTCCTTCCCATGGGAAATGGTGTGAGCACAGAACACTAAGCAAGACACAGTCAGGTGTGTTGTGTAACTGCAGGCTACACTCACCCCAAACAATGGTTGCCTTAAATCAACAGAAAATAAGATGCTGAGAAGCAGACAGCAAAACAATGAGAAGTGGATGAGGAGAGACCAGGAAGGAGTACTTCGAGCTTCTAAATAAATCTGACAGGGAATATTCATCTTAAATCAGGGTTGCCACAAGCTGGTTGGAAATCTGCCTGGCCAATTTTCCTGTCATCTTGCCAGTTGCTGGGGAGACAGATGAATTTGCCAAGAGTGGTTTTTTTTAATATCCAAGACCAGGATTTGCTGCACAAGCCCAGACACACTGAACATGCCCAACTGCACTGACAACCTTGCTTCTGCTCATCTCAAACTGCTCTCCCAACAGAACCACAGGTGTTACATCAATTCCCAAGATAGGCCCACACTTATTTAAGTGGAGTCAGGAGAGCTGTGCAACTAAAGCATGGACACAGTGCAGGCTGCACTCCTTCTGACCCAGAATTTAGCATAAAATCACCCACTGTCACCACAGACAGCTCTCAGCCCCAGTCTGGACACATTTTTGTTGTGGGTGTGAGCAGAGAAGAGATGCCATCTATTGCTTCCTCTCCGCAGTCCAAATCACTCCCATCTTGGTATCCTTCCAAAGCCTTTTCATAGTTTCAAGAGACACATTGGCCCACAATTGGCCACAAAGCTCCCACAGCATCTCAGCACAGACAACTATGTAAAAACCCTGAATACACAGTACAGCAACAGAGAGCAAACACAAAAGACTCAAGATTACAGGTGGAATTTCCAGGATTGACACTTTTAGCACAGACAGCTTGACCCAGCCTAGGTACCTCCCAGGCCAAGCAGGCTGTGTCTTCCCTCAGAGAATTTTTACACATGTCAATTAAATTTTGGCAATCGTGCATAACTTAGTGAAACTAAAGCAGTGGGTGCTTTAAGCCAAGAGAATGCCACTACCAGCACTTAGAACTGACCTCAGACAGCTAATCTGGGAAGAAAATGATTTTAACTGGTCAGAAACTGATCTTTTTCAGGGAGGAATGAGATTTTTCCAAGGCATTCCGCTGCAGCTTTATTTAGCCACTGGGAAGCCAACATTACAAGCCCCTTCAGTAGGAACAAATCCAGATAACCTTAACATATCCAGGAATCCAAGTCCTCCCCCAAAAACATGCACAGCTCACGGAAAACAAGGGTTAAAAAGAAAACAGCAATTTTCTGCTTGGCATTCACATAGTTGGATTCTAGCCTGGAAATAAAAGAATATAGAAAAACACTTGTAAAAATACAAACACGATGTGTTCAAATCATGCTTGCATTGACTTTGAACAGTGTTATGCCTGGAGTGAAATGGCTCTGTTGGGCTTAACTTGTCCTCAGAAATGCATTCTGAGTTCTCAGCAATGCCATGGGAACCACACAGGCATCTCCAAGGGAAGAATTTGGCCAACTCCATTTAACTATTTAAAATTCCAGGGTTATTTGCAGAATACAGGCCAGAGTCCCATAAAAGCAAAACAATTTGAAGAGAATGATATTCCAGAGTGACTGTGAAATGGCAAACTGCACCCTCTTCTCTCATCAAAGCGCATCCGTTTACAGAGTGATCAGCGCGGGTATTGATTCAGGCAAGCAAGAGGCAATATTTACCTAAGCACCTGCACTTATGATGTGTCAGACCCACCAAGCAGCCTGCAAGGCCAGCAATCATTTACCATGGGGGAGGAGTCTCGATCACTTCAGCCTTCAAAGAGCCATGAGGCAGCAGATAGTGTACTCCAAAGTGTGCGTTTTGGCAGCGTGGGAATAAGCCATTCTGTGCTAGAGCCAGAGCCTTCTGTTTTGGGTCACGTGGATCAAGTGAGCTGCTAAAATCCATCCTCACGTGTTCTTCTCCCTCTTGTCACTGTAGTCATCTCTTTAAAAATCCCTGTGCCTGGGACTTGAGCAGGTATTTCTCTCCCAACTTTCTCACAAGCAATAAAAAGCAAGCACACAGCTCAGCAGAGAGCACAAGAACCATATATGCCTCTTGCCACACTCATGTTTCTCCCACAGCCCCCACCTGCTGAAGCCAGTGGGCTTGTTGTGAACAGCAGAGGAGGACGAGCAGGGGTTTAAGCTCATCCTGGAAAGCCCCCAGACCTCCACTCATGCTACTCAGTTCAATCTACCCCTCCTAACTAAATTCCCTTATTCCCACATTCCAACCTTACAAGCAGTTGTTTAACAGCTAACTCTGGGCATAAAAGAATTGGAGATGTAAGGTATGCTGCTGGGGCTCTCAGCAGAGAAATCTGCAATATCAGGGATCAGTTTAAATGGCTGAACCACCTCCCAGTGCAGATATTGATGTGTCCAGAACATGGTTTCCTGGGCTGCCTTTAATAGCATTTTCCAAAATAACATCACTGCTCTCATGTGTGCTCATCAGCCCCAGCATTCTGCACTCCCTGCAAATATAAGGAGGTGTGCTGGACCTCAAACACCATTAACCCAGAGCAGGGCTCACTTTGGAAATGGGGACTTGTTTTTTTGGAAATGCTTTTGTGGTGAATCTCTTCACCACTGAGAAAGCAAATCTAAACCTCAAAGAGTTCTCAGCACAAGACAAGCAGGTTCCAAAAAGCACACACTGCCCAATGATGATTATTAGGACATTTTATGTGCCACTCGCTAATGTTTGGAGGTTGATAGCAGAAAATGCACAGAGGGAATCCACTACCAGCACCTCCAGCCTCTGTGTGGGCAGGGGAGGAAACCCAGGAAAGAAGACAGCAAATGCAGATTTAAAATGTTCTCCTATTAGTTCCTTTCTGTCAGTGATTGGAGCAGAAGGGACCTCGTCCTGAGAGACAAGCAGCACGTTTTCCTGCTCTGCTTACACAGAACCTTTTGGATTCCATCCCACCTCAGTTTTGTCACTGTATCAGGATTCATATGGACACATTACAGGACATCCCCAATTCACCACTCTCGTATGACAGGGCTAGTTTCATGCCACAAGCACACCCCAGCAGAACAGGGCAGAACCAGGCCACAGCTTGCACTCCTTGACAGGCAGAGAGAGCATTTCAAGGCCCCCCAAAAGAGTCTTAGACTTCATCCCCCTGTCTCAGCACAAGCCCAGGCCCTTTTCAGGGAAAAGACTGGGAGTTTCCTGCCAGCCCTCAGCTGAAATGACCAGGCTCCATCAGCCAGTGGGACAGCTGGGTCACATAAAGTGGCACAGAACTGGCACCCTAAAAAAAGACAGAGTCATCTCAGTGTAATTTGGTAGAAGAGATGTGTGGAGTCCCAGCAGGGCTCTGGCAGAGCACAGTGCCCGTGGCTGCAGGCACAGGCTGCAGCAATCCCCACCAGGACAGGCTGCAGGTGGAGCTGGCAGCACCCTGGGCAGGTACAGCCAGGAGGTGCTTCTCATTCCCAGGCCTCTCCAACACACTCTTGAACAACTGTTTCACCATTTCATGTGTTCCCAGAGCTGCAGTGTTTTGAATCATCTCTGAAAAACCTCTTCAGCTGCTTGTGAGTTACAGAATGATGAAAAGCACACTTGGGGCAGGGAGAAAACCCCCCAGCAAATCTCAAAAGCCTTCCAGCCAGAAAGCGTGGCTGGTGCTTGAGACCTGACACATGGCACCTCAATGAGGAGCCTCTGCTTTCCTAAATTGGAAAAAGTTGGGCTTTGATTTAACCAAGTTATGAGTGTATGAAAATTGCATACTTAGCATGCAATGTAGTAGAAGCCTTTGTGCAGTCTTAAGTCTGCATTAGCATATTCTAAGTCATTTAATTAAGTGTTGCAAATTGTTTTTCTGTTAATTATTTCAGTATTGGACATTATTATTTTCCCTTTTGGAAGACAGAATCTATTTCATGAGGGTTAATAATCCTGCTAACTCTCTTTCCCTTAACTGTTCATTGCTGCTGATAAGGTTCCATGTGCTTTTGTCAGACTGTAGGCTTCTAGCTCATTTATAATTGGATACATCCTGTACCGAGTATCTCTAGAAGTGCTGATATGATATCCCAGATGGTAATATTCCTCTTTTCTCTGCATGTAATTTCACAAAAAGGCCCACTGACAGCTAGTGTTTAAAGGAAATTCGTGTAAGCAGACATGGTAGGTGATCTGATCTGCCTTATATTAGGGATGGGTAAATCCATTCTGATGAGAAAGAAGTAAAGAAGAGTGAATCAGAGCCAGGGAGCAGCATCTGGGAGTCCTGGGCTTTATTCCCAGCACTGCCACTGATCTGTTACAGAACCATTAAACTGCTCCACCTCAGACTTCCTCATCTAAAATGGGCTTATTATTGACTGTACCTACCTGGTAGGTGTCTAGTGGGGATTAACTAATATTTGGAAACACTTTGAGAACCTCTGAGGGAAGGTACAATATAAATGCAAAGCAGTTGCACTGCTGCTCTATTAACTGTTGACAGCCTGCTCTGAACCAACAATGAATGCAAAGAATTAAGGTGAGGAACAGTCCCAACCCAAAAGTCATCCAGAGGGGAATCCCCATGACTTTTCCAAGGAATGTGTCTCCCATCTGCCTTGCTATCAGCACACAAAAGCAAACTTCTTCATGCCAAAAGGGGCAGCTCAGCAAACCGTAAAGAGCTGAAGGCATTATCAGGACTAAACACACATTAAATTCTTCTCCCCTAACTTATTCAAACATTTCTCATCTGCAAAGCTGAGCTGGGAATCTCAGATGAAGGATCTCACTCTCTGTCCCATGGTACTCTCATCTGTATCTTCTCACAAAAACTTATTTGTGACTTTTCAGCTGGTTTCATTCCTGCAACCTGAGACCATTCTAAACCTCTGCAGGAAAAAAAGGACAAAAACCCAGTGAGGACAATAGCTCTGAACCTTCAGACAGCAACTAGTCCCTTCCTTCTGCAAAATCATCCACATACCATATACAAGAGCAACAAAGCATAGGACAGTAAGGCAATCATTTCTCTAAAGGCCTATAGGTTGGCCCTGCCTTGAGAAAGAATAACAGACATTGGACTAGAAAAACAAATGTATTTTAACCTCAAAGCATCACATAAATGTTAACCTTATCAGCCTGATCTCTAGGATGTGATATTAGTCTTTCCATTCTGTAAAACAGTCTAAAAGATTGAGCAGTACCTCGCTCTGAAATCCACTCCAAGCAGCCTACAAAGGTACTGCCCCTCCTCAGCCTCCTTTCCTCTCTCTTCACCCAAAGATGTTTATCTTTCTCAAACTCACACACGTCCAGAAGTAAATTAGAAGGTCAGAGCAGCAGGCAGGGCCAAAGGCTAGCACATGAATTTACTGTGCTGTCTCCAGTCTCCCAAGCCTTTCCTGAGTCCTAATAAAGATATCTGAAACAAGATGCTAATGCTGGATTATCCAGGTAATCTCCCAGAGTTACTTCACTGGTTTGCCTGGTTATAAATAATGAATTAGGCCTTTACTTATTATTTCTACTGCCCTTTAGGGTCGCTGAGAGGCTGGGGAAGGAATACAAATTTAAGAATATTAGATCCATTTATTAATATCAATTTCTGCCAATCCTGCATGAGAGATGTCCCTCGCCCTGTGCGTGCTACTGATACTCTGAAGTGTCTGGGCTGTTAATGGCATGGATCTAATAGCTGTGAACTGGCCCAGTCTTACTCACCATTCCCAGAAATTGAATTTTAAAAAGGCAGATGGGTGCTTCATAAGTGGAAACAGAATCATGTGCCAGTTTTCATTTCTTTTCCATTCCTGAGCACTGGTGAAATGAAGTCTCCCCACTGGCTTTGTCCACATGAGCCTGTAACAATTTACTCCCCATCTTAAGAGTCCCTGTTATTCCCACACTGGATTTCTAAAGCACCACCTTAACCCTTTCTCTGCTGTCTTCCTCTGCAGCACCCATTCAGCTGAGCACAGCCACAACAATCACACAGGCTTCCAGGGATCTTTAGGCTGAGAGAACAAGATCTGTCCCAGAGCCCCTTCACTTTCTCCCTCTTGCCTTATTCCACCTGCTCTTTGACATAAAGGTAATTAATTCCAATCATAACTATGAGTATGCTTGCAGCACTCACTGTTCTGGAAGTCCCAAGCTGAGCCTTACTCAAGGGACTGGGATTAATTTCAGCTACAGTCTGAATGCTGGTAGACTCCTTAGTGCAGACAGCTTTTACCACCAGGCTCCTCAGCCAGCCCACGGGTCTTTTGGCAGCAGCAGCAGCCACCAAGAGCTACAACAATGTGCTCACAGGTGTCAGTATGTTCCAAAGAACCCAGACAAAGTGGTGCCTCTTGCCTTCTACGCACCAGTGTGAACATGGGTGGCCACATGAGCACTCCTGGTAGGCTTCAACCATACAGTTCATTTAATTACCTTAATGAGTCTCATAATAACTTCAAAGGCCCCTCACTAAAGGGATCAGTCACCAGCCATCAGCTGAAGGGAGTAGAAGCCATGGAAGCAAGAGTGATAAGTTTCCATAACTTGAATATACAGATGTTTTTGAGAGGCCAGAACTGCTCGGAGCTGGGCAGGGTGGGATCACTGCAGTCTGCATGGCCTCTCCTGCCAGGCACTAACTGAGACTTCAGCAAGGCCCTCAGCAGTCTCCATCTCTTTAACAACTGGCTCAAAGACCAGGCCAGGAGCCTTCCCACCTGTGCTCAAGGCACAGAGATCACTTCTGTGCTGAGGATCTTGGGACAGAATTTGAGTCTTCATTTGAGTCTTCAGGGTTTGTTTCAGTCAACTGCAGACACATCCTCAATAAAGCCAGGCCAGGTCCTGTCACTGTCCCTAGATGTACAGGGAGGGCATCCTTGAGAATACCAATTTCCTCTGGAAGCCTCACCTACATCTCCCCCCTGCAACACCAGAGGCTTGCCCAGTAAATGCAGCAGCACACTCCACCACATTCTCTCTTCAGACTCCAAACTGTGGTCATGTTGCAAAAATAATTGGAAATCTCAGCCAAAATACATGAGGAAAACAGATTTTGCAATGCAGAGTTTCTCTAGGTTTCAAAATACTTCTGAAATCTTTGTAGAGTCAAGAAATGTGCTGTTTTCTTCCTTTTCCACTTTGATGTCGTTTCATCTACACCTTTGAAACATGGATCTCCTTCCTTAAGTATAAACACAGCTCCTTAAATCCCTTATGCTTAAAATACACCTTTTCAATATCAGCCACATCTTCGAAACAAACCAGAGAGTGTCTGAATTGCTGCACTGAAGATTGTTAGCATAGCTAAAGGGAATAGGCCTGAGTGATAATGCCCAAGCAATGGGCAGTTGTTACTGGAGATGGTTCCCTGGAGCACATTTCATGGCCCTCAGCATTTGCAGATGTTTCCCATTTGCTCATGGACCTTCTGGAAGTCAAAAGCAGATATTAGTGACTTCCTCTCCTACAGAGTGCAAGTGCTGTCTCATGAGGAAAGTCCAAGCTGCCACAGCACTTGAATTAGGACCTGCCACTCCCTTGTCTCCCTTGAAGCACAGACCATTTGTTCCCCTTCCCTCTCACGTGGCATACCTGAGTCCCTTGGGGAGTGTTGCTAATTGAATGGGAAGTGAGACTGAGCGAGCAGAAAAGGCAGATGGCCACAGCTGAGGGATAAGTCAGATGCAGTTCTAAATTCTGCTGCCAACTGAAAGCCCATCCCCTGGAGACTGGGGGATTTCAGCAATAGCCTCAGTGGGAAGGTCATAACAGTGGATATTCTCTTTTCCAGGCCTAGGTGATGAGCACAGAGGAGCTGTCTGATCACCAACCTGAGGCATAACCCCCCAGGACTGTCTGGATATGTGCTCACCACCCAACCTGAAGGATTCATTGTAATGAATGTGATGTATATGGGATTTCATCCCCTTGGATTTGCTATGAAATTGTTATCTTGCAGCCTTCAGAATCCCACAGCAATCTTGGTAAGAAGCAGAGAGAAGTGTGGGAGACATGGAGGGCAGAACATTGTGCTGTTCATATCCTGTAGCCCAGAAGAAAGGAAAGTCTCCAGACCAGTTCTACATTTCACTGACAGCCAATACAAACATTTTAAAGCTGATGTTGATCAGCCAGAGTTGGAAAAGAGTGAGGACACACAGAAATTGCTGCTGCTTCTGGTGAATTTTGTATGAAAGGGGGTGATCTCAGAGGCCTATGAACGATGTATTCGAAGAGCCAATCCCAGATCCCAGAAATGCAGGAGCAAGCAGCTAGATGCCCATCCACTTGGGAAAATAGGAGCAGGCTGAGCCTTGCCATGTTTCTGAGGCAACTAAAAACATAAGAGGCAAAGGGAGAGAGATATTGAGAGAGAAGGGGGAGGAATTTCCTCACTGCACATTAGAAATACTACACAAAGGTTCAATTTTAAACCCACACACCACAGTGTTTGCCATCATTCTTTGTGGATCACTTGATATCATCCCACCAGCCACAGCATCTGACATCAGCCTCTGTAGAACAACCTGTAGCAATACCAGGCTTCCTTCCACCTTTTCACAGTCTCAGAGATAAATATGTGAAAGATCCCTGTCCAATCCTGGTGGGATGGGCAAGGTGGCAGCTGATTATGCCCCTAATATCACTCATCTGGAGACAGCTCTCATGCAGAGGAAAACCCTGACTTCAGCACTCACAAAAGACATTTAACTGCATCTTGTTTGATCAAACTCCTCCTGGAGTAACTAGACTCAGCTCACAGCCATCCTTGTCACCTCAAACTGGCTGCAAGAGCTGTGGGCATGGTCTGGAGAGCAAAGCAGGCCCACAGCACTGCCAGCTCCCACCTCCCTGTGCCAGCTGATCCTACTGGGATGAGGGGAAGGATTTTCTCCCTTCTGTGCCCTTCTGCCACATCATTCATCCCCTGCCCAAAAGTGGGAATAGTGCAAATTTCCCGGCAATGCTAGACTTTATCAGTGGCTGCATATGTAAGGTCTCTGGTCACTTCTGTAATACTGTGTCACACGCTCTCTCCTGAGCAGAGGTCAGGTTTTAAACAAGGACAGAGGAAAAGCAAGTTTAGATGCAGAGGATAAGACTGAGGCAGTAGAGATTAGAGCACCCAGAGGAAAGCTGAAAGTCATATTGTGGCATCCCATTGCCTTCTATCTGACAGACCTGGCTTTTAAACACCACTCCCGTGTGTCACTCTGCAGTGACTGCTCCATGAATTTATTTACCAAGGCAATCCAAGAAAAAACAAAGACAAAAAACCCAGGAAGTTACTCAGATTACAAGTCTGCACAATTAGAACGTTGATATTTCTGGCACTGTAAGACCGAGGCACATGAATAAATAATACTTTGCTCTTTTACAGCACTTTTCCTCTAATGATCTCCAAGCAATTTACAAGTTTTTGCTAGCTGAGCTTCACCAAACCCCTGCAAGGCAAGGAATAGATAAATTGAGTCCCTTTGCTCCCAGCCAAAGTTAAGATCTCTGGGAGGGAAACAATGTAATACACCAAAGCAGCACTGCCAAACGCATACAAATACAAAAATAAGCCAAGTGCAGCATTTTTAACTGTTCAGCAATACCTAAAACACCAGCTCAAGCTGAGGCTTCACCATGCTGGGCACTACCTGACACGCAGTAATGATATTCCTTGAGCCAAGGACATGAGACATGCAAAGCATAGAAGAATGTGGGGTCAGGACAGAGAGGAAACCACCTAAGAAATGTCTTGCATGCATTGTGGTGCTCTAACCCACACACAGCCTGCCCTGGCTGCCTGGGGCTGGCACTCTATTGCAGGAAGGATATTTTCTGAACACCTGAGCTATCGGAGCCTGGGCTTCCCTCAGGAAGCATCTTTGGCATCCAGGGCCCAGACAAAACAGAGGCACAGATGGCAGCAGGGCTGGGTGGCAGCCAGCTGGCCGGGTTACATGGAGCTGTTTGGGCAGCTGACCAAGGCCTCCAGATGACAGGAATGTCACCCAGGTGAGCACTGCAGAGCTGAGCACATTCACATCGAACCACAGCAGCCTGGAGCTGAAGTGGATGTAGGCTTCAGTCCCTGTATCACTCTGAAGTCCTTCCTTCCACTCTTTTATCCCTGTAAAGTGTGAGATTATCTCATGCACTCTGAAAAAGAGAAATCCTTCCTCCTGGGAGCAGAAAAAGCTGCAGGGTTAGGACAGGGGGACCCCAAAGGCTGGAGTGCCTTCAGGCCACAATTCTGTGACTGATCCCTGGGGCCTCACACTAACACCATTATCTCCCGGGAGCTGAGGAAACCTTCTCTGGCTGTTTTGCCCTTAAAGCTCAAGAGATTGACCTTTGCTTATTCTTTCCGAAGCTTGTTAGAGCCAGGTCCTGAGTGTGCTGACTAGTGATGGCAAGGTTTAGGGCAGACCAGGCTGTGCTGCAGTCAGAGCAAAGCCTGATGCTTGTCCCACGTAAGGAGGTGTGCAAAAGCAGAGATCCTTGTGATTTTTTTGCACAGGTTAGCTTCTCCAAGCCCAAAACTGCAGGGCAAGCACAGCAGAGGGGCACTGCACAACTGGGTGGGCAGTTGCTGCTCACTCTCTGGCCTACTGCCAAAGTCAGCTGATTTACCACCCTGTCAAGAAGAGAAATTAGATGCCCTGCTTAGAGGTTTGTATTTATTGGAATAGAAAAAAAGCTCAACAAAGAACCTACTCGGTGACTGCTAGAAATATGTGTAAACCAGTTAAACACACTTTATAAAACCTTACAACAATAATACACTTTTACTGAAACAATCACAGGAGCAATTTCACCTGTACTTACTGTCCAGTCATCTGAGCACAAACAGCCCTGAGATTTATGTGCGAGTGGAAACATAATTTCTATTATCTTCGACATTAAACTTGGCAATGGAAAATCCCATGCCTGGAGTGCAAAATCAATTTCAATAACCAGAATAGCAAGAAGTCAAAGGCAGGACTTGGAAAGGACGTGAGTTTCTCAAATAGCCAGCCAGCTTTCTCTATAATGGGAATGCCACTGGGATAGGATGGGATGGGCAGTTGGACTTTCTGGCTGGATTTTCTCTCTCTGCATGAAATATTGCTGTAGTTACGTGAGGCGGGTTCTAGACCACAGTAGTGGCTCTCAAACTGTTTTTCCTGTCAAACCCCACACTTGGGGCATACAAGACAGGAGAACAATGACTGAACTGCAGGATTTAAGACTGCTTTTCACTGTATCCAGGCCTGAAATACACCTAGTCCAACTGCTGGCTCTGAGGCAGGACCAGGTGTGTCAGAACAAGATATGCTAATTCCTACAGGGGGTGATCTGCCCCTCATCCCAATCCTCACTGCAGCAAAGGCCTTGTGTGGGAGGTTTCCTGGATAACAGGTTGGGGATACAGGTGGGGTCAGTCCTGCCTTTGAGAGGGCAGATGAATTAGGTAACCTGCCAAGATCCATGCCAGGCTGCAGTCACAAGACATTGCATTAACCCTGACACACAAATTTTATATCTCTTCCCACTGTTGAGGTTTGAGGGTGACAGAGGGGAGCTGCTGTAAGCATAACAACTCTGAATATTCCTTGTGCCAGTGAAGAACCAGCCCCCCTGTAAGCTCACCCCAAATTGCTATATTCTGCTTTGGAGGCAAAGTGCAGAGAGCTTGCTGAGCCCTGAAGCTACAGACACCTGGATCCAGGGTTTGCAGCAGCTCAGATGTGATGGCAGGAGCTCCAGAGGTTCCTGAAGTCATCATGCCATTCCTAGAAGCACCAGCTGCAGATGGGGAAAGCTGCAAGGACAGGCTTAGAAGTGATTCCTTCACACACTCACCTCTCTGCATTCTCTTTTGGGACCTCTTCACTGGGGACTGCTTTTCAGAGAGCTGGAGTGACAGTACTGCTGAACCAAGTACTCAGATCCTCAGTGCACCCTTGTGCAGACACTTCAGCTGCCCTTTCCCTCACTTCCTGTGCTTTCCAAGGAGTCATGGCAGATTTTAATCCATCACTCCACCCTCTGGGAGTCAAGACAGGTTTGTACTAGGACACTTTTGCCCTGAGAAGGCAAATCTTTTGCCCACACCTTGCAAACAATGTAGGTTCTCCTCTGCAGTAAATTCAAGATTCAAGCACAGAACCAGCATTTCAAGTTTACCAGAAAAGACATAGCACATACACACACAAAAACCTAAAAGAGGCAGTAAAAAATTAAATGCCATCTTCAGTGCAAGAATATTCACAAGTCACAAAGAGCTGAGCCTCTGCCATGAACTACAATCAAGAAATGAACCCAAGGCATGAACCCCTCTCCCAGCTCCCCTCACTCCTCTGTATGATAATGAACAGCCAGTGCTGCAGAAAAGGAGAGAGACTCCTGAGTGATCCTCCCTAATAGATTCGTCTTTTATCATGTTTTCATGACCTTTGTAAAAGGCAATTTAAATTCTAATTGTCCTGTGAGCACCACAGGAATCAATTAGTGACAAGAGATGTTAATTGTGCAGACTGGGAGGAGGCATTGCTGGGCTGCTCAGCTCCAACACGGGGTTAAGAGCCCAGGGGAATGCTGGGATGGTTGGGGCTTTAATCAGTCCTCCCTTTCTAATGGTTTCCATGTTGTGCTGCAGTTGTCAAGGTCCATTAGTCTTCTGGAGCACTGAAGGAAGCAGTGGCATCCCCTCCACTCCTGCACTTCCCAAGCACATGCACAAAGGATCAGAAGGAGCTGCCACTGAGAAAGCAAATCTTAAAACCTCAAACTCTTTTTGTTCTTGCTTCCTCTCCCTGCAGATCCTGCATAGAAATCAGGTTTTGGGCATTGGCAATTCCAGAGCAAATGCTTAATGTTGTTTGGATTAAGGGAGGTGAGCCTGGTCCTGTCACCTGAAGATCCAGCTGGAGCTGTGTGTGACAAGGAAACCCTCCAGGTTTTGTACTAGGGCACAGTGCTTCTCCATGAAGAGCCTGGCACTGATCACAGTGACCCTGGAGATGCCAGACAAAGGGCAGGCTGGATGCCCAGTACTTAGACTACACAAGCATGGATGGGGAAAATTTGCCTGAGCCAGAATGAGAACATGCAGCTCAAAAGAGTGTCCAGCCCATCCTGGCACAGGTACCTCTCAGAAAAGGGAACTTGGCACAAGTGATCAGGTGCACCCTGAGATCCAGCATTTGTTCCCTGCTTCCCCTCAGGGGAAAGCAGTGCCCCCCTCACCTGGAACCCCTGGCTTACTCTGTGGCTCAGGAGTCCTCAGCATGTCCAGGACATGTAGCATGACTTCATGCCTGGAAAGTTTGTGCTGTGCCAAGTCACACATCTGGGATGGTTAAACCCCCAGAAATTATAACACAACCATTATTTTCTATTAAATATCATCACAGGCCACTCTCACCAGCCAAATCCCTCTACATTACCCACGTGGCCAACCAGCAACCTTGGGAGCTGCCTTGAGCAGGTGCTGTGCCTTAATTACTTCTCTTCTGCCTGAAACAGAGTAAATGCTCTTTCTTTCTCAGCAAATGCAGTTCTTGGGAATGCTCTCCCCATGCACACAGATTGATTTGGTTTTTTGTTATGTTTTATATTTTAAATGTGTCACATTCTCTAGCCTCTGGAATAGGTGCTGGGAACCACTTTCTAAGGAGCACTAAACACAATGGGAATGCCCCATATGACACTCCATCATATATCCTAGTGACATTATTGTCATTTTTTAAACTCAGCTTTAGGCACTACACCCAGAAGAAAGGAGAAGAGAGAAGACCTCAGAGTCTGTGAAAGTCTCGGTTCTGCTCCTTGGTGGTGGCATCAGAACCTTCCCTCATTTATGAGCATGAATCTAAGCATAGCTTTAGCTACCTGTAATTTGGAAGAAACAGTTAACCTGCTTACCAGGGATCCTACATGTTTATTGCAAATCCCACACTCAGGACATTTTCTGAGGGAAGCAAGGCTCGAGCACACTGGGAGGACACTAGATGGAGGATGGCCCAGGTCAGAAAGGTTGCTTAGGGACTAAGTAAGCCGGAGGGAGATTGTGGTGTGGCCAGGTTTGATGTGCAAGCCAGAGGGGCAGGAAGGAGCCTGGAATTAGTGTCACACTGAAATTTCTGAGACATATCCTCTGCAGGGGACTTCACACCAGCACAATGGACTCCTGTGGCACAAATGGGAAGAAAACCTGGCAGGTGTGAAGTGCAATCCCCACATGAGGTTCCTCCCACCCCTTGCCAGAAAGTCCTTTCCAGCTGCCACATCCATTTGCCTGAGCAGTGCAACAAATCCGGTTTCACTTCCAGCAGTACAGAATTAGCAAATTCTCTACTCACCCTCTGCCCAGCACATCTACAGAGCCTTTGCTGAATTTCCATTAAAAATAATAATGCATTTTGTTCTGCTTCACAAGGCCCATTGGTCACCTGCCTGTATCTCTTTCAGACTCCACTAGTTCCTCCTTTCTTTCACCAGCATAATCATTTTATGCTCTCATCTTTTCCTTCCATTATTTGGGTGATTGTGGACACGTTTTTATTGCTGAGATTTACAAAACAACTCAGTCAACCCTTACACAGCAGAGCTGTCCCTGCTCAAGAAGAGGAAAGCAGTGATTGTGTGAATTGATCCCCACAGCACAAACAGGGCTCCTGAGGTGCAGCTGATCAGTGCCAGCCCTGGGGTTACCTGAGCCCCCCGTGGCAGACCGCAGGGCTGGCAGGTGCGGTGCTACACAGGCTCCTGGCACAGATGGGGGGTTGTTCTGGTGCTTCCTCTGCAAGCTTTGACACCCTCACACCAAATTAGCAAACAGTGAACCCAATCTTATCAAACTAAACAGGAAACAAGTGCCTTCTGAAGGGCCACGGCAGAACTAAGTAAAACAGGCTCATCCATCACAAGATTCCCTGAGGCACCACTTGCCCGCGCCTCGGGACCAGCGGAGCAGTGAAACTCCCTCTGGAGGCTGCTAATGCCTTCCTCTGCTCTCTGAAAAGGATGACAGAGGCAGGCTCGCTCCTTCCTTTCCCCCTTTATTCATTCCCCAGCATCTGCATTGCGTGCTAACACTGCCTGCACTATCCCTGAGCATTCAGGGAGGGCGGGAGAGCTCCAGCCAAAGCCACGGCCTCAGCAAAGGCTGCGTTCACAGCCAGGCTCTCAGCACGGCAGGGAAGCCTCAGGTGTAAGCTGCTCCTGGACAGCAGCTGATGGAAAGAGCTGCCAGAGGAGACCTTTCTCCTGGCACAGCAGCTTCTAAGACTTCCATAAATCCAAGGAATTAGTCTGCATAACATCTAATCTGCTAATAACATGGATATTGTATATTGTATGTGCACATGGCATAGATATTAAATATAGAGGTGTTAATACAAAAAACGATGAAGTGGATGATACACACCTAATTACCAGTCGTTACTCCAGACAGAGCCAGTTTTGCATATGCCTTTATCTTCAGCATTCACTGAGTGTGCCTTAGGGGTTCCAATTTTCTTAATCCTAATCCTAAATGTAATCTTTAACCTTCCTTTTAACCCTCCAAAATTGCTGCCCTGAATGCCTCCTGTGATGCTGTTACTTATTCACAGTTAAAGGCAGCATTATTTCAGCAGCCCATCTACCTCTTGCTCTCCTGATTCTCTCTATTCACAGGCAGCTTTGCTTCTTTCCTTTTTCTGTTCACCTGGAATAGCCTGTAATGGCTCCCCCATGGATACTCAGTACCCACCTGTCTCAGTCCAGGCAGGACAGCTGGAATCAGAGGCCTTGCTGAGAGCAGGCACTGGTGGTTTTCATGAGCTGAATGTGCCCAAGGCAGGTGCTAAATCTTCACCAACTTTTGCTTTTTTTTTCCTCCTCTGCTCCTGCAAGACTGGTCCTGTGCAAAAGGAGAGTGGCCCAAGCACAGGTACAGAAAACCACACCAGATCCTCAGCAATCAAACATTTATTCTACCACACACTAAAAGGAAAGAAAGGGAGTGAAAAGCAAGTAGCAGGTATGAGAACTGGGCTACAGAGAGTGGCCATCAAGACAGAAATTTCATTTGCCAAGTAGAAATTTAAACTGATTGGCTTCTAGTAGCATGTAGTGAATGTGGACACTAATTTGACTTAAAAGCCACTATTATTTTTCAAAGCCGCTTTCCCCAGCTGCCACAAAATACAGCCACATCCAAAAGCTACAAGAAAACATATCAAGTTACACCAACTGAATTGCAGCCAAGTTCCCTTGATGACACCTGGCATTGACCACATCAGAACAAAGTCAAGCCACTGAATCCAGCAGCAAAAATGTTTCTTTGTTTATTTTACTTATTTTATCTTTGTAGCACCAGCCATGCCTGTACCAAGTCCGTATAGCCCTGAGGCTACATATATAACTCAGCCTCCTGCTGCCAAAAAAAAAAA
>VXBB01008558.1:434968-499612 GCA_013399915.1 Illadopsis cleaveri
AAGAAAATTTGGCTCTCTCAGCACCAACTCAGACCATTTGTGTCTGGGCAGGGACTGATGATGGAGCCTGGCACAAAGTCTTTGGCTCTAATATACTCGTTGCTGTGTCTGGCCATCAGGATGCTTTGGTGGAGCTGTGTCTGCCTTGCTGGGAAACATGAACATCTCTTCCAGAGCTCTGCTAGAAACTGCTGCCCTTTTGTGCTCACTACAGTCACATGCAGAAACAAAAGCCATCATGTTCCCCCCATGCTGGAGTCTTGTTTTTTCCCAATCATAGAATTATATAGGTTGGAAAAGACCCCTACAATCATTGCGTCCCTCCATTTGCCCAGCACAGCCAAGGCCACCACTGACCCATGTCCCCAAGTGCCACATCCACACAGTTTTTAAATCCTTCCAGGGATGGTGACTCCACCACTGCCCTGGGCAGCCTGTGCTGGGGCTGGACAACCCTTTTGATGAAAAAATTCCCCTAATATCCAATCTAAACCTTCCTTAGTGCATCCTGAAGCTATATCCTCTTGTCTTTTAGCTTGTCACCTGGGAGAAGAGACCGACCCCACCTGGCTACAACTGCCTCTCAGGTTCTATCTGATGCAGGGTACAAGTAGGAACTGTTCACTTGCTTTTATCCCTGCTTCCTGAAACTGTTTTCACAAGGAAAACATGACATTGTGGCCAGCAAACAGTACCTGTTCACTATGGCACTTGTCTCTACTCTATGTTACACAAGCTGATGGTCTCTGGACAGTGTCTAAAACAGCCTTTCCAAATCTGACACACCCAAGCCTTTTCTGGCATCCAAACTGCAAGGAAATGAAAGCACAGGAATTGACATGACCACAAACAGCAGCTGGTTTTAAGGTTCTTTTACTTATATTTGCACAAATAGAAGAGCAGAGGAGCTTTCTGTGTTGCTGGTGGTACATCCCTGATCATGTTCCTAAAACTGGCATTCTTTTGTCAGTTTGAGAGTCCCACATTTTGCCAGGCACTCCTGAGCTGGGGAAGAGTGCTGGGGCACACAAGCCTGGCTGCAGCAGCTCCATGGGGAGGCACTGGGGTCTCTGTCCCAGGGCAGGGAACAGAGCAGGCACCACTGTGAGCCAGCCTGCAGCCCTCACCCTGCACTGCCACGGGGCAGAAATCTGTTAGAGCAGCCAGGGTAAAGTGTCCTTTGTCCGTGTGGGGGGGGAATGTACTGGCAGACCGAGAACATGGGAAAATTGGCTGTGAGTCGAAGCTAATGGGAGGAAACAAGATTGTTTTAACAGCGGCAGCCACTGGGTGGTAGAGTCTGCTACTGAGAGAGGTGGCCCAGGAGGTGCTGCTGCCCGGGGCCACCGTGGCCCATGGACAGTAGGAACTCAGGGATGTCCTAAAAATCTTGGGGTCAGCTACAGCCCCAATGGTCCAGCCAGCCCCGCTCCCACAGGTCACATCAAATCAAAGCAGAAGGAATGTGTCCTTGGTCAAAAGGAGGGCACAAAATTACACTGAACCCCCCAATTAAACTGAGGCAAGATGGATAACACAAAAATCAGCTCCAAGATCAATATTTCTATTCATTTACAAGCATAACAAGGTTAGAGAGGTGAGCAGAGTAAATAATTAACTCATTTATAGGATTTTGCGCTTTTTTTTTCAAACAGAGTCATTTTATTCTCCTGGGTGATTAGCTATGCAGTTGACATTAATCACAACTGCAGCAATTATTTGAAGTATTTGATTAATCAATCCAGAGGAAAAGGAGAGCTAGGCCAAACTGCCCTTGCTGCACAGCCCTGCTGGTCAATCAGTCAATACACAGGTGCTGGCTTTCAGAAAGGTGACATGTTTCCTGCAGGGTAGAACGAGTCCTCTGGCTGGCTGGATACAGCAGGAAGATGGATAGAACACTTCAGATAGGGAGGATGCAGACCATGATGCTTTCCAGCTGAATTAAAGAGTATTTATTAATGCTAGACTTGCTGAATTGGGAATCTCAACTTGTGGCCCTCCAGCTACTGAAACACAAATACAATCAAATGTTTGCCCAGCCCTGATGATACATGTGAAAAAATACCATTACAGAGCAGTGTGTGCCAGCCAACACTGGCAGGGGGCTGAAACTCCTACCTCTTTCCTTCTCATCTATAATCTGAGAAGTGATTTCAATTAAGGAAGAACAAGAAGCACAGAAGGTGGTCTGAGCATTATTATTATTATTAAAGGATCAGGTTGGAAAAGGTCACGTGTATACTTTCTTTTGCTTGCTATTTTTCCTTCTAATAATCATTCCAGGAATTTCTGTTTACAGCTCCTACTCCTGGTAGCAGTGATCTTCAAACTGAATTGGCAGAAACTCCAGACTTGGAAAATGACCAAAATCAAGTTCCAGCATCTTTTTGACAATTCTTACACCTACCGACAGACAGCTGGTAATGTGCTATATTATAATACAGTCTCATCTGGTTTTGCTCTGGATTAGGCTGCTGCTTTCAAAAATGCAAATGTTAACTCCCAGAACAAACTTTGCCTGATGATGTTAAGCTTATGTGTAAACTGAAATGCAGCAGACTTTCATTTACAAGAGCTCAACCATTTAAAAAGATGAAAATTACAAGATGGGGCACAGTTTTAAAACAAATATTAGAACATTCAACCTGTATTTTATTGATTATGTTTCCCCATTTAACACTTCTACTGCTGCATATAAATGAAACTAGTGTTTCTTTAACACAAAAACTGTAAAGGATCAAAAATCTTTTGGACTGTTGCAACTCCTGCAGGGAATTTGCCTCATGATCATGGCAATGTAAGCTCTGCTGCGTGGCTGCAGATTGTACTCTCATCTGGGCACAGCCCAGGTGGAAAATAAGCTCTCCTGTGTGCAAACAGGACAGCAAACTGCCACACTCCCAAAACTTCTGCACACAGATCCTTCATGCACAAAGCCAGGAGGTTCCCACTCCAGTGGAGGACATGCTGCAGGAACACAGGCAGGGTCTAGGATAAGGCACTACATACATGCTTTTGGTAAGATCAACCACTCCAAGTTTTTTGTCTACTCCTCAAGCAGCGTATTTCTTACATCTGGCATGCAAAATACTGTAATAGTGAAGAACATCCCATTTTGATTTAAATGAATGCATTTATTTCCAAAAGGGAGACCGTAACTTAAACAAACACATTTCTCTCTTTGCACATGAAAGCATTGTTTTGTCACAGATGTACAGTATAATACATTTATTTTCTCAATTGTTTTGTATTTGTAAGGCACTGCCAGTTATTTGGATGGGTTTGTAAGGATGAAGCAAATTGCTCTGTGGGGCTCTATTCAGGGAACATAATATTCCCACAAAAGCACCATAATTCTGCATGCAGCAACACAAACTGCCTCAACACTGCAGCAGCTGGCAGGGTGGATAGAGTTAGCATTATCAAAACCAGCACGACAACTCCACTCCAAAAGTCCCTTCTGTGCATCAATTAATGATGAATGTACATTGATTAGCCCCCACTCAGTCTCCAAGGAACCCTGCCTTCCTGCAATGTAGTTTGGAACCTCAGCACAGTTGCTCTGTCCATTCATGAGGCCTGGGGAGCACTTCAGCTGGATGGCACTGGCCTTGCCCAAAGCTCCCAGGTGTGCCCTGGGGCAGATCAGGGACTGTGCTACTGGGGAACAGCCACCAACACAGAACAGCATCAGCAGCGTGCCAGGAGGGGCATTTTGGGAGGTCTGCCACACAGAAAGCAGAGAGGAAGAACATCCTGCCAGGGATCACTTCTATGTTCCAGAAGCTGGATATAAATTCAGCTGCACCTATCCTTCTGAGTGCCTCCCTTCTCCAGGCATGCAGAATGGCAAAACAAGCTGTCACAGAAACACTTTATGAGATTGTTTTTCACCACAACTACAACAAGCTGGAAATGTGCACAGGCCCAGTGGACATTGCTGCCCCCAAACTCTCAGGCTTCTCCAGCTATTTGCCAGCTTCCTCCACAGCTCTAACCAGTTCCCACTTGGCACACTCTGCCTTCCTGAAATTTGACCACAGAGCCCTTCCTATGCCTCTCTAAGTCCTTCTGGTTACACAAAAATGGGTTTTAAAAACCAAGAAAATATGTGTTCTGAATGCAGGCTGACTAACCCACATTACTTAACTCAGGTTAAGGCAGGACTAAGACAAGGCAGGTTGACCTGGAGACTCAAGTAAAACATAATGTAGGAATTCATATTTCAAGTCAGCTTGTCTGGTTTGATATTGAATCTGAGTTCAAAGCTTTTAGCATGCATAGGTAAATAGGTTTGTACTGAGTATATAAGACAATAGTAATGATATATAGGCAGAGTGAATACCTAGTTCCAATAGAGGAGCCTCCTGTTCTACTGCTACCTCTCTAAAATATGAGAGGTAGCACATTCACCTGCTTTTTCCTATGTCAGGTGACTTGACCTTTAGCTAAAGGCACTTCCTTCCCTTCCTGGCTGGTTTCTGTGGGTCTTCAGTGGGGCTGCTGAAGCCAGGCTTCTCCTTGCATACTGAAGACTCCTCTCAGCCCAGGAATGTGCTTTTGGGTGCTGCCTCTGTTACCACACACAAGCTCAGCTTGAGAGGACTCAGCACAGCCCCGTTTATATGAGCAGGTGCACTGAAATTGAGCAAGAGAAGAAAATCTGTGTCAGCAGGAAAATTAAGAGAGAAGCAGTGCAGGGGGGCCTTAAAGAAACAACCACCCCTTGCTTTATACTCAGTCTCCTACAGACATGAGAGCTGGAAGTTTCATGAAGAGGTCCAATGGTGATTGAGGCATTAACTTCAAGGTCCAGTCTCTACTGGAATCCTTTATCCAGAAGTTGTCTGGGATCTCATGGTTCTTCTAAGCCAATCTTTCCACCAGCTCTTTGTATACAGCATCATTAGCAGCTTGTAACAGCTCATGACCTCAGAAAATTTACTACTTAAAGCACTGACAGATAATAATAACAATGCAGAAAGAAATTTGGGCAGAAATCTCAGCTTTCTAGATTTTTTTGCAGGATAGTGTTATTTTTGATCAGTCAGCTCTAATGTGGAAGTCAGGAAAGAGCTGACTCAGCGAACACACTAAGTGGTGATTTCACACAGCAACCTAATGATGACAATGATGATGTGGTAGCAACTTGTGTACAGCTACTGAGCATCACTGGGAGGGAAGGAAGAGCCCTGCTGTGTTGCTGTGATTCCTAACAGACCAGTAGAATTCCTGTTGCCAGAGTCCTAAGGGAGTTCTTGAACCATTGCTGGAGCTGGGAGGTGGCAGAAAAAGGCAGTGTCAGTGAGTTCTCTGCAAAGGTGAGTCAGACCATTATCCCTGTTTTGCACATCTCTGTGATCAGCCCAAAGTGACTTACCCAAATAAGCACCCCTCAAGATGTCCAGCCCAGCTTTTCCAATTCCCAGCCGGTCACTCATCAAGCCACAACAACAGATCCCTGGAACACTACAGTCCCTGACCTCTGAAGTGGCAGTGACTAAACCCCAAAAGGAGTGTGAGAGCTGAGATGATTTTCCTGCTGCTGGTTGTTACCTAAGAAAATTCTAGAGAACACTGTTGTCACAAAAGGACAGGAAGGCAGTGCTGCTGCAGAGCCAGGACATAGCCATTTCATGGGTGGGTTGGTCCCTCTGCCAGCCACAGCAAAGAGAATAATTACACAGAAATAATTCTGATAGGAGCAAGCAGATTGTCTGTGCATTCGCTAGCAAGCTGGATAAGGGTATTGCAGAAATACAGAAGGGTTTGGGTTGGAAGGGACCTCAAACACCAACTCATTCCAAGCCCCTGCCATGGGCAAGAACAGCTTCCACTAGAGCAGGACTGTCCATGGCCTCAAACACTGCCAGAGTGGGGCATCCACAGCTTCACAGGGCCTGTAAGAGCCCAGTGCCAGTGTCACCACCCCCACAGGGAAGATGCACATCAATTAATGGCATTCACACAATTCAACTACACTGGGCTGGTGGGGAGCAAGGGAGAAGAGGCAGCCACTGTGGCTGGATGGAAGCACAAAGACAGGTCAAACAGATTTACAAGGAGTTTGAAGTAGGAACTTCTCAGCACAAGGAAGCAGATGCAACAAAATACACTAATATCACACGGCAATCAATACAGATCGAAAACTGTGTCAGCTTTACAAAGCACCTCCCTATTTCCAAGAGGATCATTAAGAAACAGAAAAAAAAAAACAAAACAAGGTGCAACTATTCACTGCAGTTAACACAGCTGAAACAGTGTTTTTTGTCTAGAGCTGAAGTCATCGCATGACTTCATGTCTGAAATGAGCAAATGGAAAAGAACACATGGAAAAGATGGCTCGGCTCGGGGCTGAGCGCGCCGCTTCCCCGGTGCCCAGCAGAGGTCCCCCGCGCTCAAGCCCACCGCGGGGAGTTGTGTCTGCACGGTGTTTGTCATCCCAGGCCATCCCTGTCCCCGCCCGTGCTGCCCAACCATCCCACGGCTCCCCGGACACCACTGACACCTCACAGCTCCTCACCAGGCTGAAACCCACGGTTAATGACACGTCTCTGGGGTTTTGTGCACGTAATCCCAGACCAACCATTCCCGGGCAGGCAGAACTGATGGAGCCACAGCAGTGAATCCATGATTTGTCTGCATGGTCACACTATCTGTACATGCCTGAGACATGTTCACATGGGCCAAACACACCTTGGCTAGAGGCAAACACATTCTTGCTTCTCAGAGGCTGCAAGCACTGGTGTGGTATCAGATTTCCCGGGATGGATTTGAGCCTTACAAATCCACACAGGAGAATGCCAGTGGTTACAAAGCATGGACTGTAAGTAACTGGTGGGTAATTATGGAGGGATGTGTCTGCGTGGCTCAGCTCCAACATCAACAGAGGGAAGAGCTCTGCCTATTGAGTCACCAGCAGCATTTCCTTCCAGCCCTTGGGTTTCCTGACAGGTCCCCTCTGAGTTACTGCCCAGACCCACAGTGGCTAAGCTCATAAAAGCTGCTGAGCTCACAGCCCCAGGGAACAGGGCTCCAGGCCCCCACAGCCAGGAGAGCTTTCCTGGCCACCACCATGCTTCAAGGACATGGTGCCTCACCAGCCCCTTTATTACAATTGAATACCAACAACATCCCAGTCCCAGCCACCACAGAAGCTTCAGAGCTGCCCTGCCATCACCAAACAGGGCCTGCAGGAATCACACCAGAGTTTTAGTGCCCCATCCCTTCGGTTATCCATGAGTCCTGAACTGTCCACAGCCCAAGTGCCCCCATGTAGGAATGAAGTCAGCATTTCCTCTGCAGGAAAGTAATTTGGCTAATGAGAGATTGTTAAATGAGAGGAAGATGTTTCTTAATCAGAGACCAGATCCCATCAAAGATGGCAGAAGTGTGCCAGACCTTCACATGATCACAAGGGCAGTGAATACACAGCATTTTTATTTTACTTTCATGGTGTGCAAGGTTACCTGAATTCTTCTACACTTCATTATTTTCTGCTATTTGCTATAGATTTTTCATTCACTTTCTAGTTGGTCCTACTGCTTCCTTCTGGCTTTCTTCTTTTTCTGTTCCTTTCTCAGTTCCACATTTTGGGTTCTGTTTCTTCTATTGTCCCCATTCTTTCCAACAGAGCTGAACAGTGAACACATGCTGATCTGTCTGCTCCATGTAATTCCCCACTATAATTTTCACTCAACAGATTTGTTAGCCCCATAAAATAGTCACTGAAAAGTTTCCAACAATAAGAAGGACTTAGGACTCTAAAAATCTCATCTCACAGGATCAGGTGCCAGACCACATGAACAAGCCAAAGCGACTGGTTTGATGGAGACCAGAGGGTGTCTGCCAGGGTTCTGCAGTAAAGCATCTGCTCCACTGCCTGGGGGCTTTCCTGTGCTACTGCAGCAGCACCTTCACATCTCTACCAGAGCAGAGTCATTCCCCAGGTCGGCAGGACATCTGAAGACATTTCTGAAGACCAGATAAGAGGAAGCTGAAAAATTCAGCTTCAGAATTGCATGTATCTCTGAAACAATAAATGTTTTGAGTGATCAGCATTTGCAGGCAGTGAAACAAATGAGCGTTTCCATTCCCAGGGGAAGTGGGAAGCAAGCAAACTCCATTCCTCTGTTCTGTAGCATACAGGAAATCTGAGTGATTGATGGCAGCAGTAGGGAAATGCACATTCAGCTTATATTTCTAATGTAAATGACTTGCCACCTCACCCCTCTGCTTCCTGTTCCTTCACATAGCCCCCACATTCCTGCTGGTAGTTGTAGTATGTGTGAATCAGGGAGGAAAAAGGAAACAGGACTTGTCAGACTGCTTCCCTCCACCCCAGTTTAAATGAGAAAGACAATATGGTAAATCAAAGGGCAAACAGCTGTTCAGGCCTGAGCTCTTTTTGCCCACAAACCCAGGCTGGTGACATAGGGATGGACTAAGGAATCCTGCAGCATTGTTGCCAGACCCCGTCTGTGCCAGGTGCAGGAGGCCCCTGCTCACAGAACATCTCCTTGCATTACAAAGGTCGAAGGAGAAGGCGAAGAGGTTTTTAGGATGGTGCACGCCATGTGTGGGATCTGCCCGGTTCGCAGGGATGCTGAGACACAGCGAAGGCCAGGGCAGGAGAAGGAACGGGAGGAACGCGGGAACATCCGCCGCGGGAGGCGTGGCCCGGCTCTTTCCCAGGCAGCTCACTGAGAGGTGCTTATTTTTACAAAGCAGCCTCGGGGATCTTAAAGAACCAACGTTGTCGTGGTGCCCTAAACCAATGAGTATGTGACCTACTCGTTCCCACTCTGTCCCTTGACCTTTTCCCATAGCATTCTCCAAAAGCATCACATGAAAAATAGCCCTTCTCAGCTCTCTGGAGGCTTTGGAGACAGCATCAAAGCTCTGCATTTATAAACAATTCCAGCTAAGCCAAAATGCCATTCCAGCATCAGGGATTTCTAAGGATTTCTAAGCCTGTCACAAGGAACTGAAGGGACAGGAGGCAGGGGAGAGGCAGCATGTGTTGCCAAGGGAAGGGGGAAGCAAGGGCCAGGCAGCTGGAGTGTGAGCTGAGCTCCAGGAAAGCCCCGTGGGCTGAGACAGGATTTGCACACACACCTGGGGCTGCACAGGAGCCTTTTGCCTCATTGCTTATTACAAATAGCTCTTAGCACAGGCTGAAGGATCATTTACCTCATTGATTCTTCAACCCAATCTTCTTTTCCCCCTTCTCTCACCTTGCTCATCCACAAACACTCCAGCACCCATTCTGGACAGGAATTTACAGCCCAGGTGAAGACAGAGAATTCAATAGACTGCAGAGGGGTAGTCCTCCAGCATCAAGACTAATTATTTGTTAACTCTGCAGGCTTTGAATAGCAGCTGTCCTACAAATACCTACAGGAATCCCTGTCAGCTCCCTCTGGTCTCTCACACCATCCTTGGCACACTCCTACCTTTTGCTAAGGAAACTTGAGCTGTTCCCAGTTTTTGTGTTTCCTGATAGCTCCAGATCTAACTTCCTTTGGCAATAGCTGCACACATTCCTTGAACACCTTCTAAAAGTAAATGCCATAGAAGATGCTCCATAACTGAGAGAGACTTTTTCTCAACCATCATCCTATTCCTGTGACTTCAGTTTTGCCTGTATCTGTTCCTCCACGGAATATTAAGAGCTGCAAAGGACCCACAAGGATCCACAATTCAAACCCTTCAGTGAATGGCCCATACAGGGTGCAAACCCACAACCTTGGTGTTATTAGCACCATGCTCTAAACAACTGAGCTGATGATCCCAGAGGTTTTGTCCTCCTGCTCCTGCCACAGATACAGGCAAGGCCTTCAGCCGAGCAATCCCCAGCAAAGGTTGTTTGAGGACTAATTACAGCTGATTGTCTTTTGTTTCAGTGCTTTTTGCTATGAAAAGGGAGATAAAAAAGGGGTAAGTTTTTGTAAGCATCTATCAGCACATCAGCACCTCACCTGACTGTGCTTGGAGCTTCACAGCCCAGTCTGGGCCACGCAGTCCCCTCCCCAGCAGAACCCAGCAGCTAAGGAAAACCACTTCTGTGTCTGAATACGGGGACTGGCACTGGTGGCAGCCAAGCAGGTTTGTGTTTGGGCACTCTTACGTGGCAATAGGGACACTGCCCTCTTGCAGAGCAATAATTTCAGTCCCAACAAGGAAACTGGATAATTACAGAGAAAAGCAGCAGGCGTTTCAATCATTCCTACTGTGTCAGGTCTTCTAAAATGTCATTGAAAATAAATGGTGGGACAATGAATGCCTTGACTCACTTTCAAAGCACCTAGCAGGACAGACAGGAGGGAAGCAACAAGGTTAGGAGGGCTCCATCATCCTTCCTGGTTCCTGGGGACTGACCCTACAGGGTGGGAGATCTGGGACAGGATGGTGTGATCATAGGATGGCATAAAAATAGCAATGCAGTCATGTGAGTTCTATTGCTGTAGATGTCTCCAGTTTAAGAGCAAACCGCCTGACTTTATTCTGGTTGATTTTGTTCATTCTGTATTTTAGTTGTGGCCCTTCTTCACCATTTTGCCTTTTATACAGCATCAGAAAAGCATTAACTCATGACTTCGTTTCATTCCACTGACATAACTGCTTAAATATCCTTCCTGATGTTTTGGCATCTATCACTTGGACAGACATTTAGAAATTTAAACCATGGAAGCTGTAGGACATTTTTAAAAAATTAGAAAATATGTGGACAATTCTGTTATTTTAAAAATATGAAGACTCAACACTTGTGTAAGTCTGCCAGCAAATGCAGGGAAATATGTGCTTACCTGGCACAAATAATAAACTGAGCACAGATATTTTTAGACCCACACATTTACTACACACCCTGCACACATACTGTAACCCCCACATTCACAAAAACACATTTACAGCACATAAGGCAGGCACAGATTATTTTCAGTGCAAAACACCTTTCTCTATAGGCAACAGGAGCATGTGTACCAAGGGAGCACACATACACTGAGCATGCAGACAAAACATCCATTCATTCCATGTAACAAAGATTTATGCCTACCAAATGAAGAATTGCACCTGTGTATCCATTTAGAATAAATTTGACATTAGCAAATGCACAGTTGCTGTGAAAGGAAATAATACATCCGATGCACTCAAAAAACCACCCTTAATTGTTCAGCCCAGAAAACAGGAAAACAGAACAATCAAATGAAACGCCACACACACAGGCACTGTATGTGCACAGAATGTACACTGGAGAAAGCACAGCACCATAAACAAACACAATATTCCCAGAAGACTTCTCCATAACTTATGTTGTGCTCAAATGCACACAGGCAGATCCTTAACCATACACTCACCTGCACAAATATGTATCAGAAGAACAAAAGCCCATTACACATAATAAGGAGTCAAAAATGCACACTTTGGAAATGAGGAACACACTACACAAATACCCAACTCATGCATATAAGTGTTAGATATGTGCTCCACAGAAAATAATTCCCAAGTCTCAAATGCAGGCTGCAGTTAAGAAATCTAAAGCATTGGGGGCTGCATTTCACCCTGCGGTTCAGACACAGCACACACAGCAGTGGGGCTGAGGTCACAGCTGGCCCCACACAGGTTCAATGCCTACAGTTCATGTGTAGAATATAATCTTCTCCCAGAGTAAGCACCTGCACTGCTGCTGTAATTCCCCAGAGCCATCTTAGAACTTATATAAACTACTGTGTTTGGACTGCCCTGTTGCAGCCAAAATCCATTTAGTGATTCATTGGCAATTCTTCCATTTTCCTCCTGTCTAGGGGACCCAAGAATTCATTTTATGGAGGGAAAACTACTGCAACCCTTGCATGGGCATCTCAGTTAGCCCTGTGCCCTCTTACCTTACTATGTCTACAGCTGCAGTGGAGGGCAGCCACTGGTTCCACTGCAGCACCAGTCACAACCTGAGCAACAAAGCTGGAGCTGGAGGATAAAGGCATTTTACTCCATTTTATTGTCCAGATAAGACCTCTGATAATTTTACAATCAGAGTATCGAGTACCTAAAGAGAAACAAATGCACCTAATCAAACGGCTCAGTGGGCAATGCCAGAGCAGGCAGCCAGGCGTGACTGCAGCATAAATCAAAAGCAGGAGGCAGAACACTCTGCTGCTGCTGAGGCCTGCAGACACTTCCCCTTCAGACAGGTCTGTGTACAGACAAACACTCCTGTTCCAGTTTCTGTCCACTGCAGGCTAAATGGGAAATCCCAGTGACCCACTGGGACACAGATTCTGACTTGCAGCTTCAACACCAGACTCAGCTTCAGCTGCTCCACATTCCAAACCTACTCCAGCTACGGACACACAAAGAAATCCTGTGGCAGGTGATTCATTTCATCTATTGCACATCATTTAAAAGTACCCGACCTAACCCCATTCATAAAGGCTTGGAAGCAGCAAGGCACACGTCACAGCATGTTTGCTTCTGCTTTCAGAAATGCACATTCCTCTCTGCTGTGATGAAATCTAGACTTGCTTAGATACAGCTGTCCATGTTAAGTGAAACAAAATGCCTTCCACATCTCCCCTTTGGTCCTTTGTCAGGGAAATGGGAATCAGCACTGCTCCCTTAGCTCAGCCAGAAGTTGCAGTCTCTCTAAATGCTATAAACTTGCACAGTACCCCACATGGAGAAGGATCTCGTCCTGCCATCACAGCCCAGCCTGATGGCACAGCCACAGAGAGATAGACACAACCTGGGGTCTGTCTTGGCCCTCCCAAACAACTCTGACCAAGCAAAGGTTGTGGAAACTCAGAAAAATGAGGAGTATCTTTTCCTCCAGGTGTTCTATGCAGTAAGCAGAACAAACCAAAAGAAAACAAAACAAATCAGGAGAGACTAATGAATAAAAATAACAGACTCTCTGCTTTTCTCCTTGTAATTTCCCCACCCCAGACAGCTGTAATGTGGAAAGTATTGAAATTTAAATCACACCTCAGCCTAACCTCAGCTGACAGGCTGCCAATGCAATAATGCAATAATCTCAGCCTCCTTATCTTCTCTCAGGGAGAACGACAAACCAACTAAAGCAAAGTGATAAATTTTCAATTTTATTTTAAAATATACCAGATGGGAGATTTTATTGGAGTCATAAATATGTCAAAAGCAATGTTGGCATATGATTGGAGATTGCCCCCACCAAGGGAGCAGCTCTCCTTGTTTAGAAGTGCCATCAGATTCTTAATAAGAGGCTCCAGTTACACTGCAGCAAAAGAGTCCCTATATTAAGCCAATTGAATGTCTATTTGCCACCAGACGTCTTTTTGCTCTTCTCTGCCAGCTCCAGCTTCTTAAATAGGAGAAATGAGGGTGCTGAGGTCAGACCTAAGCATCACCAGTTTGAGTTCTCATTTTGTTGTTGGAAAATGGCTTGAAGAGTATTTGATTTCTCACCAGTATTTGAAAACAGAATTTCATGTCAGTCAATGAAGCCTCCTTTGATTTCTTAGAATCCCAACCAGCAGGTGTCAACCAAGTTCAGCCTCAGATTTAAAGCAAATCGAATTCAAGCCCTTAATCCCAGCCACGGGTCAACCTCAAATCACGGAAATAGTGCTTGGCCTCAGTCCCGAAATTTCATGTGAGCTAAAACCAGTTCTAAATCCCACCAGCCACTTCCAGAAATACGAGCTGCCTTTTGGAGCCTCTGCACCTCTCCTCCTTCTGCCACTGGTGCTGTGACACATCACAGTAGTCTAACAGGAAGAAGTCTGATATTTATGCCTTTTCATCATTTCAAAGGTTTTACAGACTGGCTCTACCGGCTATGTCTCTGAGCATGATTCCCACCTTCCAGCTTACTCAGGAAATCCTCATATTCTTATACCAATAAATTCAAATCAATCAACTCTACCACCACTGATTCCCATCACCACAGAATCTGGTTCACTGAAACTTTGACACTGAAAACTTAATGCAAAGCAAATAAAAAGTAACAATAATCTGTTATTTTATGGTTTTTTCAGATAAATGCTTTGCAGATTTAATCTTTTAGCCACAAAACTGTAAAAAGGGGATAGAGAATTAGTAAGAGAGCCAATACATAAAATATTACAAAATAATATCCTACAGTTATAGCCAATCTAACAGAAACTGCGCCACAGAGGGCAAGGCAAGAAGGAAACATAAACAAAAAGTCACATAACTTTGCACAGGTTAGAGGTCTGTGGTCTTTTTAGACATTACTTATTCCTCGCAGTCAAAGGAGTGCTAGATGATCTCCCAGTATTCTCTCTAACAGACTGATCATTTGCTGTGGAAGGCTTATAAAAAACTTTGTGAACATAAAACACCATCAGGTACATTTATCACAAAATATCATCCTCCTACCCACAGCCTCCAGTCCTGGACATGCCATTCATTGGTCTTGAAGCAGCAGATGCATCAAGACAAGCTGAAGCTTTTAGCAGCTTTTTAATCTGAAGGAGCAGATTGAAATAGAAGAATCATACCCATCAGTCTTAGGCTTAAAATATTTTGACTTAATGTACTACACAGTGAGGCTGGCATTCCTCTGGCTTCTGCAGTGTTTTTGGTAGGGACTTGTACAATTCATCATTGATTGGCACAAGGTCAGGGAAATCTGGTGAAGTACAAAACAGCTGGGAAAGAATTCAGCTCATGTTGTAATGCTTTTGACAAAACACAAACCCATGCTGGGGACATGAAAGAGGATGGCCTGGGTCTACTCTTCCACCCTCAGGAGGATTCACTGAGAAAGCAGAATTGGCCAGTTCCAACCACATATGAAGCTATCATTTCCCAAAATTCTGTCTAACGAGCACTGATAATGATGGAAGAGCACGGACAGAGCTGAATTCAGGAACACTGCTGCCTTCTCAGGTTAAAAGGTCTGTGAGGCCATTTCCATTACAGAACCTATGGAACTATTTGGGGCACTAATGCCTCTCAGGGTGCTCTAATGGGCTGATGCACAACAGTACAGCCAAGCTGTAAGACCTCCAGGACAGAGATTGCAGCTGACTGTACGTCTGCAATATTCAGCACAATTGAGCTCCAGCTCTAATAGCAGCCTCCAAGTGTTACTGTGCTCCAACAATGGGCAGTGATAACTTATATAATAAAAATAACATAATGCATCAGGAGTATCTGCGGCATAATTACAAGGTTTATTCAAAGCACCTAATCAAATTGTTCAGCAACTTAGCACAAACACGGACATAGAGGCAGATACTCCTAGATTAAGGAGCAAATTATGATTAGTGCAGGTATAATTGTCTTGGAACTCCCCACACTTTCAGTCAGGCCAAGGACTGACTAACAGCATGTTCAGGCAAGCACATATTCCTCCTTGTGGAAGATAAGCCCCAAACACTTGTTTAAGAGCAGTCTGAAAATGCAGGGATCTGTGAGTACTGCACCTCTGAGCCCAGGAGGAACCGACCTCAGGCAGCTTGGTTAGCTTCAGACTTACTAAAGATGTCTTTAGGGCATTCTCTAGTTAAGATGGTGCACTAGTAAAGCCTACTTAATTATTTGAATAAACTTTACTATTTAATAAATCACTTCACAAAGGAGTGAACTCATTTAGGTATTGACTGGTTAACCTACCTGGCAAACAAGTAATATCCAGGCAAGTAGGAATGTTACTTCACTAGGTTCCTCAGTTCCCAGTCTTTCAGGTAATGGGCAAATCTGCTGTCTCACTAGAAAGCTGTCCTATTAAATCACTGCAGCACACAGTAACTACAAAGAAGATTTTACTGCACTCTCACATTTGGCAGCCACACGACATCAGTCCATAGAGAAGACCCTAATATCATCCCAAAACCATAAAATGCTGACATCCAACATCCCTTGATCCCATCTAGCACAGGACACTCTCCTTTCCAACACACCACTGAACATCCCTCCAGTGCTGTCAGATGTCCCACAAACTCACTTGTCCTCCTGCTATGTGTCTATCCACCTTCAGGAAAAATCCAAGCATCAATTCACATGTAGAGCTGGAGGCTGAAAACACACAGCCACCTTTAAATGAAGCACCAGGAACGACCCACAGGGGTGGGGAATCAGCAAAAAAACCCATCTGCAACCAGGTCAGCTCCCATAGTCCTGCCAGGACCCCTCTTTTTGTTTCCCTGCTCCTCTTCCCGTCCTAGCAGCACACCAGGACCTGGACACATGAGCAGACACAGGCTTCCCTCTGATGCAGCAGCTACTGTATAAATTATATAACAAATTAAAATTACTTTATGACAGTGATAACACCATCGTGTAGTGTTCATGGGTTAATAAATTGTGCCCATGAATGAATATGTGCTGACTCCCTAACTAAGGTGCAAACGAGAGCTGTTCATCTCCTCTGGAGTACCCTGAAAACCAGTGTCCCTCCTCTGCCAGGGAATTCATTTTCCCTGCTTTGGAGAGGGGAGAAGGAGGGAATTACTTCCTCTTGCTGGCTTCCCGCATTAGTAAAGCCCTGGAGGTTATTTAAATGGGAACTTCAAAGGAGGTGTATGATCGGCTGTTTACTGCTGGAGGAGGCTCATTTTACACTCAGATTTAAAAGCCTCTCTGACTCAGAGCAAACAGCATCACTTACAGGCTTCGAGCCTCTCACATACAGCCAGCTCAGGTGCAAGGGGCCAGCAGGAATGGGACAGACAGAGAAAGGTTTGGGTTTTTTTAATGTTGGACAGGAAGGATTTTCAGGCTCGGTAGGGAGTGATAGGGAATGGCTCTCCATGAATAGAGAGCCTAAATGCTCCAAATGGGGAACAGGAGGCTGTTTGGTCTTTAGGACAGTAAGGGAAGGGATTATGAAAAGTGGCTCTGAAGCACACAGACAGTTATAGAGGGAAGAAATCAAGAGACTCTCATGTACTGAGCCTCCTGCACACTTACCCACCATGTCTTTTCATCAGGTCTTGAGGCTACTGTGTATGAGCTGCAATTCCTTCTTTCCATCACTCTTTCTTCCTGGGCATGGCGGAGGATCAGGATGACTTACCTTGGGAAGCCTTATTAAGCAGATTCACTAATACAGAAGGAAGATTAAAAAAAAAAAAACCCTGCTCCTGGCACTTGGAATGGAAGCTGCATTTGTGATGTGTCTTTGTTCTCCTAAGCACTGATTTCTCAGTCTGACATGAGGGTGGATTTGGAAGGGAGATGAGGTTTAGAGATAAGGTAATTCCATTGGATTCAGGCAACACAATGAGCAGCCCATGTCATAGCAAGGCAGCTTTCACAGTTCCACTTAGCTTTGGCCACTGAGAACCCACCACACACAGGAAATTTAATTGGTTAACTTTAATCATGTTTGTAAGTGTGGAGTTTGGGGTTTTATTCTTGGAAGCAGAGAAAATCTCCTCACCTCCATTTGTTTAAGTAACCAAGCACATGAAAGAAGCAGGCAAGATCAAAGAAACCATATCCCTGGAGAACCTGTAAGTAGAATTTGTAAATACAGGAGTTTCTGCAGTTGGGCATATGGACTTGCCCCTAAAACTCATGCTGGTCAAACCACAGAACTATGAATTTTCAACTAAATCTATGCTTTTTTTTTTCCCTCCCCATGGGCATAACTAAAATGGAATCTTCTGAGAAAAAGCCATTTAGACAAATTTTCTGACACATTCTTCCTAATACTGCCTACAGCAGGAAGCAGCAAGATTAGCATGGTAGAAATATCACCTTGTGGGAGAAATAAGCTCCAGGTAATGCCAGCATATACATATGGTTGAGTATAACTGCTCCAAGCATATTTCAACTTCTGTCTCCATCAGGCTAGAAAATTATTGCATATATATTCATCTGATACAAAGAAAGTGGGCCCTTGGAAGGATTTTTTTTCTCCTCTGAAAAATAAAAAAGGGTTGCTTTAATTAGAATCTACTAGCTAAAAGCCTGGTTTTGGAGCAATTGCATCAATTTTGTTCCATTAGCCACCATATGAAGCCGGATCAGGAAATAACTTGATATGTAGTTGAAAAAAGAAAGTAAATGAGAACAGAAA
The DNA here is from genome assembly GCA_013399915.1 of Illadopsis cleaveri. Classification (NCBI taxonomy): domain Eukaryota; kingdom Metazoa; phylum Chordata; class Aves; order Passeriformes; family Timaliidae; genus Illadopsis; species Illadopsis cleaveri. Next base: position 453,000 of record VXBB01008558.1, read on the forward strand.
AACGAAACCCACAGCCTAGAAGCAATCAAGCACCCAAGAGAATTGGAGGGATTGAGGAATGCATCCCCTTATTTACATATTTCACTCCTTTTCCTGTGACTGCAATGCACAGGAGTGACAGCCATAGTCAATGGGCTCAGAAGGTCATGAACCACAGGTGTATCTCTGCAAGCACTGGTGAAAGCCCTCCATCCCAGCTGAGCCCTGCAGCTCCCAAGCAGCCTCTCCAAATGCCCCACAGGTATGTGCCAGATGTGTTTGCTCTCTCCCAACTTCACCAAGAACTTTCTGTACTGAGAGCACTGCTGGGACTGCTTTAGTCTCTTGAGGCAAAACTGTATTATTGGTTCCAACTGCACCTCCACCAATTACAGTCAATGTATTCAAGGGTGCACAGATCAAACTTTTGCTCAAGTTTAGATTATTCAGGCTTGCATGTGACAATGGCTGTGTCTTCGAAGTGTTCTGAAAGAAACTAGCTGGAGGGCACGGCCATGTTAAACAAGGGACTGTTTTTGCAAAAACTTTCTGTCAGCTTATTCAGACAGATGGGAAGGCTGTCCTCTGTGAAAGGCCCTGTTCTAGTAGCTCAAAGATGAAAAACAAAATGTAAATTCAACAAGTGAATATTCATAAGATGAAAACTTCACAAGACTATTTTATATTTAGAAGCCTTTGCTTGAGAACCTACCTCCCAACACCAGACATTTAAACTAATGAACCATCCAGACTGACACTACCTCTGAACCTTCTCATCACACCAGCTCAGCAAATGATGTGTCTTGGGAGATCTGGAGTTGACAGGAACCTTTCCCTCTAGGGCAGCAACCCAGCCAGCTCTAGATCTACCCGTGAAGCCCAAATCCAATCTGTTCTCTTCTTCAAACGTCAGACTGGGTTAATAAAACAAGATTTCTTTAGCTGAAACAGCGCTCAGTGTTTTTCCCTCCCCAGTCAAACCCCTTGGGTCAGCCTGTCATTTGTTCTAAACCTTAAAAAAACCCAGTAGAAACACATTTCACACTGACTCAAGTGAGGAACAAGACTGAAATTCAGGATAAATTAAGTAGCCTATGAAGAGAAAAATATAGATTGTGGGGATAGTGAATTTAGGACCCTGAGAAACAAATTTTTTGCAATGGTTATTATTTACTACGTACAGTCTTGTGGATAGACATCAAACCCAGACAGGGCTCATTAGTATGCTAAATAAACAGCTTTTAAACTGATACAGTTAAATTATGTAAAACTATATGGCCACTGATTTTTATATTGAATCATTTTTTTAATGTATTCACACCAAAATTAAGAATTGTGTCATAAAGGTATGTCTAGGCAGACTACACCCTTATGGTTAAAGATGGTGTAAAATCACACTTCCATTCTATTGATAATTTCTGGTGAGGTGAACAAGCCAGGCAGGAGGTTATTTCTGGCTACTGCACTCAGTCATGTCACTCATTTTCTCTTATCCACTATTCCTTCCTGATACATTTTCTGAGTACTCTGTCATGCAAACACAACAGGACTGTTTTCAGAAGGCTACACAAGACCTTTGCCACCTCCTTGTATAGATCCCATAGATCCTTGTATGTGTTCTTAAAGGTCAGAGCTCGAGAAAGAATAATGAAAATAAGATCCAACTGCAAGATTTGCACTATTTCAGGCAGTAACAGCTCAAGCAGAAAAAGATGTCACAAATCTACTTTAAATAATAATTAAAAAACCAACAAGAAATTACTATTTCCAACCCCAAATCCTCTTAATCATATCCAAAACTATCAGTGGAGGTAGATGAATTAACAGAACAAAGCCTATAGATTCCTATTCAGGTCACAGAGGCACTTCCTGAACACACAGGCTGAGACACAGCCCCTTTTTTCAGGCAGCTCTGTCTAAATGGATGATGTTTACTCTTTTCATTTGCACAATGAAGAACTGAAGCAGACCAAAAGCAACCCACTGCCCAAGAATTCTGTCTCCATCAGTTCTTTTAACATCATCATCATCATCACTGAACTGAGTATCTTTCACTAATTTGTTGACTGGACCATGAAGCAGAAATAGAATCTGTCACACAGAGAGAGCCTGGAAAACAAACCCAGATCCTCTGGATCCAGGCTCAGTCCTCCCACTCCACCCTGAGAACACCTTCACTGCATTTGCCCATGGTAGTGAAATACTGGATTCAGAGAAATTGCTAGTGAAGAACTTGGGAATCCAACTGAAATTTCCCATCATAAAGAAAAAGTAGCAGCAGTGACAGAAAGTAACAGAAGTGTTTCTTTAAGTGACAGGACTGACATTTTGGTGATGTGAAACCCTCTCACTGCTAGGATTTTGAAGTGCTGATATTTTATCATCAAATTGGAACTCAGCTAGTAAGTATCAATAACATGAGAAACTCAGCAGAGAAACAGTGACCCCATTATATGTGAAAGAGCACTGCTATTTTAGCTGAAGAAATATATGCTTTGTCAGCCTGGTAATACATTGCAGGAGTTCCTCTTGGATTTTCCTTAGGAAGAACCCCCACGCAGATTCCTCTGTGAAGCTGCAAGATTACAGACACTGGATAAGTCTAGGAAAAGCTGGAGACACAGTTGCAGCTTCCATATGGACTGATAATCCATAACCATATATATAACTGCTGAAGACTGCAGATAAAATCCTGGCTCCAGCAAAGCCAAAAATTAAATTTTCATTAATTTAATCAGGCCAAAAACTTTTCACTGAAGCTTTGGTTTTAGAAAACAGTTGATCTAATTGTGAAGTGTTTCCTAGTAGATAAATATGTCAAAACCACATGACAACAAATTGAACTGAGACAAACCAACCTGATATTTCATATTAGTTTAGGCCAAAGTTGTGCTTCAGAAGACTCTGATGAAGTTACTGCAGTCTGTTCTCCAAAACACCAGGCACAAGTGACATCGTGTTTCTCATTCACACTAAACACATACTGCCCAGTAATTTAACATCCCAATGCTTTTTAATGTTCATGAAACTGTTGTCTGTGCTTTTACCACATAGGAGTTGTAAGACCACCTGTGTAAGAGGACTGAACAATTGAGCTTTGTGTCCTAAGGCATCATCAGTGCTGATCTACACCATCCTCCCTCACAGAACAGCCGCATCTGACAGAAGTCTTTATAAAAGTCTGTCATCCCACAGTTTGTCCACTTTAAGATGATTTTTTATCTTTGTCTTTGATTTTTCCTCTTTGTTCTGTTAGTGCTTCAGCATTAGAGGAATCTATTTCTTTACCAGTATAAATGTCTTGGACTGTAATTCACTTTAGGTTCTGCTGCAGTATCACTGAACTCAACTACCAAACAGCCTCATTCGTAAAATCTGACTTCAGAATCCATTATTCTTATGCTTGCCTGTACTGCCAAGAACATTTGACACAGACTTGGGTACAGACCAAATGCAGTGCCTATGGATCCATTTCCTCAGAGAAGGGAGGAAATAACCCTCCAGCTCAAAGCAGGACTACCAGGAAAATACATGCAAGGGACGTGATGAAGAAAACAGAAACACCAGAATAAGGTAAGTGTGTCCAGGCATCATTGCCAAGCTCAGCAGGTATGGTACAGAGCATACCTCCACTTCATCTGGCTTCAAATTGCTCCTTTTGCAGGCAATAAAATTACTGCAGAAATCCCAGGGAATAAACTGAGTTAACACCCCATTAAATACAACAGACTTCCAACCCAAAGTAAGGACGTGCCCAGATTAAGCTACCCCTGTACAAACTGGCCCATGGGTAACATACATCACTTCTACTGACTTATGGTCTGAAAGAAAGAAAGGAAAGAAAAAGCTGAGATGAATTTCTACAAGGTAAGAAAGGATTTGTTCTTTGAAGCATGCTTAAACAGCACAATGTATTCTTCCATAAACATTCTTTCTACAGTTGAACACACACCACAAGGGACAAAGCCTGGAATTTGTTGTTTTACATATTTTCTTTTATCAGTAATGTGATCTTGCCCCTCACCCCCCTCCCCCAGATTAAAAAGCCTTGATTTTATCCCTTCAGTTTGTTTTGTCAGTATCTGGCCTGGAAACTGGAAACCAGAGAGAAGAGCACTGTTGCTGGGTTGATTTGTTGCCCCCATTTCTCAAAAGACAAGACAATTTAAAACACTTATTTCCATAATTTTGCCTTTTCTAAATACTTCAATTGCAGTAGTTGTGAGCTCCTTCTAAATCCACTGGATGGTGACATTCCAGTGACATTCATAAAAAAGACTTTAAGAAAAATCTTTCTTGGTGGAGCCACCTAAGTAAATTTTAGTTGGTTTTAAGCTGAAACAGCTCAGCACAAAGGAAGAGGGCAAGAGAGGGAAAGGCAGGACAGGAAAACATACAGATAAGGGCAACAGTATGAAGCCAGAAGTTGTATTTTGATTGTCATGTATTTACTGACAGCCCTAGGTGCTGAAAAGGAGATAATTCTCTACAGTCTGTGCTCCCACATCAATTCAGTGTGCAGTTTCATGAAACTGGGAGCCAAAATGCAAGCAGGATACCTCCAGAAAGGAGCTCCTGCTTCTCTTCCTCTCCTCTCTGATCCTCTTGCTCACTTCACAAAAACCCTAGTGCTTGCCAGATTCTACAGGAGCTCAGCCAGTTCACAAAATACAGAAAACTTTCTACAACAACCAAAAGCTGTGTAGTTTTTTAGTATTTTGATGCACTAGTGAAGCTCAGGGTTGGGCAGGGGTGCTCCTGGCTGGAGTAAGACCATAGAGAAGCAGCTCCCACCTTGCTGTACACCTGAGAGCTGGTGGGGCTGATGAAGTGTGAAGCTCCTGCAGGCTTCCAGAACAAAAACCAGCTCTGCAAAAACATGGTACTGTGTAAATACCAACAGCTGCAAGGCTTCCATTCCATGGATTTATGTATTCGCAGCTCCTGCTAGCTCCAAGTCAGCTGTGCTGATTATGCCAACACACAGAGACAGCTTTAGCCAACCAGAAATCATTATCACAGCCACTCCTTGCTGTCAGAACGATAACCTCAAAGACAAGCTAACTCAGGTCATGTTTTCTATGCTGCTCTCCTTGTAACACAGAATACTTGCTGAGCCACTTCCCCCCTGACCAGCTCTCAAAGAGTGGTAGGAAAAGAATAATGTAGCTGCATGAAACAAGGATATAAATCTATTAAAAAAAAAACCAGATACCAAACCCCTAAGAAACTGCCATTTGCCTCGAACAAAACCAGGGAACTGACTTAAATTTTCATATGCAGAAGCTCTGGCTCTGGCCTTCATTGCCAGGCTTTCTCTCTCTCATTCTGAGATACCAAGATGGATCATCAGAGGGCACTGCTCCCCCCAAGAGGAAATTGGTTAAGTGGATAGAGATTTCATATATCTGGAAATGCACATTTACTGCATAACTGAAATCCTGAAACTAGGGTGCAGCTGGAATTTCTTTTACACATTTGTCACTTTTCCTCCTCAAAAGCACTTCAAGAATGTATGAAATTTGCAGGTCTGAATTCAAACTTACTGAGGCTGAAAACTCAACCATTTCTGTACTGGCAGAATGTGAACATTAACGTCAAGAATAAAGGCAAATTCTATTCTTGTATCCTCTTCTTCTGTCCTTATCCTACAAAGTCCCTTCACAGATTTTTAATGGGGTGAAGACAGAAGGCAATTCTTCCCATCTTCATCACAAAAGAAAGAAAAAAAAAGGATTGTAAACAGAATTTGTCTCTGTGCATTCACATATGCCTGAGCCACTCATCATTAATGCCAGTAAGCAAAAGGAAATTTAAACCCTTCCTCCTGCACCTGAAGTTCATACATGTCCCTGAAAGCCACGCACCACTATACAGCAATTCCTTTGTTTACAGGAGCAGATGCTTTGCTTGGGTCAAGGCAATTTAAGAGAACTGAAATCTTTGGATGACAATGTCAACACTCTCCATAGCCAGTTGTTAAACACAAGAATGCAGCCTGTGTTCTGCTGCATGTACAACATTCATCCCAAAAGCACCTCGGTCCCTTCCGGGAAAGGCGTTACATTCATTTTCCAGAGCTTTTCAGTCTCCTGGACTCAGCCATCCTGCTGGCCTGCACTTTTGATAAACTTACTGCTAATCTGCCCCCAGCCCAAACAGTTTACTTGTCTTCCTCCAATATTCAAGACACAAAACCAGCACAGGCAGGAATTGAAGCATTACTGAAGAAAAGAAACTTCCTCTGAGAAGAATTAAAATACTGATACAGTTGTTAACACCCATTTTGAAGGGTGAGGGGTTGAAACAACGCATTTATAGGCCTCAAATTTCAGCTGGGGATTTCTTTGCAAGTGTCTTGGGCTTAAGCAGTATTTCAAATAAATTAGATGAGGGAATTCTTTCTTGATTAACACTAGAACAGATTTAATAAAACTAGAACTGCCGACATGAGATAGAAAGAGAAATCCCACAGGGCTATGGCTTCAAAACAAAAACTAGAACTCTCTCTCTGATTTCCAGCCAGTCAGGTATGCAGTGGATGTAACACTGTTCCACTCAATTCAAGGAAACCAGATGGTATCTAGCAGCCAAGGATTTGGACAGGCAGAACTCTTTTTCATTAAGTTTTTAGAATCCAAATTTATAAACAAAAAGATCACATGGATTTCAACGCACAGACATATTTCAAGGGAAAACTGAGAATGGTTTTTGCCTTCCAGAGCATGCACGACCATTCAGTAAACAGAATATTTAACAACTTTAGGAGAGGAGCCATTTCATCAACAGGAAAAGACAGCAGAGACCCTTCCAATTACCTTACATCTTAGAATAACTGGCATTTTTACATCTTCAGACACACAAACCATTAGTGTTTGCACAGTAAATAGCAAAAATCCCCAAACTGCCACAGCATAAGAATTATAGGTTCATTAATAAAACCCATGGGTCAGTTTGTATAAATGCTATGCCTTGTATTACATAATGGATGTGGATACTTCACCACACACCAAAATGATACAGTTCATACAAAATGCAGAGATTTTGCAACCAAGACAGCAAATCATGAATATGTTAAAGTTTAAAAAACCCTCAATACTATCAGCAATGAAGGAGAAAGAAGCAGCAAAACTCTTCATGATTCACAAGCAAAAAGATTCTATGGTAAAAGCAAAGGAGAGGCATCAATGTACTCCTGACTCTGAAGGATTCAAATGAAATGAAGCAGAAGGTTATAAAGATCCAATTTCCAAATGAATCCACATTCCACATTATCAACAGGAACCTGCCTGAGCAAAGAGGAAGTGATCTCTTCCTCTTTAGAGCCTGAAGGCCTCAGATGCCCCCAGCTTCCCTTAGATGATAATTAATCATCAGTGCAATTGCCCAGCTGAGGAGTAAACAGGGGGAACAAACAGGAACAAACAGAGGAAGTATTACACTACATTGTCTCAAATTGAGCATGATTTACCACCATCTGCTCCTGGTGCCACAAACAGGAGCACAGGTTAGGAAGGAATTAGCTTTTTCTCTGCTTATGAACTCACTGCTGTTTTGCTCATACTCTTTCCTCCGGGTGTGCATCTGTCTTGCTGTTCCTGTCTCCAGCTCCAAACCAGCCAGTGTCACATGGCAGATAATTCTCCTGTGCTGGTTCTCCACATTCCTTCTACTTTTGGTATCTTTACCATTACACAATCAGCGTTTAAAAAAATCTCCAGTGCATTCTAAATCTCAATATAGTCTGTCCCAGGAGGAAGACAGTACCAAGCCTGTTGGTATAGACAGACCAGGCATTAATCTGGCAAGCAAAATAGTGAGGTGTGACCACAAAAGTAACATAAAGACACGGCTGCTCACAGCACTGTGACCTCAGAAAGAGCATCAGTAGAGGCAGAAGTCATTCAAACCAAGTACAAATGTCATGAGGCTATAGTTTGCTCCATTCTCAGCCAGCAGGTGGGTAAAGAGAGGAGAAAAATCTAGTAGGGGAAAAGAAAATCAAGTGGGGAGCAAGACTTATGATAAGTTCTTAAAGAAAGTCACTATGATGGTGGGGAATTAGGGAGGGTAAAGGAAGACAAGGATGCAAAAAAAGGGCTGAGTGAGAGATAAACATTTTTAAAGTTAGTTGAGGAACGGCTCTGACAACCATTAGCTATAACCAAAGACTCTGAAGCTTTCACCACTATAAGTAATAACCTAAATTCCTTTAGCTTTTTCAGAGGAAGGCACTTAGGATGGAGAGGTGGAAGGGGCACATTTCCATTCAAAGGTTAACGTGGAGTGGCCAAAATCTCTGATGAGAGATCAATGTAGTAGCAGTTCTTCCATGAAAATGCAGTTAAAATTGAATCGGAATGGATTCAACGTTGAACAATTTTAATGAAGCAGTGTCAAACAAGCATATCAACTTCTTAAAATCCAAGGAGCTCCAAAGTTTAATTACAAAAACATTGTACAGAAAACTTGGCATTTAAACAATTCCAAACACATTAATCCAGCAAATGGATTCTGCTTTCATATATTTCTCTTAACACTTCCTTAAGTGACAAAAGTATTTTATTCCATTCTTCTCCTTGACACCCACTTCATTTTTTTTTTAATCAGTCAGCACTGAAAACTGTAAACTGAAGTGACACTCTGAAAACACTGGAAAGACAAAATCCATTTTTATAGGGTTAATCAACATAAATAAGAAGCTTCTTAATGAGACAAAACATCATCTGCCACATGATCAGTGAGCAAGAACTCAGTCTTCCCCCAGATGCTTCAAGATTGATAATCCACCCTGCCTCCTTCCTTGTGGGAAAATGCAAGAGATTTATCAGCCCCCAGCTAATAATATCATCTTAAATTTCCTATCCCACAACACTTGCATGCTTCTCAGCAGAGATGGAGGAGCAGTATCCACGAGCAGGTTTCTGTAAGCAGGGCAGCCTGAAGCCATCTGACCTTACTGACACATCGGATATGTTACAGCCTGGAACTGCATCCTACATCACATGGAACTTCTGGAGTCTTTATGGGATGCAGCTCCAGGTATCAGGTAGGATGCACAGACACAACTTCAGGATTTTGTACACCAGTTTTGGCTACACAGCGCATTTTGGCCACTTCAACAGAGAGTCAAATATCACCAGTTCTAAAAAACCAAGATACATACAGGAGATGAAGGTGTAGGTGCTTCTTCTGGAGGCATTAACAACCCCTAGGATTTACAACATTTATTACAGAACCCACTAAAAAAGTTCATGGCAGCATCAGCTGGTCTCATCCATGCTAAGAAGAATGGAAGTCAATGCAGCAAACTGAGGTTCCTTTTTGTGAAGTCTTGAAAGCAAAACAGATAACAAGAGAAAGGAGTCTCCTCCCTGAAGGAAGACTTGATTTAAATGGAAATCGTTGCTACTTGGCTACAGCAATAACCCCAGGAGTAAGCTGAGACCTGGCATACACGGTGCTGACCTGAAGATGGCTCCAGGCCAGTATGAAGTCCATGTGTACAGCACAGGAAAAGAAGAAACTGCTTTTTTATCTTCAAAATATTTGTGTCACGGGTACATTAAAGTGATGCTGACAAGTAACACACTCCTGTAACAAAAACAACCTCCAATTCATAACTGGGAATCTTAACAGCTGTCTTAGGCAGGAGCAAAGAGATTGTCAGGTGAGAGCAAGAGCATTTCAACCACCCCCACAAAGCCCAGGCATGTCCAACAAGTGCTGAGCCAAAGACAGAATCAACAATTTGACAGGAACCAAAGGGCAGTGAAAGTTTTGCATAAGCCAGTGCAGACAGTGGGTGCCTCAGCTCTGCCAGGAGTGCTGCAGCTCAGCAAGAGGAGATTCAAACATGCAGAGCTCTATTCAATGCAAGGGAAAGGCCATTTAGGCCAGCTGAACATAAAATGCTGAATGCTATGGGCTCCATGGGCAGTTCTTGAACTGTACAAAAGGTGAGAGCAAAACCAAGCTGTAATGCTGGGTTCTGTGGGCTGCTATGTGGACCTAGTTGCTAATAACCTTCTCTGCTCTAATAATTCATGCAAAAATATACGTGCTGCTTCCAGACACACTGCTTCCCAGCACAGCAATTGCAGGAGGGTGGGGAGGGGAAAAAAAATGCAATCCCTGTGCCCATTTCTCTTTTTATAGAAAACTGCTTTCCCCGTGAGATTATTCTCTCAAAAACAAGGCAATAACATTAAATTAGACTGAACAATGTATCAGAGGAAGGGCAAGCTTAAGTCTAAAGCTTGATCTAGTCTAAACCAAAAAAATCTCATTTTCCCTGCTGAGAACTGATGTTTCACTTTCTATCTTGATTTCCACTGATCTTTGTGATAGTAAAATGCTCCAGCAAAAGTTTTCAAGAAGTAACAGGAGACCTTCACAGAAGAGCAAGATGCAATGTGCAAGAGAGGTGCTTGAAGAGAGGGGAGAGAAGAAGTCTGTCTCATAGTAGAATCAAGTCACAAAGCATCAACCACAGCCAGACTCTAGCAGGGAGCAAACTCACATTGTAGGAATAGCAGGCTAACACAAAAAACTCCAGGATCCTGCTTAAGAAAAGCTCCTATAAACATAGCAGGAGGTGTAGGACAGGACAGTGCACCAAGGAAAACTCCCTGTTAGAGCTGAGAACACAAGCGCTGCTACCCAGTACTGCAAGAATCAGGGAACAAGATCAAAAGAAGAGAACTAACATGAAGGAAGGTAACCCCACAGGATAAACATGAAAACAAAATAAAAGACACTAGAAGACATTAGGCAATATAACACATCAAAGTTATTACTATAACATATACGCTGACTCCATTTCACAAGCTGAGATTTCATCTCCACAGTCAGCCAGTCCACAGAACGCAGGCACCCTCACACCCAGCAAAATCCATAAAAAAATGTAGATTGCACAAAAGTTGCATGCTCTTAAATGTTCACACAGAGGACAGTTCCAAATGTTCAGTGGCGGTGTCCGTGGCTCCTTAAGATCTCTTAATGCATTGATCTGTTTGTCTCCCTGACAAAACACACAGGCAGGGCCCAGGACAAACCTGCCATCCTGCCCCCACGCTAGGCTTTGCCTCATGGCTTCTTATTCCACACTGGCCAAAAATATTTTGTAAAGCTTCCTCGGGTCACGAGACCTGCAGACAAAACAGAAAAATAAAGGTTAGAAGACTCCAATCTGCCAGGACTAAACAGGCACTGTGATATGGGGTTTGGATGTTTGATCTGAAAACAAAGTTAAGTATAGCAAAGCAGCTTCTAGAGACACAACCAAACTGAGGTGCTGTTTCCATCCAGTGCTAAATAACAAAACCATTCCTTCTTCTTCCCATATACTGCTTGCACAAAGATGTTTTTTATCATGCAGTACAGAAAAACCAAAATGTCCACCAGTATAGTCAAACAGTCCCTTAACACAATGTACTGAGCCACCAAAACCCACCTCAGGTCTGTGAAAGAGTTGTTTTCAGGAGCATCATGGCACAGTTTTCTGTGGTATTGGTTTGTGATGTGTTTCAACCTCAAACAGACCACTTGGTTGACAGAGTTTACATTCAGAATTAATATACTTCATATGCACATTAAATAAAGGGACATTGAAGATGACAGTTTGTTGATAGGGTTTATCATGTGCCAGCTGAACATTTATCCAAAACTTCCTTGTTTTCTAAGGAATCTCTACCATTTTCTAGGTTGGATCCAGCAAAATCCAACCTTCTTCCTTCCAAAATTTTGTCTCAAAATATAATCATGGCCAAGTGAAAGTCAGTATAATTAACAGTCCCATTAATTTCTTGATCATTATATTCAGATACATGCATGTCATTATCCAGTGAAACTATGTCATTATTAATCACGTTTTTAATTGCCTCACACTGTTTTGCTGCTGAAAAGAGAGAAGGCATTGGTAGGAAAAGGAAAGAAGGGAAAGGAGTACTGTTTTTCAAATAGAGGTTAGAAGGAAGAATTTTAAAGCAAGAATTACTTTTTCTAAATCAATTATAGCCCAATCCAGCTTATCAAAGAAAATTGTATCTGTATGTTTAGGAACACAGAAATCATCCATCCTTTAGGAAAGATGAAGTCACCTGGCAAGAGAATGGAAGTCTAGATTTTAGTAGCTTTGAGACTTGATTTTTCTAGCAAGGTGCCTAAAGGACAAATATCCATTTCTGGGCCTGGCATACCCTTCTAATAATGGATGGATGAGAAACTGCTTTCCCTCTTAACCGTTCTGTAAAACCTCCCCTCCCAATGCTCTGAGCCTGGGAACTAATTGAAAACAGTATACAAAAAGGAGGAGGCTGATGAGCTGCTGAAAAATCCCAGACCTGGATCGACAAGCTGTTCCCTTCACAAATAGCAGCAGTAAAGGCACTTCTTTATTCTGCTGGGAGCTCAGTCATCTCTCAGAACTACAGTCCGTTCCATCTGGCTACCCTCCGGAAGGACAATGATCTCCCAGCTAAAGCCACACCATAATGGGAACTGTGTAATTAACTGTTCTACACAGCACCACAAAAGGTCACAATCAGAAAGGATAAAAAGCCCTGTCTTCATATTTGCAGATGGCACAAGGCAGCTTTATTTGCATTTCTAAACACTATTCAAGACATGTACAGTAGATCTCTACATAATAAATGCCTGAAGAATGAGGGTGTGTACTTTGTTAAAATAGTAATAGGCAAACTCCTCATGGCTGCCTGGTGCTGTGCATCATGGGGAAGTGGGGGAGTGAGAGGTGTGGGAAATGCAAAGCAGCACAGCAATGCAGAAAGACTGGTATTTACTTCTTTTTAAGTTTGTTTTTTTTCCTCTGTTCTCTATTACAGTTTTCTAAGCTGTTAAAGAGCAGCACAAATACAGAATCATGATCTCAATAATAATCAATGCACAAGCCACATAAACATTAGTCTCAGTAAATGCTATGTACAGCTTAAAACATACCTCAGTGTTCCATTTGCATCTAAACCTTTCTAATTAGAACAGCTTGACTACAGGTGCTACAGAGCCAGTTAGGGTATTTTCAATTTATAACAGAATTGAGTTCACCTGTAACCTCTTGAGACAAACAGAATTTCCCTGTGGCCATTAGTTTCTACAATTACTGCTGAAATCTTCATATTTACTTCACTCAAGAAAGGAACCTTCTTCTAAATTAGTCACCCTGTTACCATTCTGTCAGAACTCTTCCCTTATACAAATACATAAAGTTCTTGGAGCTAAAGGGACTTTCAGAGCTCTTAAATGCTGTAGAATACTTTCAACCCAATTTGACTTTCATTAAGACAACCTGCTCCTGCAGCTTTGAGGAAGAAACCTTTTTGATTGTCCAATATGGAGATCAGCAGAGGAATGAGCACCAGAACAGGTGCCAGAGGCCCAGAGCAGACACCTGGGTGAGAACACTTACCCTGTCACTAACGCTCCAGCCTGTTCACCACATCCCGCACTGTGGCGATGAGGTTCTCGTTCTCCTGTGGGTTGGCCAGGATAATACTGTGCAGTCTGTTCATGTAGGAATCGATAGTTTCCATTGTGGGGGTTTCCCCACTGCCTACAGTGAACACAGTGAAATGAGCCACAAGGTATTTTGATGACCACAGCAATTCAAAAAAGTTAACACTATGCTAAGGGTAATTTGTGCCAACACACTAACTGCTATAGGAGGTGATTTTGCTATGCACCACCTCTTGTGACAGATTCTTCTAAACAATGTCCTCCTAACTCCACCAAGTGAGTAGTTCCAAGGATATCAGGACTAATGAAGCATGGTTCTCTTTGATTTGGGTCTCATAGTTGATTATAACAAACTCTTTCAGCTGGGCATTCATAGAATCTAAGTGGGTTCTCTGGCAGCTGACAATACAGACACAGCCTTTATTTTAATCAAGGAACTTGCAAGTCCTGTCTATTCTATTTAGTAACATTTTCATAAAACAAGTGAAGGAGAGCCAGGACTGAATATGTGTCTCACTTTATTAGGAAGAGTAAGAGCACTAAGAAAATAAACGTCACGTTGAAATAAAGCACTGCCTCCACACTTTCCCCTGCGTGCATTTTAGTATTCCATTATCCCATGCAACAAAAGCTCAGGAGCAGCCAAGAGCACACAAGTACAACAGCAGAAGCACGTGTTCCCAGCTCACAGCAGTTCAGTCTCCCAGTCTCACCTGGCAGCGGGACTCCAGAGAAGCTGCTGGTGAGTGCCTGGCGCAGGGTCTCCAGGTGCTGCTGCAGCACGGTGTTGCGGCTGCGCTCCTGGATCACGTCCACCTCCAGCTTCTCCACGGCCGTGCGCATGCTCTCCACGTGCTTCTGCAGCGCCGCGTTCCTCTCCTCAAACTCCATGTTGGACTTGCGCAGCTGCCGCAGCTCCGCCTCACGGGCTGTGAACACCAACCCGTTCCACAGAGTCACACAACTGCTAAAAACATCTCCAGGACCTGAGGCAGAATGTTCTGGAGTGCTCAACTGACAGTTAGAAATGGTGCAGTTGTGGTTTATAGATAAAAAGCATCACGTCATGGAGTGACAACAGCACCTACTGTAGCACTTTATAAATAGAAATAATTCCTAGAGAGAGAGACAAATCAGAAAACATTCAAAGCATCAGAATGGAAGTAAATGGGGGAATTGATTTGGGAGGAAGAGTGCAAGACTGACTTCAAGTCCAATCAGAATGACAAAGTTTAGCAGCAGTGCTAGGAATCCTGCAAACAAGACACTAGTTACAAAAATAATTTTCTATTGACCATGAAAAATATGTGGATCTAAATTCCCTTCAGTCAAGAAAGTCTTCAAGAAATCTGGCAAAAATTACTCAACTCTTGAGACACACAGCTCTGAAATCCAAACAGAGCAACAGAAAATACACCAGTGTAATCTTCCACATATGGGGGGGAAATAAAATACTGCTAACCAGCCTGAATCACTATCAAGATATATCCTAGATATTTCTTAGTCCTGTAGAACAGTAGACACAGCTTGGACTGGCTGGAATAAACATCAGAAACATTCTCAAAAAAGGCTAATTTGGTAAGACAATGCCAGGAAAAACTGTTTTTCAACCATTGTGTATATACAGAGGTAAGGTAATAGCAGAAACTATACCCAAGTCTTTGCTTGAACTGAGATGGGAGACTGCAAGGACTCTTCAGCATTTGCCAAGAACTTTGGAAAAGCAAGGAGGAAAGGGTCCTGCAAAAGTTAAACTTACCTTTACTGTGGTTCAGGAACTCTTCTGTGAATATTGGAATATCAAAGACAGATCTCTCCTTTGTATCTGCTTCTTTCTACAAAAAAAGAGTAATAACATGGCTAAACAGTTTGTTTTCAGGAATTCATTTAACTGCTTTGATCATGAGAATAAAAGGCCAAGGAGACCAAAACCTGAGGCACCTAAAAGCTGTATGGATTAAAGACACTTCCAGCTCCTACCAAGAAAGGCCAAGAGACGTGTCTTAGATTTTCAAGATATAGGTTTAATCAAACATCATCATTAAGAAATAACATACAACATACTAAAATACACTTTCACCCTAATGGCATTATACATGAGAGCTATTCAGTTTTAAAAACTATCTGAAGGCATTTGTATCTTCCACCATTAACCAACTGACACATTCTGGAAACAGTCTTTACAGGAATATCAACGAACAGGAGACAGAGTGAGCAAAATGCCCAGTAAGTTTCATGGTTCTTGGCCTTTCACCACCAAAGCAAAAAAGCAAAAATACCTTTAAATCAGGAAATGCTCTACAACTTAGTCAAAAAACTGTACAAAATGTGACTTGACTCAAGGTAAAAACTCCTTACAATAATATACTTCAGTCACCACTTCTAAATCAAGAGGAATTAATGCTTGTGAATCATTATGCACCTGAATCATTATGGACAAAGCCAATGCAAATTTGGTTTGATAAACTGCAGCAACTACAATCAACCTGTAACATAACACAGAAACTAAGTTAAGCAGGAAAGAGTGTCTGTGGAGAACAAAAGCTTTTCACAACTCTCAAACACCATGGCTGATAATGTGCCACAAATACACCATCCAGAACTGCAGTGTTACACAGGACTGGTGTCCTCCAGCAGACAACCTCAATGTTTGAGAGCTGAGAGGGGAATTCTGGCCCTGAGTTCAGACTATCACTCTGTTGTCTGCCACACCTGAATGCCTGACAGTCAGCCAAGACAGACAAGGCTAGATGGAGCTACAGCTACTCTGTCTTTCCCTAAGGAGACAGACTGTCCATTGATTGCTTTTAAAGATAAGCTGGCTTCTATTGTCTGGCACAATTACAGTTAAGGAGCTCTGTATTTCCTGAGTGAGAACTCAAACCTCACTTGACCTGAATCAGCCAGAGACACAAAAGAAACAGGTAAGACTGGAGGGAAGGGCATCTCTTCCCAGCTCTGTGAGGCACAGGAGGGTTTATGTGGGGCTCATCATCACACATGCTTTTCACTGAAGTTTTTGTACATGCTGCTACAAGGCAAATGTCTCAAGAATATATTTAGAAAGAAGTCATACACGGAAGCGTGAATAATGCATTCATTTTGTCTGAAAACTGATGGCTAAGAATTAATTTCATCCCAAAATCTAGGGTCTCAACATTAATGTGCATTAAGAAATGTTGGCAGTTATGAAGCTTGGTTAGAACACTTATAGAATATTCATCTTAAACATTCTAATTCATGCTCACTATTACTACCTGTGCGCAAAGAGCCACTGGCTTGGATCATCACTGGCTCCTACAGAGTAGATGGAGGAGAGAGTACTGCAAAGAGAATATCTTTTTCTTCCCTAGGATACAGGTTCTTCAGGTAAAAAATTCCAAAAGATATTAAGGCTTTAGATGTAACTGTCCAACTTCTAAAAGGCAAGAAATTCTACTAAGCAGACGAGTGATCATTAAAACCATCAGCACTCTCCCATTACAAAATACATTACCCAGCACATAAAAAATCCTCTTGAGAGCCCTGAAGTACTTAAGCCACTCTGAGGTTCACTGAAGATTAAAATCCTAAGGCTTTGATTACCTCCTCTTGAAAAGGACCCAGTCTGTTCAGTTTCTGTATCATTTAGTCATCCCTCAAATCAAAAGAGAACAAAAATTGTTTCTACCGTTTGCCTTAAATAAGATTGAGATGCTCCAAGAGTCAACAATCTCATCTGGTGATTAAAGCCAAGGTTGAACTTTGAAGATTCTGCAATGAATCAGACTTGAAGTTCCTAGAGACTTGGTGAAGAGTATGATAATGAGATAGCTGAGATTTTGGGGGGTTTAAGCCCACCTTTCCTGCCATGGTCAGGCTGCAGACAGGGGAAGGAACAGATATAATGAATGTACTGCTCCATTAGATGTTCTCAGTGTAAGTACCACAGGGCAACCCCTGCTCTCCTCAACCTGTGTGCACAAACCTTTGAAAGCTTTCCAGCAACAAGTGTAACTGAGTGCGTGATGCCAGACCTACCTGGAATCAAGCAGCTTGAGGAAATAAACAATAACAGAACAAAGGAGAACAATTATCCAGGGGCTTAGTCACTGCTGATGACCACTGTTTCAGTGTATATTGCTATATGTCATATTTATGAAACTAAAATTTGAAGGAAGAAAAATGTTCTATTTCATGCCCATAGATGAGCTCAGGGGACAGTGTGTGCATGTTTTTCAAGGCAATATCTATTAAAAGTTCTCTTTCATCCTTTAGTTACATTTTAGTATAATCAGTATTTGAATTGCCCATCACAAAACTCTTTAGAGGTCAACTCTGTATACAGTGTTTAAAATAACTTCAGCACCGACTCACAGAAACTACATCATAAACACTTAAGTGGAGCAAGGGAAGGCAAAAAGCTTTCTTTGACCTTATTTTCTTATATTCTCTCAAGAAATAATTTCATCAGCTTGCACCTGCTAATCACAAACGCAGCAACAAAAGTCAGTGTGGAAGGAGAAAGCAGCATGGTAACAAAAAGCTTTAGCCTCACTTCCAGTAACAACTTGAGCAGACACTCCTAAAGGCAACCTAAGTTTTTTCTGTTACTCCCCACCTATACAGGATTATAATACTTGACTTGCCTGCACAAAAGATGCAAAAGCACATCAGGTGATAAGCATGTGAGATTTTACAAATATAAAGGTAAAAAACACCAAGTAGTCAAAGGCACAGTACAGAGTAGGATGTCTGACTGACAGGTTGATGCTCAGCTGTATCTGATGAAGTTTAAACGTCCCACAGGGTGAGAAGAATTCATTTTTAATTGCATTTATGATGTGAAGATCAGCAATGATAGCTTGAATTAGAAGGGTAAGAAGGAAGACTCCAAATTTGTAGTTTGCCACCTGTATAACTTCAACATTATGTAACAGTCACAGTCAACCAAGAACTTGAGGCCTTCACTTTTGGTATAATTTAAGACAAACTTGGATTCATTGACTGTAGAATCAGAAAACTTGGGGACCACGTCCTTCTAAAGGATAATCTCACTGCAAGCACTTCCCTTAGAAGCTAATAAAAGGCATATAAAAAACATGCTACCAAAATGTTTCCCTGAAAGTGAAACTTACTTTCCTTCAAGACCAGTAGTTGCCTCTCAGCAGTGCTCAGCCTTGTCACTATTGTAATGAACACATTAGAAGCCAACTGGATTGCTTTCCCAAGGCAAAAAACCTCACAAAGAAAAACAGATCTTTCAGAAAGCCCTATTGCTTACAAGTGAAGAGGCTGTGTATAAGCAAGGTTTTTTTCATTGCTCTTTGTTTGCAATTTATTGGTAACCATGAAAGAAGCTCTGTGGCCCTAGGTACTACAACTGGAGAAAGCTGCAGCATTTCAAGGAGAGAGAAACCACAGTCAGCCAGGACACACAAGATTTGTGGTAAGATGCCTGTGCTGCAGTTGATGGGCTCTGTCTCTGAACATTATCACTCTTTTCCAATATTTACATACGCAAATGGGCAAGGGAGAGCAGGAAGAGGTTTAAGCCAGAGATTTTCCAATTATTGTGTTGTTTTACCCATTTGCTTCTCAAGGAAGCCACAAGCATTTGTGTTGCTGCAAAAAATCAGTACCTGAAAACAGCCACAAAAGGTGCTAACTTGGCAGGTTTATTGAGAACTTACACTATTTTTAGGTTCTTAACATTGCATTACAAAACAGACCTCTGTTTTAAGTGTACCCTATGCTCCATTTCATCTATCATTTGTACCTGCCCAAGACTCACCAAATTTAGTTTTGTCGTACCAATGAGTGTGAGAATACTCAGTCATTTCTACCTTTTCAAACCTGCATTAGGAAGAATTCACACCCAACTTCTGATAAACTGGGTTTTGACTTCACTAAAAGTTTTTTTCACCTGGAAGTCTATCCACTGATGTAGATGTAAAATTAAGAGGCTTACCTCATGATCATGAGCTGGCTGTCTCGCTCCATCTGAAAAAGAAAACAAACCAGACAAGAAGTCTCTCAAAATCTACAGAATTTAAGAAAACAAGAACCAAAGAATTAAGTCAGTTACACAACCCTAATTACACAACAATTCTAGACAGACTTCTGCAGCTCTCCTACAAAGTCACAGAGAAGCTACGTCTAACTTTGATGCTCTTAAAGCATATCCTCCAACACAATCTAGACACAGTTAAATTCACATAAATCTAATTCCCTTTACACACAGCTGAGGTAATTGGCATAGAAAGAACACATCCACTTTTAAACCAGGCTTTAAATCCAAGGCTTTAAAGGAGTGTCAGGCTACATGACTGGCTGGGAATCTTCTATTGTTCTAGCTAGGCACATACTTTTGTCCCATTCAATACCTTGTCTGTGTGATTTGCCTTTTTGTCTGTCCTGGGCTTTCCTGCTGAAGACTTTGTAGGCCTCAGTCTTCTGATACTGCTCCAGCTCCCTCATGTAACGCTCCTTATCTCTGTCTGCTTCATCAAGGTATCGCTGGAACAGAAAAGTCCAAGAGTTTCAGGGAGTTTCCTCCCCTTCAGGAGGAAGGGAAGAAAAACAACTTGTCAGATGAAGTGCTGATCCATTTCACCTATGCAAACAGCAGAGGAGTGAAGAAACAACGAGGTGCAAAGACATAAGATCTGGATAAAATTACTGTACTCTGGTGTCCCATTTTCTCTCTCTTTTTTATAATAACTATTCTGTTAAATTTTTTTTTGCTAGGTCTAGGAGTAACTTGCTACTAAGCTACTCTACTCAACTGAACGTTACCTACATGTTACAGACCAAACACTTCAGAATTCCTGTTCTGTGGCCAGGATGAAGATGATGCTTTATGGTTCAGACCTGTAACAGTGGAGTTCCAAATACACTCCTTTTCATTGCCCACAGACAAAAAGCACCACCACAAGCCTGGCACATCTGAGAGGTGAACAAAACATCATGGCGATTGCAAAGAGCAGCATTAAGATAAAAGACCCTGGTTTTAATTGATATAATCTATCTGCATTTTGGTTAATAGAAACCTTTTTTAATTGGTATAATCTATCTGTATTTTGGTTAACAAAAACCTTTTTTTATTAGCCTGAGGGTATTTCACACATCTGCATGACAGAATGAGCTTAGCTGGAGAATTCTTTAGGGGAACTGATGAACTGAAAAACATTTAATGAAAGGTCACAGTGCTTACTAATGGGATCCTTTGGAGAAAAAAGTTGCCTTCCCAATTTTTTTTCTCCAAATGTGTTTAAAATTCAATGAATGTAAGAACTCAATCAGTGAACCTTAGTTATCTGGTATTTTCTTTAAGTCATCATGACAATACATGTAAGTTATGACTTCCATACATTTGCAACACAGTTTTGCTGATGACAGTGATAACATTCTGGACTGGAGTGCAAATTTGGTGATGCTGGGTTGGCATTGCTTCTGGACATGTTATTTGTCTGTAAGATATTAATTCTTTTTTTCCATCTCTAGGAATGTGCTGCTGAAAGGCCTCAGTAGTCTTCCCTTGACCTGCTCTGAGTTAGAAACTTACAGCTCTACTCAAGGACAGATTCCCTGGGGATTTAAAAAGCAACCTACAGGATAGAGATTTGAACTCAATTTCCTTTTTCCTAGTTTAAAAATCTGCCTGAGACATGGTAAGAATATGTGAAAGTGCAGGGGGGCAGATGTCTTTTTCCTCTCTCTCCCAGCAGACATTTTCATCACTGCAAGACATCCTCTCCATGGATGTAGATTTCCAACCTTACATAGGAGCAATCCTGATTATCTCTAAGCAACACCATCCTCATTATCCCTAATACCAAATCAACTGCTTTGCCTTGCCACATATTTTCCATTATGGTTAAATCACAGTGCCTATGCACCATTGTATATCATCTCTGTGAGTTACATTATACAAGCTTAGTAAAAAGCAACAAAAGGAAATCTTGTTTTCTTGTCTTATCTCATTTTTCATTACACACTTAAAGTATTTTTCGAAGCTCAAATATGAAGATTAAATTCATAGGCAAGCATTCAGTTGCACTGGGATTTAAAAACTGCTTTGTGGTAAGCTCCAACTGGCAATCAGGTGTGGACAGTAAGGCACCCACTAGCAATTAACCCATTAACAAGGTTCACTCCAGAAAGCCCTAAAAAACAGCTCAAACATGGCCTTGAGCTTCA
This sequence comes from Illadopsis cleaveri, assembly GCA_013399915.1. NCBI lineage: Eukaryota > Metazoa > Chordata > Aves > Passeriformes > Timaliidae > Illadopsis > Illadopsis cleaveri. Next base: position 474,633 of record VXBB01008558.1, read on the forward strand.
TTCACTTATCAGATAGTGCAGAAGGCCACAGGACTCCCAGTTAGGAGACATCATACCCCAAGCCTTTGGCCTTACAAGTCTCAGATGTACCTGAGCTGGTGCAGCAGAGTTACACCCAGATGGATCACACATGTCTCATTAGAGCAATCCCCCCATCCTGGATGTAATCTTGCATTACCTAGAGGATACAGGTCTCCTGGAGGAGATGCTGTGGCCCTGCCAGGGTTCATCATGTGAACCTGTGCCCCTAATTTTGAAATATCCTCCTAAACACCATTTAAGCCACAAGCCTGCGTCACCTTCCTCCCTAAACAACATTCCCAGACCCAGCAATGACATCCAGCAAGGAGAAGGAAGTGCAGCGGTACCCGTTTCTCCTCAGGAGGCAGCTTGCTCCACTCATTGCCCAGCATCCTGGTGATCTCTGGGAAAGGCACCTCCGGCCTCTTGGCTCGCAGCTGCTCCCTGCGCTCGTTCATGAACCGCACGTACCCGGTCAGGGGGGATTTGGGGGCATTGCTGTCCCGCAGGGGCTTCTTCCTCTTTCTCCCTTTGGCCCAGCCTCCTCGTTTGGTTCTTTGCTGCTGCAGAATGAGAACAGAAGGCAATTCAGACTGAGTGAAAATAACCACCTCTGGGAGGAATAAACAACTTCAGCAGGAGTACATGGCTGCAATGCTCTCCACAGATGCGGGTTTCAAACCCTACTTTAGAGCTACCCTGACTTTTGTCTAAACAAAGCCAAGCAAGTCTTATTGTGAAAAGTAACTTACAGTTTCTCCTGGTCCACAGGGACAACAAAATAACATTGGCATCAACTTCTGATTGTAAAATCACAGGGACTGATAATACACAACACGATCATCTCAACTAATGCAACTGCAAGGGTGTTTTTTATTACTTGTTTGCTTGCTCTCAGTTCTTCTCACCCTCACACACCCTCCTCCCCTGCAAGTCATTTACTCAATAGGCTTTTTGGAGAGATTTTGCATATTAGTTAATAATTGATAACTAATTATTTTGCACCTTCCAGATCTTTGTCCTTCATGCACAATGTGCCCAAAATGTGAGTGCAAAAGCAGTATACAGGCTTTTCTACTCTGATCTGTTCAGCAGATTGTCTTTCCCACTAATCATCTCCAATGGAGCAACAAAGAAACTCCAAAGGAATATTGTAAGATGTGTCTGGGGCACACTGTGAGTTCACAGGAGTAACATCATTATCACTCATCCTCTTGGCTTCAAACTATTTCTACAGCAATCTCTGGACAACACTATTTTCTAATGCTATGTACATACAACTATTTTCAGTACTTCTAATCTTTCCCCAGATCAACATGTTCCTGCCATCGTGTTACTTTTTGTTTCCCTCCTGGAATTTTATTACTTAATTAAAAAAGGACCTCACAGCTGAAAAAAAAAACAAAAACCCTGCAAGGAGAAATATCAAATACATCTATCAAAAAAACCCCCACAACACCAAACCAAAAAACCCCAAAACCACTTTCTTGTCCAACTTCAGGTCTTCATGATTTCGTCATCAAAAATTAGTGCTGGATGGTACAGAAGGTACAGTCTAAAGCAGTAAAAACAATGGTTTTAAAGACATCAGTTTCTACCAGAACAGTACAAAGGTCTCACTTTGCTGCCTCATAAGAGAGAAAATAAGTTGTGGCAGCTGAACACTCAGTTCTGAATGCAGCACCAGCTTGTGGGCCCCTCTGGCTGAGCTGAGACCCATGTGCTGTTCTCTGCACATTCCAACTGCCAGCTATCTGTGTGCAGCTGTGCAACCCTGCAGAAAATTGGGGAATCAGAAGATGAAAATGGCAAATGGATAAAAATTTGTGATCCTATTAAAAAAAAATCTGAGCAGGAAAGACAATAAAATTACAAAATTCCACGCCTTTGCTTCATTGAAAAGTTACTATTATTTCATCTCACCTCCTCCTCAGGCTTCTGCTCAGTGGTTTCAGGAGCATTAGAAGACTCATTTTGCTGCTGCTGAGCCTGGGACAAGTCCTCCACCAAATCTGGGTTATTCACAGGCTGTGAAGTCCCACCACTGAATGAACTCTCCGAATTAGCTAATCTGAAAAAGCACAGAAGTGGAGAACAAAAAATTTAATCATCGTTCCTAAATCAGTTCCTCCCTAATCTTCTAAAACATGCAAAAATGTTGCAAATATATTCATTCTCACACTAGCAAGAAAAAAAGGGATTTAAAAGTGATTTTTGAAGAACTGGCTGTTCCATCCAAGCAACCACTATAACTACCACAGTTCCTATGGACTTTTAGACCCAGTTTGATTTTTAAGTGGTATTTTGTTTCATTTTTTGTGAAGCATTTGATTGTACAAACAAGTTGCAGGCAAGTATTTGGATCAGAAATCAGACACCGTGAATCCACCCTTCTTCAAAAGTACCATAAGGAATTTGAAATTAAAATTTTCATCAGCAACCAAGATACACCTTTCTGGATATGTTTAATATATTTCTCCACAAATACATTTAGAGGTCTGTGATTGAGTATGATCTTTGATTGAACTTCACTCCACAAAATCTCCTGTTCATACACGTAGGCATTTGAACACAAATAGGACTAGCTCCCAACAGGCTCCATTGTTTAATTTTACTGTTAGAGCTGTATCAACCTACCTAACTCCAAAAAAGGGCAAGATGTCTGCAGGCAAAAAAGAAGAGCAAGTGTGAAGAAATAATTCTGAAGGTAGACTGACAGTGATGAACACATTTTGGGGCAACAACCCCCTGGACATTCTCAGCACTGTGCTCAGTAGGCAAATTAATATAAGATTTTTGGACTCGTCTCAGATTCTAAACCCTTCTTGAGGCTAAAGAATACTTGGCCTTACCCAGTTACATTCATGAAAATTCCTTTAACAGCAGGGTATGCTTCAAGTCTTCTTTGCTCATTTATTCCAGTCTAAAGCTACTCATGTCTACAGCAAATTTTAAATACTCAAAGTAACTGTTCCTATTGATGTAGAATACAGCTATAAAAATTTGATATATTTTAACAGAATTGTTATTTGAATGCCCGTGGGAATATCTGTCTTCAGAGAGAACAGCATATTTTCATTACTCACTACAATCAGCAATTGTGAGACAATTACTGGTAAAGACACAAGGGCTGGAGAGATCCACAGCTGACTTTGAGACACCAGATTGAGCTGTCATTACTGACAATTAGAGAGGGAGCAAGGGAACAAAGCAGACACCCTCCCATAAGTTAATAATATTTGATATGTGTCAAAAAGAATAGGAACAACACAGCTCTGGATTCACTGTTAGGGTTTGAAGGGTATTTCAGTTTTCCTCTCCATTGCCCCTCAGCAGAGAAGCTCCTGAAACTACACCTACAGGAAAAACTTCATGTGATGCAGCCATTTGCAGCAAACACTGATGAAAGCTCAGCCAAAACATTAATACCTTTTAAACACAAGGCTAGTTTGAACATGGACTTAATTTGGTACCAACAGGTTTGAAGTCTCAGATAAGTAAATCCAAATTCAGACCCACTTGAAGTGAAAGTGCTCACATTCATTTTGACAGGGCTTTATCTGCAAAGTCTGAATTTTACTGTTTGGTGCTTTGCAAAACAGAAAAGAAGTTTCAATTATCAAAACACAGCAAAAAATCCATGTATTCTTAGAAGCAAACTTCTCTTGCATTGTGATTTCAAGAGCCCATTGTCACAGTTTGTAAAAGCAGAGTCCGACTGACAAAAATGAGATGTCAGTCTCAGTGATCAGTTTCAGTTTCTCAGATCAATTTCAGACATCATTCAGAATATCTTTAATTGAAATCATTTACTTAGCAGGGACCACTATGGCCAACACATACTTCCTTCCTCTCTGTCCCCATAATGTTACTTGTCTTAAGACTGAAATCCTAGGGATTTACCTTTTAAAGGTAAGAGATACTAAAGAACAGTTTGTGACCACTTCCATCAGCTCAGGAGAGTTTTGGTTTCACCTAAACAGAGTCCTGTGATCTTGTATCAAGGCCAAGGGAACGTTGCAAGATTCAATTCTGTTGGGTTTATTTCTCTTTTTAAAAATCACTTAGAACACCCTCCTCTCACTGAAACAATTTCCCTGACAAGTGCAGAGATAATATCTACTGGCTGAAGGTGAAAAAAGAGTTGCTTACCCAGTTACATTAATTTCACTAACTTCCTTAGATCCATCCTCATCTGTAAAAAGTGGAGGAAGATTGGAGCCAGCTACCAAGTTCTCCATACCTCTGGGGAAAAAAATCAAGGTAAAAAAGGTTAAGTTAACTATGTCACTGTTTCCCTTCAGCAGCACTTCAATTCAAACATCATAATACACCAGGAATATTTTACCCCATGAACCAGTTGGTCACTCACAGCTGATTGGCTCCAGGACAGATCCTGTGGGCAGATGTGCTCAGGGACTGAGAACAAAGACCATGAGTGACACTTCAATTGCGACTTTCCATTTTAACTGAGCCCTGTGCCAGTGTCACAGTGCTCTTGGAAATTCCTGCAGTTCTACTCTATCCCTCGAGACAAACCTTCATTCACCACACTCAGCACACAGGTAGGTAGATCCTGCTCCTCCAGTCCACCTGCCTGATTATTCTTCACGGTGCACCCTTCACCAGAGGTTTGTGCTGACCCTAGAAGAAAACTGAAACCAAGTCCCCCCTGAAGTTTCAAATTAAGACTATATTAATAATTCCTTGTCCAGACTTTCACGATTAATCTATGTGTGCAGTTGAGCACTAAGTCAGAGAACACAGCTATTTAGAGTATTTTACCTTCAATCCCGTAGAACAGTTGCTGAAGCAAGAGGTTTAAGGACTGTGTATATCTCACTGAATACAAACTGCCCTCAAATTAGAAGTAGTTCCATTTGTAACCTTGTGGTATGTCACAGGAATTCAATGTGAGAGATGAAATCCAAAGCTTAATTAATTTATCCTCTTCCTTACAAAAATACAAAACTGTTGTATTTTAGTGAAAAAAGCCCAAACAAAACCAAAAAGCCTTAACAAACTCACTCTACAATTATGAGTTGCCAGTTCAGGCCATTTTAAAGAGCCATACTACTCAAATTCCTGTCCTTCAATTTCAGAGTCCACTTTGATGAACAGCAGACATTCAACTCAGTTATTGCCATCCCTTTCATCCACTACATCTGGGCTTTGGGTCTGAAGGACTGAGGAGAGCTATCACCCTGTACTGCTTTCTCCTGGGTTGGTGTGCTTTCCACTCAGCATTGAAATCCAAGTGATCTCAGAATAAAATCCTGCTCCATGTTCTGAGTATTTCATGTTTCCCACATCCCACCCCAGTTGCAAAGGTAGATGTTTTCTATGAACAAAGGTCACTGCTTCTTGCATCTTAGAGATTTTGCAGATCTCTATCACAAGTACAACATGGATGACATTCACCCTTTTCTCTTCTGCTTTTCCAGCTGCTGAGATCCTCAGACCACCCTTAAGGATCCCATCCTCCTGACTCCTTATCTAGGAATTAATTAAAGCTAAGCACACTATTCCTATGTAGTAGTACAGACATTGATCTCTAGCAGAGGAACACTTTTACTTGTGCATAGGAAAGATTCATCCAGGAGTGAAGAAACTGAATTCCTGCTCTGCCATTACAAACCAGGGACTGAGCACAGTTTTGGGGGCTCAGCCTTAGAGCTGTGGCACAGCTGGAGACTGACCAGCAAAGGGCTTCCAAGATGCTCAGGGATCTAAAGCATCTGACCTGGTATGGGATGGTGAGGGCAATGGGCAGAGGGGGACAAGGGCCAAACTCACAGAGCCCAAAGCTACTGGATGGAAGCAGCAGTTGACAGAACCAAATTCTCCCCAGTTATATTGGCTTTGCAGGTTCAGGCTGGACACCAGGAAGTGTTCTCAGAGAGGTGGAGTCTAGCCTGGCAGATTTTAAATGCTAAAAGCTGTAACTGACCTAAACTAGTGTTGGCAATAGTCTGGCTCTGAGTGGGAGGCTGGACTAAGATGACCTCCCTCCAGATGTCCCCTCCAAGCAACATCTGCAGTTCTATGAATCACAACTCCACATCATGGGCTTTTTTCAAATACCAGCATCTCTGACAGGAAAAGAAAGACAACTCAAATAATAAAATACTGTTAGGAAAAGTAGTGAGATACTCTGGTGAAACAAATAGGACTGTAATCCTTAAAGAAGGCAGAGCAAACAATACGTCCTCACACACGGTTAAGAATCTACACACACAGAAAAGAAACTACATAAAGGCTGGGACTTTACAGATAACAAGAAACCTGAAAATTCAACTGATTTGAGAATTATGCTCTTCACTGCCCTGGAAGCTGTTTAAGCACAGCTTCTAGATATACAACATAAACCACTTCATGCAAGTATCATCTAAGAGGGATATTAAGTTCTGCTTCACGTCACACAATATTCATCAGTCAAAAATCCTAAATTAAGGTTTCCAAAAAAGGAAGCCTAAGCAATTATGCCCATTGTGATGTTCTCACCAGGTCCTGATCTGTCTGCTCACATCTGGCCCAGGCTCACTTTCAAACTGCAGGGAGGCAGCTGGACACCAACCTCAACAACATATAAACAGAACACAAACACAGGAAGCCAAGAGGACATACACTTTTTTATTTAACCCATATGTTTTAGATAGTAACTCTTTCAGATGATGCTGACCCACATCCTAAAGAAAAAGTAACATCAGTGAATTTGCAGTGGCTTCTAATCAGTTCCAGAGAGCAAGAAAACAAAACAATTCCCCTAAAACTGACAGAGAGCAGATGGGGACCTACACAAGTCCCATTTCTCAGGGATAACTTCCCATACCCCTGCTCCAAAACCACTACTCAGTTACAACCCCACTGCAGAGCTCCATGTTTACTGAAACACACTGAACTAAATTAAAGGCAACAGAAACAATGTACACTTAGTTTTCTAACAGCTGGCACATACACCCTATTTTCATTTTTCAACTGTCTACCCAAATTCAAACACAAAACTGAAACTGCTGTTAAACTCTAAACCCTACCAGCCCTACAGTTCAATGCAGGGAAGCATCTCCTCCAAATAAAACTAATTCAAACTGGAGTAGCTCTCAGTTCACTGTACTGCTACACTACTGGCTGTGTTGGCTCAAGAAAGCAACCAGCTAAGCAGGAATAGAGAGACTGATTTATTCATTAACAGCAGTATTTGACAAGATTTCAAAGGTTCAACTAACACCTACACTAGCATTAGTTAAACCTCTATATGAGCCTGGAAAAAATCCTACGTTATCAAAAATGTGGCTTAATTTATCTTTCCCTCTCCTCCCTGATCAATCATGACTTCATGACACAGAAGGTGGACAATAGTATTTTGTAACTTTCAGTTTAAATTTTTCAGCTGGTCACTTTGGTTACATGCCACAGAGATCACACTTGAACGAAATTGTACAGTGTACCAACATGGTCTGACAGAATTACTCAGGAAATGAAAGCAAAACATTCATAGCATAATGATCTAAGTGCTACTACACACATCAAGGATCAAACAGTAGGTAATTAAACACCATTCAAAACCAGAATATGGTTTAAATAAATTTTCTTAGTTTCTTCTCACATTACCTTTTGTAGGCCATGATAATTATTATTCTAGTAGTAAAGATAAAGTAGCTGAGTTACATAAGCTACCATATGATCAAATTTCTAACCACATTTGTACAGCAGAGAAGAAAACTCAAGAGCAGGTAGCTTTAAACCAGGGTGAGAACAAATCCATGGCTGGAGCTAGACAGAATGACTCACTTTTCCACACTACTGTGGCTGCACTATTCACAGCACTACTACAGGGCAGCACACGCAAGGACATGACAAAGCTCAAGGGCCTTTTATACATGCTACAAATGAAAGGTACAATTTGCCACATTGAACCTTTTAGTCAAAGCATCAGAAACAGCAAAAATGCCATTTTAAAAGTGCAAACAGTTTTACCTAGCAAACCACCTCAGTACAGCAGCCCCACATTTTTATTTGTCAGGAGGCAGCTGGAGCCAGAGCAGCACAGCCACACTGTCCCCACACAAGCCATGCAGCCCTGCCTCCCCCGGGACTCAACCCTGCTGAAGTCTCCTCCAGAGCCCAAGCACAGCCATCACTGCACATCCCAAACCCATCCTGCTGTGCCTGTGCAGTCACTCACTACAGGAGTGAGCTGAGGCTGGGCCCTGCAGGCTCTGGGCACTCATAACTCACTGTCACATGCAAAATGACTTCTCCCCCATCCCAAGGCCAGGCCGAGTCTTAAGATGCCCCTGAACACCTGGAAAAGGATAAACAGCCCTGAACAATGTTGCCTTTTCAATGGCTACATTACAATACATCACCTTATGAATAATAAAAAAATAAATTACTAAACTCTTTAGCCATCCAATTACAAGGTAAGATTATAAATACATGTTATTTATTATGGTTAAGCATATTTAAATATGAAGTCAGCACCAGAAATCCAACTTACAGGCTGATTATGAAACGCTGCAGGAGTTCCAATTACCTCATCACCAGATCTAGTTTTAGAAACGTTACTGCTGAGTGGAGAATTTTTCTCCTCAAGTCTCTCATCCCCCTTTGCCAGAGTAAATAAGTGCAAATTTTACCATTCAGAGGCTAACAGATTACAAAAAAATAATCATCTGCTACATCACAGAAGAGTCACAGTATTCCTTATCTCAGCATCAGAATCCAAGCACTTCAGAATGCAAACAATCTAAACTCAGATGATTTACTGAGAGAAAAACCCACAGGACCATCACTTCCTCTGCCTTTCCACACATAGCCAGAACATCAGAAACAAAACTAAACTAAGTCCGTCTCCTATTAAAACCACAGTGCTTGTGGAGCTGTCAGAGGAAGTTCAAATTCCCTCTGACAGAGCCTTTTCTTCCATCAAGCTGGAGCAGAAGCATGTTATCCAACATACTTCACTGTAAAATATCAGATTTGACTTTTTCCCAACAGGCAACTCATTAGACAAAGGTTTTTGTGACTAGGAAAATTGCAAGCTCAACCTAATAGAACAAAGGTTTTTCTGTCAAACCAGAAATTATATACCAGAGAATAGCCAACTGCTTTTATTTTTACTTCTTGCCAGTAAAAACAAAGAAACACTACAGACCAAAATAGAGATTAGTAGGAAAAAATTCCAAAGTTCCACTGCATTTCCAAGCAGCTTAAGGAAAGAAGGGAAAGATGTAAAGCTTAGCTTTATGCTTCACTTAATTGGGTCTTTGCAGCAAACACTAACAAAGCTATTCATTACTCTGCCCTTAGAAACAGCTGTCAAACATCTGCAAATGTATTTTAAAAACACAAGCATTCAATTCTGCATTCTATTCTTATTTAGATAAAACTTTTAGCATGAGGCACATACAACACATCTCTCATATATATAATATATAAAATCTATAGCATGCAATCTATGTTATATATATAACCTTGCTGTTCTCTGGAAAGAAAGCCACAGGAAAGGGATGTACTCAACTCTCCAGACAAAGGCAAGAGCAGCCCCACATTGATTCTCTCCCTTCAAACACGAGTGAAATTCTGCATTACCAATAAACCAGCTTTTTAGATCACTTCAGGGAAAACAAAAGCCCACAATGAGATGAAAAATAACTGTGCTACAGATCCCTGGATAGCTCAAAGCAGTAACTGTGGTTACCTCTGGTATCCAGGTGGAAGGCTTTGCTATCTGGCTCTTCACTGCAGGTATTACATACCTATGGATTAGAATAGTTCATTTTATTCTGAATTAACTTTGCTCATGATAGCATCAATTGGCATCTAAACTAATACAATTAACAAATACAACAAATACAATTCTGCAATTTTTTTTAATTCTGATGCTACAGATCTCACATGAGAGAATAAAAAACCATTCAGATCACAAAAAATAGGTCTCAAAATAAATCTTGAGAATTTTTTATTTTTCACTAATCTCTCTACCTCAAGTAAGTCCAATAGATGCCTACCAGGGATGGGACTGGGTTTTGTAATCTGCCCATAAAAATGTCTTCTGAATTTCCAGTTCCTATAGGCAATTTAGTTTACTTCTTCACCTGCTCTGCCATTTGAAAATTTCTCTGAGCTCTCAGGGCTTTGTATTCCACAGGACAAAGTTTTCCAAGAGCTCCTTTCCCATTAAGGAGGTAGCAGGGGTGCCCCATAATACCCCAGAAGCAGCAGACACAGAGCATCACAAAGAGCACCTGGAGCACAGACACTTCTCAAAGCACAGCACCCATAAATCACCAGAGCTCAGCAGAGCCCGGGAACTTCCCCAGCAGGGAGCAGATGGTTACTTCCCTCCAAAACTGACGTTCCATTCCTCTGATCATTTATGTCTGCAAGACTCAATCACTCACTGTTTGTGCAATGCAAACATAAAGTGCCACGAGCAAAGCAGTTTATTAAAAAATGTAAATGAACAGACTGAAGTTTTTCATGCTGTTTACCCAGTTCAAACATTTACCAGCATCACACAAGTGAAACAAGAAACATTATTAATTAATGCTTGAGGAGTACTTTGATTTAAAATGCCAAACAAGTATTCTGAACCAGAGATAACTGAATGTCAAGGAATCCTGATTGTGACTGGCCAGTGAAATGCAAAGTCACATATTTGAAAATAAAATAATTGAAGACTGCATACACCTGATGAGACTGGAAAGTTGTTTTAAAGCTATTTTAGCACTTTTGCTCTTCCTCAAAGCTTTATTCATCACAGAAGTTGTAAAGGAGTAGAGCACATACTCCAAGCTCACTTACATTCTGTGAGAGGAAGCTCTGGCTGCTGTCACAGAGGAACACAGACTGGAATTTTTCATGCACATACCCACCAAAACAAGTCATTACAGCCATCTGAGAGAATATGGGGTCGAATACTTTGGATGTGAGAATCTACTGAGAAAGAGATTGAGTGTACGCTTAAGAGAATGACTCACCAGAGGCATCATGACCCAACACAAAAGCATCTACTCTGACCTCAAAAGCCACAAAGACAGCATGGAACTGGATATTTTAAATGCACTGATATGGGTACAGGGACAAAGGTTAGAGGAAATGAAGTGTGGGAAGAGTCAGTGATTCTCACACAAAACAAGTAACTCATTCTGCCTGTCTTCAGAGAACATCCATCCTAGGAAAACATATGACATGTCAGCTTCCATACATTTTTATTCTTATTTTCTTGCTGTTGCTGTGCGTTATTCCAACATAAAACAAGTGACTTTGAACACTCAAACCCATCACGCAGAAGAAATCACAATTTTTAGATAGCCTTAGTTGTGCAAAATAACAGGCATATAAACCTGAACAACAGAACTGGTATTAGTGAAGAACTGGGTTGGGCTGTTTGTTTCTAATCTGGCCTTAAAACTCTCTAGTAATAGTTTCATATCTATCAGAAATTAAAGTTTGGAGTGTACTAAAATCCCTTTTCAGCCAAGGTTCTCCTTGCAGTGCCACATGGCACCATTGGCATCACAGGATAAAAATTGCAAAGGCCTTGGAAACACACTGATGGAAAAACTAATAAGGAAAGTGAGCACAAAAGAACAGACAAGAGGTTCATGTAAGTATCAGTACCTCAGTGGACACTGCTTACAAAACCTTGTTGGGATTCCTGAAAAGAAAAGAAACAGAAAAGACAGCCCAGTCCTGCCAAGGCATCCTCTGCAGGAACAGCAGACAGCTCCTTTGACCACTGTTAACAAGATTTGAAAGCTGTCTGAGTTCACAGACAAAATATCTTAAAATGGATATGAGAGGAAAGGACTACACCAATTAAAACAGAATCAGGAAAATTAAAAAAGGCAAACTATGCTCTAAACTAGGCACACACCAGGATATCCCTCTAAGAACCAAAGGGAGAGCTCACAGAAATTTTAAAATCATACAAAACCCAGGTACTTCTATGGCTCCAGAACAGAATTAACTTAAACCAACAGTAGAACGTAGACAAGTTAGAATAAAGCTTTCCCTATATTCACCTTCATGCAAAAGCAAGAGAAAATTACAATATTTAGCATCATGAACGAAAAACAAGGGGAAAAAACAACAAAAGCATAAACCCACTGGAGTAGTCTGACTGCTCTCCAGGGTTAGGCAGTACATAAGAGATCTAGAGATGCACGTGAGGGACGGGAACATGCAGGCAGAGGGCACATTTTTGGACCAGCTGTAGCATATGTAATGAAAATAGCTCATTTTGGAGCCAAAGTAGGATTGAGAAAAAAGCATCCATGCCAGCAGTGTGCCTAAATATCCTCGCCTGAGTGCTTGGAACAACATTTGCAATATTGCATCTGATCCTCAAGCCATCTCCAGTGGCCCAAAGAAACTGCTCTGAGGGCAGTGGTGAACTTCCTCCTGCAACCTCTTCTTTGTCCATCTCCTGTACCATCACAGGAGGCACATCCCTGCCAGATCATTCACAAGAAGGCAAAAGTGCTGAGGGACAAACCCTGAGAGCAGAGTCACTGCCTAGAGCCAAAGAGCAGAGGAGAACCTGGGAAAAGCATATCCAAGACTTAATCTGCTCTTCCAACTCCCCTCTTCCACAGCTGCTCCTCAAATGCTGGAAACAACAAAGTGCAGGTGGGAAACGTGCACAAGCTTTGAAAAATGGAGTTTATCTATGCACTCAATAAAATTAGCCCTAAAAGAGAATGTAAATCTTTTCAAACAGGTAGATGACTGAACAGACGTGAGGATGGAGGTCTCACACAACACAATGTCTTCAAGCACTTGCACTTGGAAAGGTTCCTAATTTATGTTTAGCTACAAGTGTTCTGAGAGATATCTGGCATTCAGGTTTGAGTATTTACCATATTTAGCAAACAGCAGATTTATGCTGCTTTTACATTTCTTTTGCATGATTTCACTTCTATATATATTTAAGTAAATATGGTTCCTCTGAGCTAAAGCAGAAATATTATCCCAATACCCCTATATATGGGTAGAGATGCACAGCTGGTTTAAAGGTCAAAAAGGAAATATCTTAAAGCCAAGAATACAACCAAACTTCAGAAACAAACTTTGAAGCACTACCAATCTTAACCTTTATTTTGGACATCTCAACTAATTGTTAGTCTTTGCTTGGTTTCTGAGATCTCAGGTCACTCTGAGACTCTGACCTGAATACATATCATGCAATTCTTACTGCAAAGAGAAATAAGAACTAAAGTCTTTGTGATCCTTGCAAAAGGTCAGCAACATTCTGGTTTACACAGCATTAAACACTGGGAAAGTGGAAAAACATTTCTGTTTTCAAAAGGGCTACAACATAGATTTCACCTCAGTATGATATCATAACCTGAAGTTCATTGCCTTGAGCAGAAACAGACAAAGCCAACTGGTGGAAAACAAGAGTTCAGGCACCTCTGTCCTTTTTGATTTGTGGAGCCTAAACATTTTACAACAGAAGTGCAAGCACAGAAAAGTTACTTTCTTTGATTACCTTTTGCACTCTGTTAGAAGTAGGCACACAGATCAGCTGAGGATCAAATACCACATTTAATCCTCAAAGTTAGCTCAAGAGCTTTCTGAGTTAAACAACTGCCTTCTTAGTCACCAGCACTCGCTTTTCATTTAAAAAGACTCCTCTGAAAAAGCACTCATCTATATTTTGCTCCTCCCTACATCTCCCAAAACAAAGGCAAAAAAGCATGATATCGCTTTTTATATTTTTAAAAGTAAAAAGTCTTCAGATTTTATGAAAACTTCAATCATAATTGAGCTTATAAATGTCCTAAGATAAAACATTTATTACAGTAATGGAAGCTTGTTTTTCCTGGTCTTCAACCGTCTCCCAAACCAGCTAATTCCCACCCTGGAACTGTTTCCTGACCTCTAGAAAGGGTCATCTATGTATAACTCCAGACAAAATATGTCCATAGCATTCCAAAGCTCCCTGGTAAGATCAGCAAAAAGAATTCAGGAGGTTCAGTTCACATCTCAACTGAGCTTTGTTTGTCATGACAGAACAGACACTCAGAAGGAAGAGTTAAGTCTGGAGTGAAGCCTTACCCGGCTGCTGAAAGGCAGCACACACTGACCCCTCAGCAAGGAGGACACCTCCAAAACACAATTCACCAGTCCCACTGCTGCCTGCCCAGGAACAGTCAAGAGTAAACCTCAGAGCAGCTTGTACTGTGTAAATAAAGAATCCTGGAGAAGATACTGCACCAATCTCTACTTAACACCTCCCATCCACAGCACAGCAAGCCCAGGTCTTGCAGTTTAGCATGTAAGAAACAAGCAGTTTATTATTTGAAACTGTGCCAAGCAACCAAGCAGTTTGAAATTTCAGTTGGTAAAAATTGTGGCTTTTGACAATTGAAGTGTATTTCATTTACAGCTAACAGCTCAATTAACAAGAAGCAAAAACATTCATTCACTTCACAATGAAATTTTCTTCTACTCAAGTATCCATGTCTTAATCAGCATGAACTCATTTGTATTCCTATTTAAAATGCTTTTCTCAATAGCACTTGCTGACATCACCCAATAGTTACACGTTTTATACATAAATATCTCCTAAGCACGCAAAAAAATTCTGAAGATTCCAACTGGTTTTGCTGATTAAGATCCACCCAGCCAGGCACATGTCTAGTCACCACAATTTCTTTGTTGGCTGCCCCTTCCCAGCTGCAGGAGAAAGGAAACAATGTGAGAAAGGTCCACATTTTCTGCTTCACTGAATTGCGCCTACTCCCAGGAATCAAAAAATACATGGTTTGCATCATTCACATTTAACAATTCCAAGTTTAGACTAGAAGTGGCTTCTAGAGGTCGTTTGATCCCAACACCTACCCAAAACCAAGTGAAGGTCATCCTGACACCATGTTACACTGTCTGGCTCAAATCCTGATCAACACTGATTTAAATCATCAAATGCCCTCAACTGCTTTGGCTCCTTGCTAGGAAGGTTACCAAGAGCTGAAGAAATAAGCACTGCTTATTCTCAGGACACAGACAGTGATGGATGGAAGACAGGACAAAAGCAGTGGAAAAAGGAACAGAGGTGTATCAGACAACACCTCCCCCAGTACTGACAAAGCTGGGGGGGCAGGAGAATAAAAGGACACCAGAACAGAGAAAGTTTTCATTTTATTCATCTATTAACCACAAAATCCATCAAGAACAACCTTAGCAAGGAATCCAGAATCATCTCCCCTGTTAGTGAAGCTGGACTTCCAATACTGCCCCTAATCAAAGAGTCCCTCACCCTTTGAATTAAGCTCAGATTTACTCTCAGCTCTGAGTACAATAAGCAGTATTTACCCTAACTCAAACCATTTCAACAAACTGTAAAAAACAATGATGAGCTGCCATTTCCAAGAGGAGTCCTGTGTTAGGCTCACTTCACAGAACCCACCACCCAGTGATTTCAAGTAGGTTTAATTCAGCAGCAGCTTTAAGCAGGTTCTTTTTCTTGTCTTCAAGTGGAGAGCCTAGCTCAGGGCTGCTGTGTTTGCCCCTCCACTAACTAGTCCACGTGTTCCATCTGTCCTTCAAGTGGAGGGCACAGCAAAATTAACTGCACACACTTTCACAAGATTATAGGGACAGATGACTGAGAGACCAAGAAGATATTCTAACATCAAGCCCCTCATGGCATATGAGCAAAGGAAATTCTCATTTCTAGCCTGACAGAGGATATATTGTTATCTGCATGACAAAAGGGCTTTAAATCTTAAAAGAAATAGTCAGCACTATATGAAAAATTGAAGAGACATTCTGTGCCAAACTGGATTATGAATCACCAACTAATACTCCTGCCACCAGCAGCATGAAACCATCTTTGCAGTGATACTCAAGCCCTACCTGAATAACCACTGCAGTAGTCAACACATTTGCAATCCCCCTCTAAGTTCAACACCCAAAAAGCAACTGATTTCTCAACTGTTTCACTGATTTGACACTTCTCTATTCTTTCAATAAATTGCCATTCCAATTCTTGGCTGGTTCTGTTGATGCTGTCGTGCTTCTTTGCATTTCATTTACCTTTTAAATGCTAAATTATTTAGCAGCCACAAGTCACAGCAAATGCCAGGAAAAATCTGATCTCCAAAACCTCCAACTGCTCCAATTTCTCTATTTTTAATTACAATGGTATACAAATACATCCACAGAACAGAGATGCTAGCAAGCAGGTCAGAGGCTGACTTTTGAGACATTCAAGTCTCAAAACTACAAATATGACAGACACATTTCCTATGACAGACTGACAACTGATTTGAGTAAAATTTATTTACA
This sequence comes from Illadopsis cleaveri, assembly GCA_013399915.1. NCBI lineage: Eukaryota > Metazoa > Chordata > Aves > Passeriformes > Timaliidae > Illadopsis > Illadopsis cleaveri. Next base: position 490,956 of record VXBB01008558.1, read on the forward strand.
GGACAGACTTTTTCTAGGTTAACTTTCAGGGAATATATTACTGCATTACCACAATCCTGACTCATCACTTGCCCAGAGTGTTCTGCTGATGAGCCACTGATCCACATTCACACACGCTGGAAGGAAAATACCCATGTAGCAGTTAGAGACCAGTAGGTCCCTACATTTACACAGCATTCCTCAAATCCCTCCATGAAAAGTCAATTATGGACACTGAGCTGACAAACAGTACTGATCTCAGACTTGACAATAAGGAATTATGTATCAATAAAGAAAAAACACTTCTCTAATGTAATTCCCAAAAGTCTATTCTATAAAGACACTAAGATAAAAGCTGAAGGTTATCTTTTTTTAAAGTATCCAGCCTTCAGTATGCATTTGAAATCTGTCTTCCCACTCTTCCTCACTATAAAAATGTAAACCCTTTGTATGTGGTTATTTGAATATCAGTACTTTTCCATGTAGCAGCAATGTGAGAACAAAAGCTCAAGGAACGTGCTGAAAAGTTCCATGATCAGTTATTTTCTGCATGCCTTGCAAACCCCTCCTGATAAATGTCTGTTCTGTTCTGTAATTCCCTTGAGAAATACTCTGTTGAAATGATTTTGGGACAGATGTATGTTTGTACAAGTGGCAATAAAATTATATAAATAACTTGCCTAAAAAATCCAAACATGTAAAGTGTATTTCTATAGAGAAAAAGCAAGTAAGTCATCTGTAACAGAGTTCACAGTTTTTCATATTTGCAATGAACTTCACATTTTTTAAGGTTAAAATAATATTAACAGAAAAGGTTTCTCAAGTAAGAAAAGTATCTTTGATATTTGGAAAATTTTCACATCACTACAGATTCAAAACAATCCACATAAAGTCTCACAGTCTAAGTTTAATATGTAGTTAATAATTCTATAGCTTTTTATATCCAAATATAAACAGAAAAGCAATCAAATCTTATGTCAAAACAAAGACTACTTCAGTCAGCTTAACAGAAATACCTGCAAAGTTTTTGTACTTTCCAAAAATTTCCTGGGCTAGAACTAAAAAAGCTTATTTCCTTATAAAAAAAGCTGCAGTACAGCCACAGGCACAGGCCAGAGGGGATGACTGTGATCACTGTGACCCATTTAATACCAGGGACTACTCTCTGCTAAAAAACAGAAACACAGAGGAATTCATACCCTCATCATGCTTACCTGTCTTGTTTTAAAGTAAGATGCATCCCTACAGCAGCTGTCCCACGTGGCACTTACACACACAGTAAATTTGTACAGCTTCTCACTGCAGCAGTCACGGAGATTTTGTTCATTTCACAGGTTAGACCCTATAAGCTAAGAGCCTGTAACAATAAACTCTGATTAAGTTGTTATTTGATAAATGTATAATTTCAAGAAGTTAAACAAAGCTGCACCTGCATATATTTTTAGGATTTAAAAATATGCCTTAAACTCATGTTCAAACTGATCTTTGTGGAGTGTGCTAGCAACCCTTTCTGAATTCCAAAGCAGCTGTAGCAGTGCCAGTGCCAGCTGCAGGGGACACGTGTTTTACCTTGCCTGCTGGATTCTTCTGTATCTTATTTACACCTAAGGCTCAGCTGCTCAAGCTCCACTGAATGCTAAGGCTCCCAAGATGGAATAGCCAGTCACCTCCAACACCTCTTCATGTCAATGCTTCCAAGGAGGCTTTCCCAGCCTACACCCATCCACAGCTATACTCGTTTTAATGTGACCAAATATCAAGTCTGGTTTGCTTGAGTACATTCTTTAAAAACAGAAAGCTGAACCAGGTTAGTCAACCACAACTACTGAAAAAAGCACTTGTCACAGTACCTCTCCACAAATAACCAAGAAGTTTTAAATTGATGGCATTTTGTTCATAACCATCAAACTTCAGCAAGCAGTATGAATCATGCACTATTTGTTACTCGAAATTGACATTTAGAAAGCAGGGATCAAACTAATATGATTCAGAAGCTTTTCTCTCACTTTCTTTTACCTATATTCGGAGCTTAAAGAGAAAGATACTTGTGCTTCTACCTTTGAAGTAAATGTTTGGTGTTAGTCAACAATTTACAGCATCCTGATGATGTCACATGGTTTATACACAGCTCTCAACTGACACAGCATGGGAAACTGGCAAAGTACTGGTGGCATAAATTGGAAGAGGCCTGAAAATTGTATTTCTCTAAAGCTCAATCTTTGTATATTTTCATACAACCTAGATTTAAGGACACCTTTCAAAGCAGTAACTTGCTGCTGCACAGAGAGGAAGGTCTTGCCCTCTCCCCCTTTCTCAGCTGGTTACAGTAATCTCCAGAGCTTATTGGACATTTCATAGAGCTACTGAACTCTCCAACTCTTCCCTTTGGGAGAATCCCAGGAAAGCGAGGAGGCTCAGTATCTTCAACTAGACATAGCTGAAAGGAAGAGCTCAAAGAAATACCAGAGCTTATCAAAAAGGAATGTGGATGGGAACTCCCACTGCCATGCGTGGGAAAGTCGTACTAAGCTTTAAGAGCCATCTCCAATCACCCAAGATAACTTTTTGGATTCATTCTGCCAGCAGTGGGCTGGAGTTTTCATAAGATATCAAAAGAAACATCCAGAAAGGTCCTCCGCCTGCAGGAGGACAAGCCAGGTGCTGAAAGGTGCAGACACCAGCTGTCCACTGCCTAAGGCTACAGTTTCACTGCAGCCTAAGCCTGTTGAGCTACCAGCTACTCCTAGAGCATCATCTTTCAGCCTGGCACCTGTTCCGTGGACAAATCACATGGTGGTTCAGCATGCTGAAGAAACAGAAAACCATTCAATTCATTTACCAAATTGGTTTATGCCAAATGAAAGGGTGAAATGGCTCAGCAAAGGATCCAACAAGCAGCTGGCAGAAGAAAAACGGATGTGAGTAGCACAGCCAGGAGTTAGTGATGTACATTGCTACAACTCCACAGGCTGCGATTCAGCTCTCCCTAAAATTCCACTGCTGCCAGAAACAAAGAACATTTGAAGCTACTCCAGTAACAGAGGGCCCCAAAATAGCCTTAAGTGGGACAAAATATGATTACCAAAAAAAAATTAGGATTATATCATAAACAGACATGACTTTTTTCCCCCCTTTCCAATCTAATGCAAAACATTTGTTCTCCTGATGAAAGATGAGATTCTCCCCCATAAGTCTGGAAAAAGAACTTCAATTCTACAATTCTGATTCATTTCTTCTTATTATCTATCATACTGGCTTGTCATATCTTACGCAAATTGCAGCAATTTCTGATCTTAAGCTCAGCAAAGAGTAGCTGGAGTCCATTCTGTCATGTTTCCCACACATTGAAACAGTGAGGATTTAGTCAAATATTGGTTATCTCAATTTCATTTCAGCAGCAGCATGACTCATGTGCAATAGCAGCTAAAACATACTGCAGTAAATGCAACCCGAGCCAGCACTCTGCTCCAAAAGATTTTAGTAGGTTACCTATGATACTTACTGACCAGATGTCAGGGCTGGAAAAAAATGCATTCCAATATGCCTACATTTCAGGACTTTTGGAGATTTGCTCCTCTGCTCTAGAAGTTCCACAGAATTTGTGATTATTGAGATATTCCAAGAAGATGCTTGTATATTTGAAGAGATGGTAGCTTTAAATGGAATATCCTACTTCAGTAAGCCTTATTTTTTCATCCTTTAGGTATCAGAAGCTGTTTTTGTCAATGTCCTGGATAAGTGAAAATTCAAACAAGGCAGACTATTCTTAAAGTAAGACAGGGAAAACTGGGGCATAAGAGCAGTACCCAGGGAAAATGTTTACAATACAAGTAAGGAAACAACACCCCTAAAACTACCCTGTACTCCAAGATTTCTTCTCTCACCTCCATGTGCCATTATCCTGCACAGGGAACACCCTCCTGGCTACCCAGTTTTCCTGTCAGAAATGCAATGTCAGCAAACTCCAGATTTCAAAGTGTGAGAAAAGATTCACAGTTTACTGTTTCCAGTACTTTGCTCAGTGTTGATCTGTTTTCTCTCCTGTGTAGTCTCCTACTATAACCAGAACTTGTTTGGCCACAGCTCTCTCTCCACTGCTGTTCCAACATGGAGAGTGACACCTTCCATATATTGTTAGGCATGGCACAACCTCAGTGCTGCTATGGGACACTAATTCTGTTACATCAGAAATTCAGCCCTTGATGAACATGTAATTATGGCTTGAACATCAGCCTGAGACAGTTAGCCTATTCTTACACAGAGTCCATTCTCCCAAAATCTCTCTCATTTCCATTACTAAATGTTTGTCAATTACTAGATTTCAGCAAACACTACTCCAAAGTTAAGAAGAAACACACCACCTTATGTCCAAGGCTTCAAAACAGCAGCCAAGGAAATTCCAAGAGGAACAAATAGTTTATTTCTTAAACAACAAACACAAAAAATCACAAAACCCCCACTAATTCATGCCATACCTCTTACCTGAAATAAAAGGAACTACGGAACAGACAGAGCTAAGTCAGACCTGCTTTAACCACCATTTGGTTAAGACTGCCTGAGAACCCCTCCAAACAAGGCCTGGCACGTTCCACAGATGACATTTTGAAGGGCAGCTGAAAACTGTTGAATTTCTTTTGGCTGCAAACAATCCCTCAGACACCACTATATAATTAAAGCTATGAATTTATCATCTTTTTGTATTTGAACACAATAATAAAACAAAAGTAGACGTTTCCCCTGTTAATTCACTAAATTGCCAAGAAATCCTCTGTGTTTTGCACTTGTTAGGGGAAGAAAAAAAATGGAAAAAAGGATCCAGAAATAAATCCTGTCAGTCTTAAGCCTCTTGAAGTCAACTAATAACCAACACTTTGAGTGGCAGAAGGCTTTGTTGCTGACAATAAAAATGTGTCAATGCATAAGAGAATGAGGGCAGTCAATCTTGTGACTAAAGCAGCCTTTGCCATTTTCATGCTGTCACAGTACCTGAACTGCAGGCTGAGGTTGTCCACTGCTCCCCTCATTACTTATCCCAGCCATGATGCACACAAGGCACGCTCCAGTGTCTCAGATTTACATTCCCTTTTACATGAAGAAACAGTATATATCCAAGCCATAAGAATTTCAGAAACAGTGAAACACAAGGTTTATTTTGCAATTCACTGTACACCAGGTAAGATACATGGTCCAAAAGACTGAAATCAGTTAGTCAAAGCCAGCTCTTGCCACAGACTCCTGCAAAACAGTGCAGGATTATTTGTTTCTAGGATTAAAATCATTAATAAGCCTTCTTAGAAGACAACACAGCACAGCCTCTTTTAACACATTTACTATTAAAACACTCTAGCCAAAAATGTTCCCAATGTTTCTGAAAGACAGGGTTTTTTCCCTGCAAGTTTATGCAAGTACATCAGAACTTGCAAAAGTAAGGTCAAGGAACAAGGAAGATTTCCTAACAAATTTAGAACTTGGAAGAAATTCAGGCATTCCACAGTTTAGTGGTTTTGTTTCCCTGTAACACAGAATGAAGATTTCTCCCAAATAAACACAGTCACCCAAAAGTAGCTCTGGCTGCAATTCATCACAAGCTGTCCTTGTCAAACTGGTATCAAGTAGACCTTCAGAAATGAGATGTCAGTCTCAGCTTTGCCCCTAACAGCTATGAACAATGCAAGTTATTCCTTCAGTAAGATTTAATCCTCTGTGGGATTAATGTGCATGCAAACAGCTTTACCATATACAACCCAACAACCCCATTATGCAAGAGATTAAAACACCAGACTAGTCTGGTAATAAAATGCTTATCACCAGACCTGTCCCACTGGCAGAGCATGCACAAACTCAGAGCTGTTGCCCTCAGAATTCAAGGTCCAGTATCAGACCACAGGTCTGCACCACAGAATCACAGAATATGCTGATTTGGAAAGGACCCACATGGACCATCAAGTCCAGCTTCCAGTACATCTCCACAGCTGCCACCAGAGCCAACAGCTGTGCTTCTGATGCCACTGGACAGGAAAAAGCCACTTCTGGAATCAGACAACAACACAATCAGCCAACATTGCAGATCCTGCCAATGCAGCCTGACCTACATCAATAAAGCTTTAACTACTACTTGACTGTTTATTTCAAATATATATTACTAATAAAAGCTTTAGCTACCACTTGATAGTGTATTTCAAATAACCATCAACTAGCCTTACCTGCTTTCATAAACCAATCCCCTGAAAAAACAGTGGTTTCTGAAAACAAGCTACACTTAGTAATTCATACCTTGTGAACAGTTAGTGTTGAGGTGTTTTTATTGATCACTCTTCTTGTCTTAAAAATAGCAGAAGTTTAACAGCTCCCATGAACATAAGAAACATATCCCCTGTCTTTCTAAGGGAAATAATGGAAGTAAAAAACCAAAAAAGCTAGAAGGAATGCAGAAAGCAACTTCATTTTGGGACTCCCAAGCCAATCACATATAGATTGAAACAGCATTTTATTAAAGGTACATGAACAACTGAAAAAAAATAAGACAACCTTTCTGTATTCATCTACTGTCCTCAAAACTGTAAAGGCATGTTCCCTTGAGTCACAAACCTCTCCCACAGATGACTACCAAGAGCATCTCCATAATTTCAAGTGCAGCCTCTTCACCTGTGCCCCAACAATTCCTCACAGCACAAAGAACCAAGCACAGCTCTCTGTGCATTGNGAATTCCTCACAGCACATGCCACAACACTCAAAGAACCAAGCACAGCTCTCTGTGCACTGCAGCAATGGTGAGCAGGAGTATCTACATTTTTCACCCATAGCCTGGAAAGGGCAGGAAGTACAGCAAGAATTCAGAAACTTGTATGAGCCTGTAAGCTTGAGAAAAAGCTCATCGAAGAACTGGTCCTAAAACACTCCCTATTTAGTCAAGGAGAAGCAATTGGCGTGCAAGGCTGAGCCAATGGAAGGCGAGGGGATACACCGGGGTAATAGGGCACACCTGGATACCGAGTGACCCTTTATGTATCTGCACTGGGAACAAACACACTAACAAAGGTTACAAAGTTAACCCAACAAATCAGAGCACAATTCTCTCCATTCCTGTGCTCTGACACTTAGAGTAACACTGTGATGTGATAGAAGCAAAAGCACAGCTCACAGGGGCTGCTGGCATTCAGCAGCACAGGGAAAGCAGCACCTCTCCTCAGCTCTGGGGCTGTCCTGGCCATCAGCACACAGGAAGCCTGAGCTTGGCCAGGGAAGGAGCCCTGCAAGAGCAGCAGGTGGAGAACAGTGAGAATCTCTCTCCTTGTGCTTGCCTTATTGCAAAGCACCAGAAATTGTTATAATCACCTTCTAACAGGCAGGTACAGACTAAGGAACACGATTCTCTTCTCCCTTTTCTGAGCCATGGAAGGTAATCACCATATACCCTCTGTGTGCCCCACCATGGACAACCAAAGCAACAAAAATTCCATTTATAACCAAGACAGTGTGGTCAGATCACACCATCTCTCATTTTTCTGTTTTGAAAACTGCTGGGATCCTATATAAAAGTAAACTCAGGATTTTAAAGACTAATCCAAATACTCTGTTCTAGACAACATTTACTAAGCCAAACTTCTCAACTTCTATTTCAAGACATGCCAGATTTCTAAGGGGAAAAAAAATTATCACTTTCCTTCAATTTCCTGAACTCGGAAGTTACAGTATTTGCCATCAAGTGATATAGTTCTAGAAATACTGAATATCTCATCCCATCTAACAGGCATACCATACTGGTGTGAGAAAAGCCAAGAGAAGGTAAAACAATGTTTCACTATCATTTCACACTCTTCAAATAGGTTGTGCCCTTACACATGTGGCCAGGATTAAAAAAGAAAACCTAGGAAAAATAATTTCTTTGTTTCCATCAGCACTTTATGTTTGCATTCTTAAGAAGTTAAGAATGATCACTTCAGAATAACAAACGTGCTACAAAAGTGGTCAAGGGGATCATACGCAAGGCAAATCAAAAAGCTACTTTTTTTTTTGCAGCTTCAAGAAATAATGTTTTAAACTTCTGTCTATTTAATTTTTGTCTTATCCTTTCTCAATTTCTATGTCTGAGTATGTTTTATAATGTAGATATCGGTACAGTACTACCTGTAGATAACCGATAAATCAACACATTTACATACGTGAGGGATGCAAGATAAAAAGTGTTCTTTATTGACAGGAATGGGCAGCCAAAGAAGTTGGAGGCCACTACTCTAGAGAGCAGGAGCTCTTTTATTTACATTTGCCCTGCCTTTCCTCCTTTTCACCCTAGCGCTGGTTTTCCAGAGGACTGGAATGAATGGCGCCTCGCAACGCACGTGGCCCTGGTGTCTTCAACCCAGGGTCGGGGCTGCTTTTTGCCACCCCGAAATAAGAGACTTGTCTCCCCAGGAACGGGGAACTGAATGTGGAGACCTGGACAGGAGTACCAGAAAACCACGCTATGATAAATTACTTGCTTGACAAGGGAGCATTAAGTGGACCTACAGAAAGGACAAATAAATAGAACTAAGGAGCCATGAAATAGCGCTTTGGGGGAACCGTGAAAAGATATATAATGGAGAACACCGAAAGCCAAGCACTTAGACCCTCATCCGGTTCTTCCCCCTCACCCCCCATTGGCTCCGGTGGCTCCCCCAGCCCCCCTCACGGGCGG
>VXBB01008559.1:0-10180 GCA_013399915.1 Illadopsis cleaveri
CTGTGCTATTTTCACTTCCAAACATTTGTGAAATTTAAGAGTGGTGTGACTGAAACCTCAGAGCTGATCTCACCAATGGGCCCATTGAGCCAAGGCCTCACAGCCTGATTGGACTCCTGTAGTCAGTGAATTTCCACACAGGAAACTGTTCACGTGTGCTCATCTCATGCTTTACTCTCAGCACGTGGGTCAGTGTCAGAGGTGAGAACTTGGCTGAATCATCCAGCTGGGATAAATCTACAGAAAAGCCATCAGGGCCTGAGCTAGCCCTGCACGTTCCTCAGTTCCTCCTGCCCACCTGCATTTTCAGGAATTATGTATTTTTGACAATTTCTTTTGTGAGAAAACAAATCAGGTTACTTCTGGCTAATTTAGATCAATGAATTAAAAACTTAGGCAGACACACAGACATAAGCATCCTTCTTAAGCATCTTTCTTCAGCAACCAAATTAAAACTATCAATATATGTGTATAAATTAAGCATTTTGTTGTAATTGCTGCACTGCTGGCACTTGGTGTAAAAACTTGCAGCTGTGAAGGAAGAATTTGGATTGTTTCTGTTTAATGCTAGGCTACAAAATGAAGTTTTACAAATTCTCATGATTTTTCTAACTTTATTTCAGTATGTGTTTAATTATATATCAAACAGGCTGTGGCTTCATACAGCTATAAAATGATGAAGCCTGTCTTGTAAGATTGGGAGAATATTTTGCATTTTTTATCTGTGAGAACCATGACAGAGAAAAAATTTAACTGGTCTATTTTTAAATGAATAATTGCACAATTTTAAGTTGATGTAGTTAAAAATGTAAAAGATAGCATGTCTAAAATTCTGTTTTATGTGTTTTTACACAAAGAAATTTTTTTATCAACATAAAGCCTGCAGCAAATAGCTACTGATCTAATGCAGGTAGTTCAATCTAAACTTTAACTTCCAGAGTCAAATACTAAATTTTTTGAATCATACTTGTGCTGCAGGGAGTTTCTCTCCTTGGTGAAGGACAAATTGGTCACGAAGAGGAAGAAAAAACAGGCAGTGATTTCTACTCCAAATATTATTTCACAGAAATAGAGAAGTTTTGTAGGATGACTTGATGACTTACCTTGTTTGTTGAACATTAGGTGTCTAAGTTAAAAATTAGCCATTGTGGGTGAGCTGTAGCAGTGCCATAGATTGGATGTTAACCTTTGTGAAGTGGAGGAAAGGAGACAGAAGTAAGATTGAGGTAATCCACTCTGGCATCTACAGCAGCACTGTTGTGTAATCAATCAAAAAATCAAATATAAATATACGTATTTTTTGTGAATTAGAGTTCATTGCAGCCATTACATTTTCCATTTCTCTGAAAAAAATTAGACCTGTGGAAGATGGAAGCAATCTGGGTTCTGCACCTGGGATGGGGCAAGCCTGGATGTACAGACTGGGGAATGAGAGGCTGGAGAGCAGTGCCATGGAAAGAGACCTGGGGATGGCAAGTTGGATATGAGCCAGCAGTGCCCTGGCAGCCAGGAGGGACATCCCTGTCCTGGGGGGCATCAGGCACAGCTGGACAAGGGAGGGGATTGTCCCTTCTGCTCTGCACTGGGGCAGCCTCAGCTCCAGTGCTGGGGGCAGTTTTGGGCACCAGAAACATAAAAAAGCATTAACCTATTAGAGAGTGTCTAAAGGAAGGTGATGAGGATGGTGAAGGGCCTTGAGGGGAAGCCAAATTAGGAGTGGCTGAGATCACTTGGTCTGTTCAGCCTGGAGGAGACTGAGGGGAAACCTCAGTGGGGTCTTCAACATCCTCATGAGGGGAAGAGGAGGGGCAGGCATTGATCTGTTCTCTGTGGTGACAGGAATGGCCTGAAACTGTGTCAGGGGAGGTTTTTGTTGGATATTAGGAAAAGGTTTTTCACCCAGAGGGTGGTTGGTCACTGGAACAGGCTCACCAGCCTGCCAGAGTACACGCAGGGCCAGGAGCTGGGTTTCAATGATCCTTGTGGATCCCTCCCAGCTGAGGATACTCCATGATTGTGTATTTCCATGGAGTAGGAGAACACAAAAGGGTGGCCTGTGACCGGGCCAATTTTTATCAAATAATTCCTGATACTGTATTATTTGCCAAGAAAATCTGATGACATGTAAGTAGTGAAAATGGGTTCTGCAGTGTTTTCTTTTATTTGGGCATTTTGTCCTGTAACTTCTGCCCAAGCCCACATCCACAGCACCTCACCTAGTGCATGTAAGGATGTCATTGCAGCAGTTTTGTGACTTTGCTGTGGCACAGAGCAACCTGCTCCTGACTGACTTTGTATTTTACCTTGCTTCCACTCCTGGGTGTGTGCCCCAAACAACATCAATATTTTGAACTCCCCTGTAGGAATAGAGTAAAAAGCTTGTCATTTCTTCTAAGTGCAGCTAACAAGTAATTTGTAAGTTCTCAGATGAGGCTGTTTTAAGAATGAGAAGTTCCTTTAACACAACAATCTCTTCTGAGGGTGAGAAACAAGTGCACTGGTAATACCAAGGGATTTGTCTCATGAGAATCAGTAAAGAAAATATGTAAACAATCCGAGGATAGATAGATTTGATGGACAAGTAAAATGGTTTTTACTAATAGAATAATTTACAAGAGAGCTGTTAACCAATTAGGAGTTGTCTTTGAAGTTTGTAAAAACTGTATAAAACACAGCATGTGGCCATAATAAAGAGAAGCCTTCTGAACTTTTATGGTGTCACTCTGTGTCCTGACCATCCCGACAATACTCTCCTTTGTTTAGTGCTCTTTCACTAGGGATGCTGGTTTTTCTGGGACCACATTCCTGGCCCTACCTTCAGTGGAATAGGCAGATGGTCATCACAGGCTTCCCTGTCTCATGGCAGCTCCAGGATTTACTGTTCTAGAGACACTTCGTATAGTGTTGTCACACTGAGCCATGTGTTTGGCACACGAAATTCCAAGTTCAGATGCTCTGTTGTAGTCAGCACCTCCCTTTCTCTCGCTCTAGGCTGCTCCCAGTATGTTTTCAGAGGTGTTTTTGGGATGCACTCACCTTGGGAGCTGAGCACCACTCTCCCAGGTGACCATGGAAAGAGAAGAAATGAAGCAGCAGTGCCCCAGGTCACTCAGGCAGTGCATAGTTCCTAATTATTTGTCACCACAGAACCTACATTGGAGGCATCAGAGAGGATTCTTCATATCAACTTCAGCATTTGTTGGTGTTATAAAGTGGCAGGGCAGTTTTTTTCTGTATGAATATATATATATAATAGTTACCAAACTGAAGATTCTTTTTTAAACAAAACAATCCTCACGCAGATACTGGCACAGGCTGACCATTGCAAAACATCTCCATTTGTCAGTAAGCTTTTGCAACCACTAAAATACCCCTGTTGTTTGTGGTGACATTGTGAAAGCAGACAGTAAATGTTGTGTGAGCCAGAAAAAGAACCAGCTGTTAAGCTGAATTTCAGTTTTACCTTAACAGGAGAGTTGTTTCAACCCATTTTTTCCAAATTCCAGTCTGTTTTAAAGTGGGAGGGATAGAGTGCTTAAAGCTCAATTAAGGGGAGGAATTTTTCTATGTTTTCACACCTACCTTTGCAATAGCAGGGCCCAGCTCGTGGAGTAAAAGGAATATTGTAAGTTCTGAGAGGCACTTTTCAAATACAAAAAGATCACTTTGTTGTCATCATCCTCATCCCCATTGTGCTGGAATATAATGATGTGGGAAATGGTGAGATGTAGTTGCATAACTCTGAAAGTTGGCTTGTATTCCTTCAAAGGGAACAAGGGAGAAGAATTCCTCTGAAAAACAGTACTCAGACTTGACAATGACATATTTTGTTACAGAGGCAAATTTTCTCTGTCTTTTTTTAAATTATTTTTACTGTAGAATGCAGCTAATCAGAAGGTATTTCAGATTGGAGTTTGTTAGACTGGAACAGTATTTTCAGGCAGTTGTCCATTTTGACTGGCACAGCAGTAACAAGCATTCCAATAATTACCTGGTTAGTGAGTGCTCAGAGTCCGAGGAAAGGGAGAAGAAAAAAATCTAAACTCTCAAGATTCTGGTAATTGACAAATCTCTTCTCCCTTTTTAGATACAAGGAGAATTTTGCTTCCTCTTCATTATTCAGTGTAGAACTGCAAGGGTGTTTTTTAGCAATCTGGGGTTTTTTAACATTTTCTTACAAAATTTCTTTTTTTAAACATTTTTGAGGACAAATTACTTAAAAGTATGCATCTTGGAAACTGAGTATTTAGTGCCCATTTGAAAACTTGCTTCTGCTTTTTTGGCAAGATCCTTCTATATGTCTGACAACAAAAAAAAAAAAGGACTTGAAATTCTTTTCTGACCTGTCAGCTGGGAAGGCACTCAGCAGCATTAAAGCATTATGGGATGGCTTTATATTCAGTAGGAGGACACAATTAGAAGTGTCCATGGAGCCTACATACAAGAGCTTTGGAATATTTTAGGTATTTTATGTTTGATTATCTCTCATGCCAAAGTCTTCTAGTCTCACCTTGTGTTTTGGGTTTGTGCAGCAAGATTTTTGTAGTGAGGGGAAAATTTCATTTAATTCATTTATTTATATCATTATCTTGTCTGGTATTAAATTAAACTGATTTTTCCCGAGTCAAGTCTGTTTTGCCCATGATGGCAGAGAGTCAGTGATGTCTCCCTGCCCTTATCTCACAGCTCTTAATTCTATTTTCTCTCTCCTGTCCTGCTGAGCAGAGGAGAAAGAGCAGCTTTGGTGGGCACCAGCTTTGAGTCACCTTGTTTTGGGGTAGATGTTCCTTCTCTCGTGCTGAACAGATCATCTTGAAGGAGTGTGGACTTTGTTTTAGTCAAGCCATGATAGGATTTTGAGAAACTCACTCAATTTGATGATTTCCTCTTAGTGAGAGATTCTAATCTAGGATCTACAGGCCCTGGGAAATGCAAGTTTTGTTTCACTTGCTAATGAAAGTGGGTAAATAGTAAAAAATGAGGAAACAGATAAAATTATATCGTACAATCTCCTTTTACTTTAGTCCATATGATAAAAGAGGGGCTACTCTCATCTCTATTTACACCAAAAATGGTTCACATGCTCAAGAGACCACCATGCTCCTAATCCTGCATTTTTTTCCAAACCTCATTCTTACCTAAAATGAAAGTATATTCCTTTAACCAGGTGTGTGTGATTTTTTTTTCTGTGAGTTTTTTTTTGGTTGGGTTTTTTTGCTGTTTTGTTTTTATGGGGTTTTTTTGACAGAACTGTGGGATTTACTAAGTCAGCAAGGCTTTTTTGTACATTTGGGGATCAGTGGAAAGAAAATGCTATTTCCTCTTGGTGCTATTTCAGTGGATTAGGCAGTGCTTCAAACATAAATATTAGCTTGAGTGGTAATACCTCAGGTCTCCCAGATTCCTTTGTGCTACCTGAGACTCTTGCACATAGTTTTCATTCTAGCACTCTTGGCATAAAGGTCTGATACTCTTGTGTGATAAAAATTCTGCAATTATTATCCAAATTGATTCATTATCTAAGTGGCACTCATGGGAACCAAATGAAGAGATACTACTTATTTTAAAAAAAAGTTTAAATATAGTACCATCCTGTCAGTGGCTCTAATTGGCTGCATTGTGTGAGCACCTCTGCTCAATCCAGCTTTCAGTGGGTGCCCAGGTTTAGCAGAAGTGAAAGTAACTGGTGAAATAATGGGAAATGGTGAAATTAATTGGTGAAGTAATGGGAAGTAGTGGCCCATTTATGACCACAGCACTGCAGGAAATCATTCAGGGGAGTCTGCTGGTTGCTGTGTCTAGGAAAATTCCCAATGCTCCTTTGGAACACAACATGTCCTGCACTGGGAATATTCAGAGGGATTGTTCAAAAAAACTTAGCCAGCATTTAATAACGTTATACTTCAACTCATATTCTGTATGCTTCACATCTGTTCTTTTGTCAGTTCTAATATATATATTCTAAGTGGTTCACATTTTTTTTAATTTAGAGAGGCATCATTTGTTCTGACACTAAAACTAATGCCTGCAAATACTGTGTTCAAAACTGTTTCTTGATTATATTGACACTTCCCAACGTACAGAGTTCAAAAAATTTGTCCTGGAGGTCAAATTCTCCTATCTAAACCACATATTTAAGTAGTGGGTTGAGTTTTGCATATGTCAAGGTGATAACCATACAGTAAATATAGATGATAATGTGTATATTAGAAGTATCAAGCACAGAGTCATTTGCTTTAGTGAGAGCAGTTGTACCTTTAAGGAATTATTGCTTTCTCTCTGTGTTTGATGTGTATGTATTCATATTATGTTACATATCTTATTCTTTCCCATGCATTATATTCATTTTAGTTGTGATTAAAAACTACAGGTGACATATAACAAAATATCATCAGTTCTAGATTCTTCTAGCACTTAGATTCCAAAATCCTGGAATGGAGGGTAAGAAATTGGCTCATGCAGTTCCTTTCCTTCTTTTGCTAGGGCTAAGGCTCCAAATATCACCAGATGTCCTTCTGCCTGACTGAGATGTTTCTGTGGTCTTTGAATACCAAGTTACATATTAGAGGTGAGCTGTTACCTGTTACTAAAAGAAATCATCAAAGCTTGTTGATGGATATTAAGCTGATATAAAATTCTGAATACCTGAATGAAGTGGGTTTTATACTTAGGAGAAAGAAAATTTGCAGCAATGCAGTGTTTGAATCTTGTCACCTTCTTTGCTTTTTTGGGTTTTTTTTGTCATGGAATTAAGATTATATTTGATTGGATGCATTTTCCTTCTTGGGAAGCTGTGGCCTGCTTGATTGTGAGCTTCAGTTTGATGACTGGTTTGGGTGAATGATCCACAGCCAAGTGAACTGCAGAGGCATTGTGATCTGTCCTCAATGTGACAATAAAAGATTACTGTGTGTTCTGGGTATTTTGCATGATTACTTGAAAAGTCATACTTACAAGGATACATTTGTCTTATTCACTGATTGTTCCAAAAGACCTATGATTAATTCCTAGCCATGTATAAATGACCTTAATTCATCTTGCCTTGCTATTCCTAAAATATAATTTTAAAAACCCCACTGGTTCATAAGTGGACCATATAAAAATTATTTATGGCACATCATGTCAATTATACCATACAATAATTTTATTGAAATATTATTTTGAATAATCAATTGATATTCAGCTGGATGTTATTACTCAAATATTGACTCAGTGTGTCTTGACATCCCATCTTTGTGTGAGAACTGTTCTATGACAACAACAGCAAAACCTCCAAAGCTGTATTTCATAGCAAAAATCTGATGATTTAAGTGAAAACATAGTTGTGATTTATTGCAATTAAAGCTCTGCTGTGGGGTACTGTGCCTGTTTTCCACTTTTGACCTTCCTGCTTCCATTTTTACATTGCCTAAGTGCCTCATTCAAAAATTCTGAGGCAGAAGGGAGGATGATGTCCTGGTTTAAAACCTGCCTGCCTTTTCAGTGCCTTCCTACAGTTTTTTTCCATGTAAGGAGTTTTTCCCCATGGAATACTCCTGTCTGACTTTAGGAGGACACGGATGCAGTGACAAACTAATTATTTTAAAACAATGCAACATAATGCTGTACTTGGACCTGCTCAATGGAGTTTGCCATGGCACCCCTAAGTGTTCACCTGTCTGATGGGGTTCTAGTCCTTATGCAGCTGAAATATCCAAATTTCTTTGCCACAGGAACCAGCTTGATGACCTGTAGATTAAGAATATTGGATCTTTTGAAAGAGCAGCTTTATAAGCTCATTAATTTTAAAAAAACCTCCAACCCATTGTCTTTAGCTCAGCTGTGTCAGTCGTCAGAAAACATTTTTAAGTTATTCCAAGATACACTTTTCACCATGATCCTTACCTTTCCTGGTGAAAGAACAATAATTTTATTGACTTTATTATTTTGAATTATCAATTGATATTGATATGTGCTGATTAGGAAGGTGGTAAAAAGACTTTTGCCTGTGTGCAGTTGGAAGGGAATCATATATATCAGGGAAATGACAGCTCCAAATAAATAGAAGGGCTTGTCACATCCTTCTTCATGCCTTCTCTGCTGGTTCTTGAAAGTCCCAATAGGATTCAGGCTATATACTGTGCTTGTATTTTAACACCAAACACTGCTTCAGCAGGCAAAAATTGAGGTTCTGAACCTTGCTTTCTAAGTTGTGTTCTGTTTCTAGTGCCACATCCAGCATTTAATGTATTTACATTTGATTGTACAGATGGAGACATTGGGATCCACCAGTACTGTGACAAGAAAGAACCAGGTAAAATATAAATAACCATAACTGAAACCAAACAAAACTTCCAGATGTTCAATGTTTGATACCGACTGCTTGCTCTTAAAAATGCAGCTTCGAATTTCTTGTTAGGATATACCTCTGTATTTCTGTGGAGTAAGGAAACACAGGAAGTTTCTCTCCCCAGACTTATGTAGGAATATTAAAAAAAACTTTTTAAACCACAGAAAGAAAAAATAAAAGTATTCACATAAAACTCATCATTAGGTAATTTTCATCTTTTCATCCTCTTTAGCATCACAGATGAAGCACAGTTATTTAAAAGAGAAGCAAAAGCTAGCAGAATGAAAGGATATTTTCTGAGTTTCTTCTCACAATAAGATCAAATGGCAAATTTGGATTTGTTATGCCCCTGGAAGAGCATTAAAATAACCTCAGACTGCTTCCAATGTAGCTTTCTGCACATGTCATCTAAGACTGATGATCACAGAACTGCACAGCACAAAACAATTGAAAATTTATAATTATTCCTTCCTGGTTATTTGCAATCTGTTTTTTGGGGTTTTTTTCCCTGTCACTAAGCAGGGTAGAGTGTATTGCTTTTCAAGTCCATTGTCAAAAGGAATCACAAAAATAATCCAGAGTTTTCCTTATGAAATTTACTTAGCAGAGGAGCAATAAACATTTTCCCAATCATCTCCTGACATGCAACACCAAATGGCTTAACACAGGAAATTGTAACTAAAATACTTTCAGCCAAAATCTAATTCCAGACTAATCATCAGCTGCCTTCATAGAATGATTTTAGCTTTGAGACATTTCCACTGTCCCTGCATTACCTGGTTAAAAGCAATTTCAGTTCATGCTATCACACAGACAGTTAAAGATTTTTATATTAGTACAACTTTTCTTCAGCTCAAGTTTTACAACTCCTGCATTGCTCAGAGCATTCACTAATGTTCAAATATTATTATGTGGCAACCCTGAAAAACATAATTGATTTTTTAGACAACTCCATCGAGCAATGTCTATGCTGTTAGCTTATCCAAATGAAAGTTCCCATGGAACTGTGCATGCATAAGAAGGCACAATGTGTTTTGGGAGGATTAGTTCTTCCCATCCCTGCAAGAAGTGTTTGGAGCAGCTTGAAGCTCTGCTGGGGATGGATGTGAAGGTGCAAATCCACCCCCAGTGCAGAGGATGCTGTGTCAGGTGGGATCAGGGAAGGTGGGGAGGTGAGGGAGGGTTCCAGGCAGGGAAGGAGGAGCCTCCCAGGTTTGCATCACTTGTAAAGATAAAAGTGTGGTGTTATCCCACAGGGCTGCACGTGTGAAAGGAGGAGCAGCCCCAGATAAACCCCATCACCAGCAGCTCCAGTGGTGCCTTTTACACGTGTGACAGGCAAAAGGAGCTCAAACTGCTGCATTTTCCCTGGGAGCACAGGCACAAAGCCTGCACAGCACATTTTGGAAAGAGGAGCACTGGGCAGAACTTTGTTCCCAGCTGTTGATTTGCTCAGATAGTTTGGTATCTGTACAGGCAATTTCCCATTTTGCATACGTGGGTAAATATTCCAGTATTTCTGAAGGCACCCATTGAAAATGTGATCTCACATGCCTAATTAATATTATCATAACAGTTCCACCAACGCTGGCTTCAGTCCAATGAAACACAAAGGGAAGTTGTGTGCTGGTGTCCTCTTTTGTTGATGTATGAAATCCTTCATTTTTTTCACTGTATAGCACTTCTATTGTAAGCTCCTTTCTGCAGGGAGGTTTGGGCATAACTGCTAAGTCATTCAGTCTGGAAGTTGGCATACAAACTGACAGCTTGGAGCTCAAAACTTTTCATCAGGTTTCCTTTAAATAGGAACAGATTATAAACAATGTGTTCTAGTTTCTGATTTTTTTTTTT
>VXBB01008559.1:10220-22243 GCA_013399915.1 Illadopsis cleaveri
TTGGTACACTTATGAACAGAAAACTGCTCACTTTTAAATGAAGAAATTTCACAAGTTATTAGAGCCTGATTCTCAGCCATGAAACAAGCCAGTTACTGGCAACTCCAGAGGAAGCTTTGCCTCCTGATTGCTAGAATTAATGTATTACCCCAAAATTTTCACAATAGTGTGCTGAACACTAATAAATTTGTTAAAAGGACTTCAGCAGTCATGCAGTTTCTTCTTTGCTTGACTTGGCAGATTCTTCAGACCAAGTTTTCAAGAACATCCTATAAATAACTAGACTCCATGAGTTATGGCATTCACATTTGCCTGTTGTTAATACTTTTATGTATGCATATATTCATGCATATATGTTTTTCAGACATGTTAGTGCCTGCTTTTTGAAATTAGGCAATGAAATGTTAGTTCAGAAGAACAGAATCTGTTTAGGATGCTTGAAACTTGAAACTGAGTTAACATACTGAGCAGCAGATACTTTTTCACTGTAAGTGCCTAGCAGCTGGGTAAGCTTTGCACACAATTACCATGGGGAAATTATGGTCATTGTGGATAGGACATGCCAACTGTTCCTATGATTGAGCTTTCCAAAACCAGATCCTTTGACACTAGAAACCATGGCCATTTCCTTCCTAAGGAAACTCCTAAGAAACTCCACTTCCTAAGGTAACTCCTAGAAATCTTGGGTTTGTGTTTCCACAGAAAAGGAAGTTCAACTCATAGGACTTTTTAAAATGACACATATAAATGTATGTTTGCACACACACCTACATGTACATGCATTCAGACACTTATATATACACATTTCTCTATCACCTTGATATTTTTTCCCTCACTTTTGTTTGACAGCTCGAGATTATCCTTGGATCCTGAAAACCAAGCGACCAGACAAGCTGCGAGATGCACTCAAGGAGGTGGAGGTATGGTTCAGAAAGCTTCAAGCACAGCAACATCTAATCTGCTTTTCAAGCCTCTTTCAACAGCTTTAATTTTCATAAAGATCCAGCTCTCCCAGTGATGATAAATGTGCTTTTGTCTGGTGGGCTCTTCTGAAACAGCTGCATCTTTGTGTGGCATTTTTCATCTGTAAACTGGAAAATCAGAAGTCTGTTAACTGATAGTGACAATGTGTGCTGCCAACTCCCCTCTCTTGTTTTCTGTTGTCCTCCAGGACTTAATGCAGAGCAGTCTATGTGTGCTGAGCAAATGGAAGAACAAACATACCTGTCAGGTACAGTGTCATCAAAAGGTCTTGCAGTGTTCTGTGGCTGGTGCTGAGCAGTGATGGGAGCAGAGGTGTTAAAATGTTCACTCAGAAAAATCACTGGAGTTTTTTTAGTGTGTGAGGGAGTTAAGTAAATTGAGTTTATTTCGATTTCTACTCTGAAAAACATGCTTCAAATAAAAAAAGCCTGGGGTTTATCAACACAGAGAAATCACATTAAAAAGCCCCGATTCTGTGAGAGGATGATGATGGATGATGATTACTGTTATTATTGTTAATTATTGTTATTGTTTTTATTATTGTTTTTGTTTGGGGAAACGGAAAACATCCTGTACCTCAAAATAGCAGGCTGAGGGAGCAGCTATGCATTAAAATACATAGACAGGTCTGGAATCTGTGTTATATTATTTTTATGCCTTAATTATCTGTCACAAATCTTTTTACTTTATGCTTATGTAATATGGAAGGGAAGTTATAACTCAAAACCACCTGGATCATGAATCAAGTTATGGAATAAAAGATATTGTGGCACACATGCAGTTATGTTCTCTGGCTATAGGAGTTCCACCTTTTATGTACAAGAAACCCTTTTTCACATCCTCACTAAGACAGAACTGTAGGGCAGGAACATGGAGTGCTCCATAATCATGTGCTTCTTCTGAAAAACATATGTAGTGAATTTTAGATGTTTATACAACCCTCATGAGGAAATGCATCATATTTGAAACTGCTTTGGCACGGGGAATACTTGTCAATATTACTGTCTCCAAAAAGGAATTTTGTCTTCTAACTTTTATGCTTTTTCACACTCATAATTTTTTCTTCTTGTTCAAGTACTTCCAAATGTGTGTCAGCAGAATGAGTGTTAAATATCCAAAACACTGCACAGCTAAAATTCCAGAAATGCCTTTAAGAATGGCAAAACTTTTTAAATGCTTGACATGCCCAATGGTATGTAGTCTTTTCATATCAATAATAAAAATATGATTGTCTAAGCTACATTTGCCTATCAGATCTTACTGCTAGTAAATGTATATCATTCACATACAAATTACATAGTATACATCTGTGAATGTTAATCTTCTAGAGCTGATTTAAATATTAATTGCTAATTGGGGGAACCATTTTTTCCTGTTATTATTGTTGTGATTAGGAAAGGAATTTGGTTAAGAAATACCAAGTCAATTAGCTGTGAGTGCATTCATTTGCATCCCAGTTTGCTGTCTCTTCATTTGCTTTCCTTGTCCATTCTCCCTTTGCCATTTTCCCTCCCCTCCCATTCATCAGCATCCACCTGCAGTGTGTGTACAATGCATACTTTGGAAAAGTAAATTTCTTGCCAGGATGTGTTGTCCTGCCTTTACAATACAACACCTTTGGCTGACTATCAGTTCTGTTAAACTCTTCTTTACTTTTTGACTTCACATCCTCCAAGTTATTTCAGACTTGCATCAACGTGAATGAGATAAATGCAATTTAACTTATTTCTTCTACAAGATGGGAAAGAAAAGAGATGGGTGTTTTCATCTTAGTATATTCAGTATTGAACCATGTAAAGGGGTGGTTTAATAAATTGAGTATTTGGGGTGTTTTTTCAGGTGGCTTCTAAGGCCAGAGTATAAGTGATGGTATAGGTTATAACATAACCAGAGTGAAAGTTACAGATAAAAATCATAGTCATTTCTCTGTCCTTAAATTCTTCTTTTGGTTTCTCAATCACAAAACAAAACATTTTTTGTTTAAAAGTGACTGATTATTGAAATCTCCAACAAGGGTTAGAATGTTTTGCCAAAACAATTCTGTTATTCCTCTTTCTGTCTTCCTCAAAATAAAAGACCTCCAACAAATGAAAATAAAATAGAGAAAAATGAATCACTTGGAAAAGTCTAGAACAGAAAAGCTGGCTTCTATCAATTTTGATGTCAGATGGTTTGTTTTTCTGCTGCTCATCTGTCTTTGAGCATTTGGCAGCAATAATTGGACTGCTCCTCTTTGATGCAAAAGTTCTGAAGCTTCTGGAGAAGATGTTGTGTATTTATTTTTTAGTTCTAAGTGGAATACTGGTTAACTGTTTCAGCAGACAGTGCTTCTCATGCAATGGTGTCATCCATTGTTTGTTTTTATAGCAATACAATGTCAAATAAACTGCTTTATAGAAATTAAAATATTCAACTCAACAGCCACATTCTCCCATTTCTCATTAAATGTTATTTATATTTGAATCCGCTGTATCTGTAGCTGAACCAGGAGCAGTTCCCTCTGTATGGTAATAACAATGTGCCATCCATCCAAAAACTCAGTGGCTGCTGTACCTTGAGTGAGACAAATGGGAAGAGAACTGGAAGGTGCTGCAATGAAAACAAGACTAATCTTTGAAGAGTGGTATGATTTCCCTCAGATTTTGTGTAAAACAAGCACAGGGCTGCTGCCAGTGTGCCTTCTGTAAATATAAATATACCTAAGTATACTTAAATATACCTAAATATGGTATATTCTAAATATACCACTATTCCTAGTGCCTAAAGAGTGGAATCACTCTTCCTCCAGCACTTCCATCTTAGAAGTGGCCCACAGGCAAAAAATTGGGGGCTGTAATTTTAAATTTTTTTAGCTGCATCTGCTAAAGATAAGTGAGCTGTCATGTTAACTGTTTATGTGCAAATGGCCAATTAGACTTCATGCATATGCCCCAAGGAGAAATCCAGTTGTTTTGCCTGCAGATTATCTTGTCCATTTCCTGAGTGTGTTTCTAAAAGTTGGCTTTTCTGTATGAGTTTTGCCTAGAATGACCATGATGCTGGCCTGGTTTTCTACCTTTGTTAGTATTTCATTTTATGCATCAAAATTTATCCTATCACTTTTTTTTTTTTTAAATGAGCAATCAGTGCATTAGAAGTTCCATATTGACTTCCTTGTCCATTGCCAAAAAAACCCCAATAAACTTTATTTTTGCAGTTCTGAGTAGACATTCCAGCACTGCTTGGAGCTTCTGAAATAGATGATATGCCAGTTCATGTAAACATAACCTAGACAATACAGGGATTTTTTTGTCAAGGAGCTTGGTCTCTTGTTTAAAAGAGCTTAGTTGAGTCCTAAAGGACTGAGATCTTCTCTTCAGCTCTGTTGCAATAGGATCTGAACCCACACCATTTCTGTGTGGTTCTTCTGACCCCCAACTTTGATGACCTGTGTTGAGTTACTGAAATAATCCTGTAATCTTCAGTTAGCTGATGTCAAAGGAAAATAAAAGAAGGATGACAGGAAAAAAGACAAGAAGTCTTTACAATAAGATGCCACTGTGCTCCTCAGCTTTCCCTGCCAAGGAGTAATTACCTAAAGAAATAATTTTATCAGTATTGTTGAGTTTACTCAGCTCAGCTCTGGCAGCTTCTTGTCTTGGTCTCCTTTTCTAATTCTTTGGAATGCTTTTAAGTTTTGCCACAAAATCATGAAATCTCCCTATGAAATGATGCCATTGGTTAAGGTTTGATTTTACAATATAAAGCAGTAAAAATAAATGAGATCTAGCTGAAACATTTGATTCCCAAATTTTGTTCAGTTTTGCATTTGCATTGTGATGTTGAATTAAGCACATACCAACATTGTTATACAGTTTATTGTATAAAAGCCAAGCACTAGCTATGAATCATATCTGTTACCTGCTAAGGAAAAAGATTTATGTACACTTTGCTAAATTGTTTTGATTTCATTTAGCTGTATTTGTGTTGCAATTTACCAATGTGTATAAATAGCTTTTCTACTGCCATCGTGGACATACTTAGAACTGGAGTTTGAATTGAGATCCACAGCAACATTTTCTTGCTTGTTCCATCAGCTACAATGCCCATTAGCAAACTGATTTAGCAAGACACGTGGTGACAGAGCACATTTGATATCAAACCCAAGACATTTCTGTCTAGAACACATGAGAAGCCAGCACCCATCCCCAATTACTGAGAGGAACACTGCCCTCATATTAAATTCTTTTGGTTGCTTTTGATCACAGCCATTAATGTGCTGTGTGGTTTGAGATATTTGGAGCTAGAAGTACAAATGCATTGATTATTGTGAAACAGTAACATGTAACAACAATAACTCCATCTGTAATAAGGCATGCAACACAGTAATTATGGTGGGATGGCTAAGAAAGCAATCTGGAATGAAGAGGTGGGGAAAAACCCTGGGAACCTGCTTGGACAAGAAGTGCTTTGCAATTCTCTTCTCCTTTTGCATATTCCTTTGTCAGTTGGGCTCTTGAAGGGAAAACAGTTTGCAGCAGTATTTTTTTACAGGCATATTTTCCTTCTCTTCCAATTTTAATCAGATAGAAGCAAATCCTGGCTTTGCTCCACAGGTATCTTTTTAGGTAGAAGGGCTGATAAGCAGCTGAGCTGCATGAATGAGGAGTCAAGGGCTCAGGCTTCTGAGGATAAAGGGATCCACTTAAGTAGATGCTTAAGTTGTACTAAAGTCCATAAGTCATGAACCTGTACTTAAGTCCTTTGCTTAATAAAAACTATCTCAAATACATATTGGAGCCCTTTGCTGTCGGGGAAGGGAAGGGCTAAGTCTTCCCCTGGGTATCCTCTGCTGCTTATGCCTTTCTTGCTCAGTGGAGAGCAATTTTCGGCATATAAAATACATAATCCTGTCTGTCAAAGTCTTCACATTCAGCTCCTTGGTAACAGTGAAATTAAGTGGCCCTTCCTTGCCAGTATGTAGAATAACCAGGTACCCAAATATTTTGCTCATTTGCATTCAAGTACTCTGCCTTATTCTTCCAACAGGTATGAAGTCATGCTTTCATATTTTGTTTAGGAACACCTTGTGTTCCTTTTAAGCTCTGGAGATAGCTCTTCTGATTTTATTTTTCCCGTCACAGCGCTCTAGTCTGAAAAATTTATGATATGTTTCATCATTGTGAATTTCTTTCCCTAATTTAATATCTGTTGGATGGAATGATGTAGTGCCTTGTGTAAATAATGCCTCTTACATTGGCTTTTATTCCTTAGCATTGATGGGCTGTTCTCTTTGGGTTTGGATCACTGTGTATCCGTGTTCAAGCCAAGTTTGCAATCTCCCCTATTTGCTTTATATTCATTCCTGCTTGTGACTGGACTGCTCCCATCCACCAAAATATGAGCTCAACTGGGCAAACTTATGTGTAACAACACCTAAATCTTATTATTATGGAGCAGTCTTTGCACAGGCTACACAGAGTGCAGCAAATTGAAATAGTGGTTTCAATTTGAGCACATAAATATTTTGTCTTTTATGGAATATTTTTGATGAAAGATGGCACAGAATCATAGAATCATTTAGGGTTGAGAAGACCCTTAAGAGTGACTCCAGTGCTCCAAAATTCATGACTAAAACTGCCCTTGAGTTCTACATCTACACGTCTTTAATGCCTCCAGGAGTGGTGACTCCACCACTGCCCTATTTTCTTTAAGTGCCTGCTTGTACTTCATGGCAAACTCTAAAAACTAATTTTTTTTTAAAAAAGTCAGTTCTAATCCAAAGCATTTCTAAAGGGAGATGGATGAAATACTAACCTTGCATGGCAATATAGTGTGTATAGTCTCTGATTAACTTTTTATATTTAGACTCTAAAAGTTCCTAGGAGAATGAACTGAAACCTATGGACCAACCACACCAAGTTATTACAACAAAAATTTGTTAAAATGCAATTTAAGATCTCTCAAATATCTCAGAGTTCTGAGGAGAATGATGAGAAAGAATGTTTTGCTGGAAAATGAAAGAAGGAGGGAGCACAATGGGAGAAACAATAAAAGTAATGGAAATGATGCTACATTTACCTGCTATCAGTGATTCTGTCATGCCATAGTGATAACACAGAGATCTCTACAACACTGAAAATCCATAACCCTGATTTAATGACTAGTTTCATAGATGCAAAGCAAAGCACACCCATTAGCACTTTTTATATTTCTATAAATGTCTTGTCATGGAACACTGGAGAGGTTTGCATTGATTTCTATTCTAGCTGTGCAACAGGTACCATTTATGCCATTACCAGGAAATTATTACATGGGCAAAAAGTGAATTTACACCCTGACTGCACCACCCCTCTTCTTGGCACATAAGACTAAAAGATCAGGGGGTGTTTTACTCTCCTCTATCAGGCTGATATCCAATCAGTTATTTAGAACTGAGCTTTCTGGAGTATTTATGTGATTTCCTCTCGTTGTTGCTTACATCAGAGTTTGGTAGCTCCTGGGTTTCAACCCTCACTTTTTCCAGCAGGTTTTTTAGAGTGTTATAACCCTTGCTGGGCTTCATGTTACCAAGTTGGAAATAAATTGTGATTTTATCTAATCTAACTTCAACATAAGGACAAATTGAAGTTTTAAAAGATTGTAATAAAAGCTGCGTGAGTGTAAGCGTGTCTAACATTTTTACTGGGACAAAACCTTCAAGGACATCTGTCATGAGAGGGAATATTGAAACAGTGACTGTATATATCTATCAAATGAATTTATGATTAGACTTTGGCAGGATGGGAGCTGATCATTTGTTCTTAGAAATTAATTTCACTTCACAGGATTTTATTTGTTTCTACTTCACACATCATGGAATTTATTTTTTAAGTGTGCTGGTTAAAGGTGCTGGGGCAGGAAAATAATTTGTTTAAGTAACACTTGTTCTCTTCTTTGGAGAGCACAGAGGTACAATAATATAGTGAAATATGGATAAATGAGAGTTTCCATAATGAAATTATTGGGAGCAGAGCATTGCACAAGGGATGTACCAAATTAGATCACTCTGTTCCTGTCCCCCATACTTTTTATTTATTATACAATCCAGTGGATTTCACTGCAAAAAAGTTCTAAAGATTATATTGCAACCATGTTTGTCTCACAGCTCCAGCACAGAACAAAAAGGGATTTTTTTTCTGCCAAATTCTCTTAAAAAACAAGTGTTTCTTTAGTAGTTAAGTTTTTTAAAAGCACAGGGATTTCTTTAAAAATCTACTGTTTGGTAGAAGTAAGAGCTGGAGTCCCAGATTCCTGGCCTTTGGTGGACCCTCTGGACTTGTCTGCAGAGGTCTTTCCACTGAGAATTCCTTTTATGGGCTTTATTTTCTGGTTTCCTTTGCTATAGTAGTTGCATTCAGAAAATGACTAATGGTTTAATTATGCAAAAATAAATGTTTTTCATAACTCCTCCCACTGAGCATTCTTTCTCTCCTAGAAGATATTGCATAAGAGGGAGCTGATAAATACTGTGACTTAGTCTTCAAGATTATATGTATCATTTAATTTAAATTAATTGGGCATGAATATTCAATTAACTCTGAAATAACCCTGTCCAATGGTTTAAATTCTTTCTTTCTAAGAGAGACATCTAACACATTATGTCAACAAGTGAGTGGATTTATTGGGAGCTCACAGCTATCTCTTTGGTAGGGCGTAATTATTTATTTGAGCAATGTATGAATGATCAGAAATAACAAGAACAGCACAAAGGTGCTGGTTTTAATCTGTGATAATCATATAGAATTATATTAAACCTTGCTTTGTATTTTTTTGCATGCAGGCTATGCAGTTGCTTTATACAGAAAATACCAGGTCTATGGGTGATAGAGTGATCAGTGTAATTCCTTTCCCTTCTTCAGATCAGATTTTTGATCTCCATTTTTAACAGACAGTACATTTTAAGTAACATTTGGACACTTAGCTACCTCTTAGCTTACATTTAATTCAGTACATTTTAAGTGACCTTTGGGGACTCAACTACTTCTTCCAGTGTTCAGCAATTGTAGTTCTTGTACCCTTACAATTCAGTGTCGTGTTACATCTCTCTCTTTTCATTGAACAACCTTTCGAAGTCATTACGAGACATCTTCCCATCAAGGATAATTCACTTTTGCAATTTTGAAAATTAGATTACCCCGTAATGGGCGGCTGCTAATACGCACCTTGGAACGTTTCACTTCATTAATGATTTTTTTTTTTTGACGGCTTGTTTTCTCCCTCTTTGGATCCAGCTCCTCTTTCACTCAGGTATTTTGGTGTCCCTAAGCCTTTCTGGGCCACAGCTGGAGAAGGTGGTGATTGACAGGACCCTGGTGGGGAAGCTCATCTCCGACACCATCAGCGATGGTAATTACACCCATGTGCAAATCAATTGCCTGCATTCACAATAGACTGGAGAAACAGTATGTCAACAGGTAGACTAATTATTGCCACTGGGGACTTGCAAACACAACAAGTAATTGCATGTAATGCTATAGTTACAACCCTCAGGACTGAGAGGGCTTTAAGAGTAATATTTAACCATCAAAGTTTTCAGGCTTGTCAAATGCTGCGTGGGTTTCTAAAATTCCGTTTTTTTACGCACTGTGAACGTGACATTTGAGCTTGTCATGTTTATTTCCTCAGTGGGAAAATGGGCCAGAACCAAACATCAGCCAATGGAATAACTGCCTGGGATAGTTATTATTAAAGTTGTTATTTAAAAAAAGGCTGGATAACATTTAGTTATGTGGAGGTGTTCTGATTTAGTTTCCTGATACCCAGAATCTCAATATTGTTGTTAACTAGTTACTGCTCAAAATTAAGTTTTCATTGAATGCAGAAGAAAGCTTACACAAATGTCCCTGTTTTCCACAGCTTTATGATATGACTCATGTCGTTGAGAAATCAACTGGTATCTTGGCTTCTGCAGAAGCAGGAATATGGAATTTTGATGTGAGCCATATTACATGTGCACTACCTCCCAAATTCTGTAAAAGTAGACCCACATGACATCCTTCTAGTAAGAATATGCCCTTAGTTCAGGTTGGATCTTTAATGATTTAATTCTCTCTCTACCCAGGCATCTATTGAATATTAGCCAAGGTTTTAAGGAACTACAATAGTGTATCTGATATTTTCTTATCAATATATTGTAGTCTAATTGAAAATTAACATTAATACAACTACATTAGTAGAATCTTTATTTATAAAAAACTTAACCCCGACCTCATTTTTTATGAATTAATTACACAGAGAGCATAAAGCATATTTATTGTCTTGTCTTCTTTTTTTCACTCTTCACCTTTATTATGAGCTACTAATTCTATCTATGATTTTTTGAACTCTCTTTCTGCGGGGAGGATTTCCTATTTTCAGATGACAAAAAGTAGGAAAGCATGGAACCTAAGGTTATTCCCAAATTGAAGTAGTTTGTGGAAATTATTTGAAATACTTTGTCTGTTAAAAAAATTNTGGATCATGCCTTACTTTGGCTTAATATGTCATAGAAATGTTTTTGTTCAGAAAATACTTCTAACTAAATGAGCTCACAACTAAAACAACAATAAAGCAACAAATATGTAATACCACTGTATTTATTATATAAATAGCATTATATAATGTTTTATGCTTGATTTCGTGTATTCAATATTTTCTTAAACTTCCTTGTTTGCTAACACCCAAGGTGCTGTAGGTGAAATAAAACTACCTCTGTTCAGTAAAAGCAAACTACTCAATAACTTCCATTGCAATGCAGTTTTTATTTTCATGAACAATAAAAGAAGGTGCTTTTGTTACCCACACAAATAGTGCTCAAAATACAAATTTTTATACTGAACTATCCTTCCATGAGAAACATGAGATAATGTTGTCCTAGAGGAAATTAATTTTAATTCAATGAAACAGCACATCTTTTCAAATCTGACTTCAAATTATGGTTGTGATTATAAAGTTGGCCAAGAGAAATTCTGCATTTAGCACAAGAAGCCTGTATAAAAATAGTAGTTCTTACTTCAGCAATTGTGTGTATGTAGAAATGGATAAGAGTTACAATCTGCCAGAATTACTTGTGAAATGTTGTAATTCTCATTCAGAGTAGCATGCCCTCTCAACATTTGGAATAAAGGTCAGGTTGTGTGCACAAAATACAGAATTACTACTGCTTTTATAATCCTCCTGCATTTAAGAAAGTGCTCCTGATTCTTATTTATAGGCAAAATTGCAGCAGCATCTGAGGTGTGCTGCAGCTCATCTTTAATGCAAACTATGTCTGTGAAGACATCAAAATATTTTAACTGTGTGCAATACATTGAGGATGCCATATCCAGTGGTTTTCAATTTTCATGTGTGTGCAAGATCTCAGTTATAGCTTCTGAATCACCTTATCAGATGCTTTATCACCTTTTTTTTTTTTCCAAAAAAGCTAGTGTTAATGTTACATTTCAAAGGCTGTTATTTGGCTCTAAACTCTCCCCTTTAGCATTTGCATACCAGACACTTCAGAGTTGTGCCAGGACATGATTGTTGGAAAATGCAAGTGGTTATAAATCAGACTAAAGAAAAGCAAAGCTGAGTAGCCAGTTTTCCATGCTTATATGTAAGACTAAACTGTCAATCTACTTCAGGAGATGTAAAACTTAGATTTAAGGATCTGGGATATTAGTAATATTTTTTGTTGTTGTTTCTTTTTTCAGAGATTGTTCCACAGGGTTTTGTTTGTTTGTTTCTAAATCTGGTTCCAGTTGAATTGGCATTTTCCTTTTAGGAGAGGTGTCTGAGTTTACAGTCTGAGCTTTCTGGCTTTATTTTAAACCATCAGTGATCTGGTGACTCACTTCATAGTCAGACCTCTCTTCAAGTGTGGGTGCTGCTTGAATAACTGGGTAACACCTGGGAAAAACCCTAGATACAGTTTTCTAAGTAATTTTCATTGACTGATTAGTTAATCACATTTATGTTGCACTAATTTGGTCTAGCACCCCCTTGTGACAGCAGTGGGGATTCCATTGAGCTTTTCCAGACTCCAAGGGAGTCTGTTC
>VXBB01008560.1:0-11043 GCA_013399915.1 Illadopsis cleaveri
GTCAGGTGCTGCCAAGAACAGCACAGGAGTTAATCCTGAGCACATAACTCTTCCTGTGAGCTGCTGTGGGGCCGTGTCCTGTGACCACGGTGGTGCCATCGGGGCAGCTCTGGCTGCCTTCAACTCCCTGGCAGGGATAGAGAACCCCTGGCACTCCAGAGGGTGCCTGGGCAGTGGGGGGACATGTGTCCAGCCCCAAAACTCCCACCATTTGTCCCAGTGAGGGTAGGGCACACCACAGCACGGTGCAGGGTGGGCAGCAGACCAGGGTAATACAAGAGCAGAAGCTTTTCCCCTCTCCCTGTGTGCAGGAGGTGCTCCTTTCTCCCTCCAGTCCAAGAGTTTGACAGTGCAGGGAGGGGGAGAGGGGGCCTGCCAAGGGAATTTTCCTAATTAAAGTAAGGGTTAAACCCAGCAAAACACACTGGGAAAGCAAAGAGCAGCAATGCCACGTGCAGCCTTCGCGTGCACCGGGGCTCAGGTAAAGGGGCGATGTCTGGAGCTAGTTGAGAACTTCCCCCAAGAAAGATAAAAATGGGGAAATAGTGGCATGATCAATGTTGCTATTTTGTCCTCCTCAAATTGTTTTTTTTGTGTAAGTGTAGCCCAGCACTCCAGTGCCATTAGGCCTCTCCCCTATTTTGCAGTCTGCTTTATGAAAGCTATTGATCTCCAGCTGCTGGAGGATCCGTCAGCCCCGGCTCATCCCAGCCCATTACAGGCTCTGCTCTCTGCAGTGACGAGGGATCGATGCTGTCCTGGGCAGGCTCACACTCCAGCCCGAGTCTGGCTTTATTGATCTGTGGGTTCTGAGGAATCTGGGGACACTGGCAGGTGACAGGGGTGCCTGAGGCAGTGGGGAGCAGGCTCAGATCGCCTGGCAAAGCCCCACTCCAGATCTGTCTCTGCTGCTGGACTCACTTAATGATCTTTGATTTGCCTCTTCCAGCACATAAATAATTGTGTAAGGCCAGGAGGCTGCTCAGAGGGAGGATGAGGGGGAAGGCAGAGGCTTTTTCCTGTTTCCAGTCACAAACTCGTGATGTTCTGCAGAGGACTGAGGCCATGTCTGTGCTGGCTCCATCCACCCTCACCTGCACCTGAGGGGTGCAGAACATTGTTCAGGGCCAGAGAGGATTAAGGAGATTTTCACAAGTTATCTGGGATGGATTTACATGAGTTTGTTCCAACACAGACCCCAGGGGGCTCCATGGCTGGAGTATGTGCCCAGGGAGAGCTAGCATTCCATAGTCCTAAGGCTCAGGGACTGGCCACATACCCACAGGTCTTTTATTCGCTGTTCTGAATCACATCACCAAAACTGGAGGCTGTTGACGGGCAATTTTGAGTCAAAACCAAGCAGAATTATTCTATTAACCAGGTTACCATGAATAATCCAATCCTGCTGGTGGAGGTGGCAGCTCTTACAGATGTCAAAACGCTTTTGCTGAAGGGGTGAAAGTTTGGGTGGTGATGGGAGCAGAGCGCCCGAAGTGCCTTACCCGGGGCTGCTGCTGCTGGTGTCCAGCAAAATNTGGGGAGCAGGCTCAGATCGCCTGGCAAAGCCCCACTCCAGATCTGTCTCTGCTGCTGGACTCACTTAATGATCTTTGATTTGCCTCTTCCAGCACATAAATAATTGTGTAAGGCCAGGAGGCTGCTCAGAGGGAGGATGAGGGGGAAGGCAGAGGCTTTTTCCTGTTTCCAGTCACAAACTCGTGATGTTCTGCAGAGGACNAGCCAGGCTTGGCCAGCCCGGGAGAACCTCGTTTTGCAAGGGGGCAATTAAAATTTTATGCTCTGAGTTTTCCCTGAATGATTTTAAACCATCTTTTCTGATGACTTCCTAGTAGCAAGTTGAGTAAATTAGAATCTGAATGCAATCAACATCCTTGATTCCGATGCCAGCCGGGGTCCGTCGGGGAGGCTGCCTCTGAGCTGCTCTGCCTGACGAAGAAGGTCAAGGGCTTGGGGTCCTCGGAGGCTTTGCCCTTGGAGTGTTGTCAGAGAGGGAAAGAAACACCANCCCACAGGTCTTTTATTCGCTGTTCTGAATCACATCACCAAAACTGGAGGCTGTTGACGGGCAATTTTGAGTCAAAACCAAGCAGAATTATTCTATTAACCAGGTTACCATGAATAATCCAATCCTGCTGGTGGAGGTGGCAGCTCTTACAGATGTCAAAACGCTTTTGCTGAAGGGGTGAAAGTTTGGGTGNCGAACCAGAACCAGCCTCTTTGTGTCTGTGGGGCCTGAGAGGGCACAGGGGTGATGCTCAGCACCCACTGCATGGCCAGGGGTGCTCTCAGGTCACTCCTGGAGGGGTCTGGCACAGAGATTTCACTCCTCAAGTCCGCTCCTTCTCCTCTCCCCCACTGCCCCAGGCATCCCTGAGATCCCAGCAGTGCCTGCTGCTCCAGGTGGCTCCATGCTCCCATCCCCACCTGCAGCAAAGTGATGTCCCTGTGGGAAGGTCCTCGGGAGCTCTCAGCATCCAGCTCCCCCACACCTGATCTGTCTGTTCCCCCCCAGCACAAGCTGTGCAGTGCTCAGTGAGGCACCAAGGACACAGGGAAGGAAGGACATATTCCTGGGCTCAGGACCAGCAGAAGGCACAAGCTGAGCATGGGCCATGTGCCCTGCACACACAGGGACGTGCCATGCCTGCTGGCACTGGGGACACTCCATCAGGGCAGCCTCACCAACACACAGCTGTGAAACTCCCCGAGCACAGCCCCCAGGAGAAACCTTTGGGTGGAGACAACCCTGCTACACGAGGAGAAGGGAAGGAGGGTTTTCCTTTCCAGTTACCAGTTTGGAGGCTCTGATACACTGCAGCTGCAGGGAAGCGGGGTCACTTCCCCCAGCCCTGGTGAGCTTGGGATGGCTGGGATGGGCTCAGCCTTTCATAATTCACGGAATGGCTCAGGGAGGGGCTGCTGGCAGCCTGCGCTCTGGCACCAGTCCTGGTAAACTCAAGCTGCACCCAGCACCGCCATGGGATCTCAGGGATGGGACCCTTCATGGTGGGGAGATACCCAGGAGTGTGCCAGTGGCCATGGGCAGGTGATGTCCAGGATCACCTCGAGCTGGTGGCCAGGCTGGGCATTTCCCTACGGAGGAGGAGCCATCCCAGAGGCAGGAGCTGTAATCTGGCACGGGGGAAGCGTGGGGGTCCCTGGGAAGGAGCAGCTCGGCCATCCCAGGTGCTGTGGTGGGCACCACGGCCGGGGCTGCTCCATCTCCCAGTGCCCTCCATGGAACGAAAGCCGGGATTGTTTCACCTCCAGCCCCGGAGCTGGGGGTGTGTAAACAGTAAGAGCCGCTCCCCGCACACTCGGAGCGACGACAAAACGAGTTGTTGAAAAGATGACAACCGGCTCTGCCCAGGAGTTCACCTGGGCAGGGAGCGGGGGCGGGAAGAGCAGGGAGCGAGGGATGGGGAAGGTGGGAGGGCCCCGGGAGGAGAGGATATGCTTAGAAAATTGTATCCTTTATTTTGGGAGCAGAAGATCCTCTCTATCGCTTCCTGGCATCAAAGGATTTTCATTTTCTTGCTCCTTGAAGGACGAAAGACAGGACCGCAGGAGGTGGAGCAGGGCGGGCAGGGGTCGGGCAGGATGAAAAGCACCCTGTGCGGCTCCGCTCTCCCGGGGGCAGTCAGGGCTCGGGAAAAGCCCAACAAAGAACCTTTACCGTGCTCTTTAGCGCTGAGGTCATTGCTGCCCTTCCCCTCTCCAGCCTTCTCCACCCTGCCCTGCGTGGGTGACCAGCTTTTCCCCAGGAAAACCTGCCGTGTCCCAGGTGCTCCTGCCGTGCTGTGCTGTGGGTGCCTGTTTTGGGCACAGTCACACAGGGGACCCGGCTCCATCAGAGCAGTGGCTGGTCAAGGCAGGACCACCGGGGCTCCCCCACGCCGCAGCCCTGTGCACCGAGCTTATGTAAACCCCATTTCCTCCAAAAGGCTTTCGAGAAAAATTGACATTTGGTAGCAGCTAAGATCCCTCCATCCTTCAAAAGCATTTCCCCATCGTCGTACAACATTCCAGGGAGGATTTATGCTCCGCCGCTGGTCCCCGGAGATCGATGTCCCAAGGCACAGAGATTTCTTTCCCACCCACCAGTGCCTAAGAGCTGTCCGGGGCCGGGTGGCATGAAGGGACAGCCGGTTCCTGCACGTTGTTACCACCTGGTGGCACCAGAAAAGGTTGTCAGAGCAAGAACTAATTAATTCCAGCCGCAGTCCTTGGCTTGGGAATTTCCGCGCAGCTTTTCGGCTCGCTGTGGTTCGCCGTGTGGCTGTTAAACACCGAGTCAGGTTTTACAGCCTCAGGGTTAATGTTCGTGGGCTTCAGCCTCGCAGCAGGGGCTGAGCACTCAAAAAAAGGGATGGGGGGGATTTTTCTGCCCACCTCGGGCCCTGCACCCTCCGCCCCACCTTCCGTGGCACCGCGTGTTGCCCGGGCTCGCTCACAGGAGTGAGACTCGCTGCCTTTACGATGCCAGGCAGTGATTCAGTGTGATCCGAAGTTCCTTAGAGCGATCCCAAATCCCACTGGGGTTGCATTGTCCCCTCCGCTTTGGGCGCGGCAGGATCAGGGATGGCTCCTGGGACCGGCTGCATCCCAGCGCTGCCAGCAGGAGATCTTGGAGGCTGGGGTAGGTCGGTGGGGGAAAACCCATCCGAAATTCCTCCCCGAGCCAGGAGGGAAGTGTCAGCACCGCGGCCCTGGGGGTCGGACCTCCAGGAGCAGAGGTCGGGTCCCCGCGGGGCTGCACGGCCGACTGCTGACAGCAGCGGGATCTCCCGGAGCCTGGAAGTGACCCTAAAACTGTCCAAACAAACCCGGTCTCACATCTTGGCCGGCTCAGGCACAATCTGTCACTGGCTCTGCATCGGTGCGGAGGGAAGGGCCGAGGGAGGCAGGGGCTCGGCAGGGCGCTGGGTATTCTCCTTCTTCCCGGGAGCGTCCCACAGGGACAGCGCTGGAGCTCCCGTCACAGCCACACCAACACCTCGTTCCTCTCCACTAAAACTCTTCTTCACTCCCGCGGGAATGGCATGGACAGCACCAGGAGAGGGGAGATGGGGGGACGGTGTGTGAGGCACCCAAGTTCCTTCCCACCAGCTGTGCTGCCCTTCCAAGAGGTGACCCCAGAGCAAGGGCTGCTACTGGAGGTGATAGAGCTGCAGGGACAGCCCAGGACAGCAGGATTCACCTGAGCTGTCCCTGCCCACATCCAGACCCGTGCAAGGCTGCAGGAGCCTCCCACGTCCTTCCTTTGCCGGTGATATTGCCGAGCAGGAGGTAAATTGAAGGCAGGACATCTGATGAAAGAGCTTAATTGCTTCAGGTTACATTCGAAAAACACAGCCTAAATAAAGAGGTGGGGGGAGGTTGCAGCTCTTGATGGCTGGAGAGATTTATGTGTCTCAGCTGCTCCTGATCAGCCCTGGTCACCTCCAGTTCCCCATCGCCTGTTTTCCACCTTCCAGGGTTGCCCCATGTGTTGAAATGTTTGGGTGTCCCCTGAGGGCTGAGCCTTGGCCCCCATTAATCCCCCCTCGCTGACCCGACAACAGGGAGGAAATTTGCCTCAATTAAAAGTGTAAGGTCTCATTTCCCTTTGAAGTCAGAGCAGCACCAGGAACTGCTGGGGAGGTCTGGAGAATAACCAGAGAAACTGAGCCCAAAGTCTTAAAATTAGGGAATTGCACACTAGAGATGAGCCTAAGCCTATGGAGCAGCCCAGCTCCTGTCTCATCTCCCTCAGTAGAGTGCCCACATTCCCAAAGCAGAGCTGGAACACCCAGGAAGGGAGGGAGAGCAATGCAGAGATGCCAGAAGGACTGGTGAGAGACCCCTAATCCCCTTCAGCCACCGTCCAAGGGAAGAAAAACCTCCTCTGCTTCCTTTTGGGTTCAGTTCTCCAAGGATGTGGAGATGGCAGCTGGCACTGACACCTCCAGAGAGGGGGATGAAGCCCCCAGGTCCGTGCAGGATGAGGGGTGAGCACAGAGCTGCTTTGCAGCCCCATCCATGGACCTGGAGGTGCAGGGAAGGCTCATTCTGCCAGGAGCCACCCGGCACTCCCGTGCTGGAATGAGACCTGAACTCACCCAGCCACATTTCCTGCATCTTCTGGTGCGGTGGGAATAACAGACCACCAGCTCCTGCCTGTCATCCATCCTGCTTATTTCGTGCACAGGGTCTGATTTATGCTGGCATCTCCTTCCCCTGTGCCATCGGCGTGTGCTGATGGATGGCCCCGCTCCCTGCTCTCGCTGTCCCCTTGCGCTGCACCAAGCCATTAATTCTGTGCCAATGTAAACCTGTCTCACCTTCAAGACTTTAATTTTGCAAAAGCATAAACACCTTATAATCCCTCTGTCTTTATCTGGCTCCGGAGATTTTCCTCCCCTTCCCGTGGCCGGGGTTATCTGGGGTGAGGGTGTGGCCGCAGAGGGNGTCCAGCTGAGGAACTGGGTGTGAGCCAGGCAGGACTCCTGCCACTGCTTGGAGGCACCACACATGAGTGCCTGGGGTCCCCTCCAGCAGTGGCAATTTCACCACTGCCAGGAAGGAAAAGAAAACTCCAATGATGTGGCAAAAGCAGCTGTGTAAGCCCTGGCACTGCACAAGGGTTGGACACGGTGAGCTCTGAGGTATTTTCCAACTTCATTTTCAGTGGTTCCAAGGGACACCTGTGTCACTGCCCTGCCGTCTGCTGATGAATGTGTCGGCTCCGGAGAGAGGGACACAGGGAGCTGCAGCCACCAATGTCCCTGGGCCAGCCCCGGGGCAGAGCTCTGACCTGCACAGCCCAGATGGATGGACAGAGCCATGGCAGGTCACAATCTGGGCCACCACTGCCTACCCCTCAACCCCCAGTGAGTCCTGCAACATTTTGTCTTTCCTTCCCCAGCTTTCCTCTTCCCCCTTTTTGATTCTTAAGCCATTTGTCTCAATCTTCGGCAATTCCTACAGTATAGAAAAATCCATGCCACTCCCCGCTTTGGGGAATGACGTGCTGCAGCTCCGTGGCTGCCATCCATTCAGTGCCAAGTTATGAAAATGAAGATATCTTTCAGCACTACAGACCTGCTAATCAGGGGAATGGCTTCGGAGGGCTTTTGTGGGCTCTGTTAATTTGTGCTGCATTGAGCCACGCAGAGCTGAGAGGAGCATTAGGGGCGGCAGAGAAGGGAATAAATCAATGCAGGGATGGAGGAGTGCTGGGCTGGCTGTGCCGGGGCTGCCGTGCTCTCACTTAAACACTTTCCATCCATCAGAGCCTGCAGGTGGAACTCTGCCTCCCAGGCAACAGGTTTTGTCCTTCACAGTTCAGCACGTGCTGTGCAGGCTCCTCAGGGCGGGGAGCAGCTGATCCTGCCTCACCTGGCTGGCCCAGCTCCGAGCAGCCCCAGGCTCTTTGGGGAGCTGTGCCCCAGGGCCTTCTGCAGCTCGAGGCAGCAGCTCTGGGGTGCTGGGAGGGGCTGGGCACCCCACGGCTGCCCCGTGATGATGTTCACAGAATCAGGGAATCACAGGGTGGTTGGGTTGGAAGGCACTAAGGGACCTTAATGCCCATCCTGTTCCACCCCCTGCCATGGGCAGGCACACCTTCCACTATCCCAGGTTGCTCTAAGCCCTGTCCTACCTGGCCTTGGACACTTCTAGAGATGAGGCAGCCACAGCTTCTCTGGGCAGCCTGTGCCAGGGCCTCCCCGCCCCTACAGCCAGGAATTCCTTCCCAATATCCCACCTAACCCTGCCCTCTGTCAGTGAGAAGCCATTCCCTTGTGCCATGTCCCTCCAGACCCTTGTCCAAAGTCCCTCTCCAGCTCTCTTGGAGCTCCTTTAGGCATGGGAAGGGACTCTTAAGTTCTCACACTATTGCTCTGAGAAAGGAAAAGACAAACCCACCCCTCTTCTTGGAGGTGGCCCAGTTGAGGGTTGGATTGCCCCCAGTGGGGCTGTTCCCAGTGCTGTGAGCATCCCCCTGGGAATGCAGCTGCAGGGAGGTGACACCTGTGGTTAATACCACCACCCCATGGAAGGCCTTGGGAGAGAAGAACCTGCTCCATGTTCCACTGGGCAGCTTCTGCTCATCTCAGAGGCAGCCCAGGGAGGAAGTAATTCAACACATCCATTAATAATCAGCACTTCCCCTGCCCCACCGGTGCCAATAGCCTGACTTTGGGAAATTCATGACTTCTGCTAAGTGGGATTTTCCTTTTATCCTAATGGCCTTCTGGCAAACAGAATCCATCAGCCTCCCTCCATGTCCTTCCAGAAGGGAGATCAAGAGGATGCAGTGCAGGGGTGCAGGGAGAGCCCTCCTCACTCAGGATCATCAGGAGCACCTGCCATTCCCTGTCCTCCTTTTGGCTGAGAGGGAGCTCTTACTTCTGAAGGGATTGTTGCATTTTCATTGGGTTTCATTCTTTAGGAAAAGGAATCATTCATGTCTCCTGCCTTTGAAACCTGCAAGTCTTATCATCTTGCCGTTAATAGTGTTCTTCTTTTTTTTGCTGAAATGTTTCAGAACAGCAGCTTTTAAGTCTTTTCTGTGGTTCAGACAATGGGGAGATGGCATCAGCTCCATGCCTGTGAGTGGCCTCCAGGGAATGTTAAGGGAGAGAAATGGTGGAAGTTCAGTACCAACGAGATGGATTAGGATTGTTACCAATTCAGAGTGTTGCTCAGAGTGAAAGGTCAAACAAGGTTATGGCCTGGCTGGGGTGATGAAGTTCGGGTTTTCCTACACAGAGGTGAGCTGGGTGGGTGCTGGGACCCCAGCACTGGCACAGGTGACAGGGTGTGACCAAGCAGGAGAAAATACCTGGATGGTTCAGAGATGGTGCAGTGTCCAGACAGCTCATCCCATCCAGATAACTCAGGGAGCAGCCATCTGCAGAAGAGCCTTTTCCCAGCACGGTTTGCTCCTGCTATTTCACCAAGCACTGCATGGACCACCAGTGCCCTTGGATACTGAGAAATGGGTAGAACGGAAGAGTTTTGGAGTTCTTACTGGGAATGAGGTGCCTGATGAGGGCAGGTTTTACACTTTGGAAAGAAACATCACCTCTGGCTGCCACTTCCTGGGCTGTGGCCATGGGGATTTGCCCATCCCTGCCACAGCCCCTGGGAAGTGAACCCCAATTGTCCCTGGGACCCCCTTGCTGTGGATAGCCCTGGAATATCCCCACTCTGGGAAGCACAAGGAGGTGCCAAGGCTTCCAGGAGCTCCGGATTTGTTTTCCCTTTGCTTGAGGATGCCCTAGGTGAACCTCTGCAGTTTGCTTTGGGGTTTTCAGCAGTGAGGAGAGCTCGTGGTGCCTTTGGAGAAGACATCAATGGCTGGCAGCCTCAGCCCTGCCCTCAGCCCCCTCCCCACAGCCCCAGGAGAGGGAAGGCACAGGCATGAGGAGCTGGGACTGAGGCACTCTAAAACGCTCTTTGTCAGAGGAGGAGCAGAGATTTTCATGCGTTCTGTGTACATTCCTTCTGGGCTGGCTCTGGCTTTGTGTTTCAAAATCTCCTGGTAACTCTCTCTTACTGCACTCTGCCTTTCAGCTTTGTGGGTTTTGCCTTTTTTTTTTCTTCCTTCCAGGCTGGATTTTCTGGCTTGGTTTGGGGCAGACCCTGCAGTGCTCTGGCTGCCATCGGCTGTTTGGAGGCAGTGGAGCTCAGGGTGCTCTGCTCCCCCTGCTCACCCCAGAGGAGGGGATGCCTCTGTCTCTGGACATGTGCTCCAGAACCAAGGGGAGGTGGGAGAAATCTCTTCATTCCCATGGATGTTCCATGAATCCCAACACCTGCCCTAAAGCACGGAGCACCAACCTGGCCTGGGTGTTTGAGCACCTGGAGCAGTCCCAGCCATTTATCCCTCAGGAATGAGTTTGGATGGCACCCTGGGCTGGGGGGAGGCTGCTCAGACCATGGAGCAAGGCAGTGATGGAAAATCCATCTGAACACAGACATCCTTAAGGACAGGGCTAAAGCACCTCTTGTGCAGTGATAAACCTGCCTTGTCCTAGCTGCAGGACCCCAGGCACTTTGCTTCCTTCCCTGTTCTTAACTGAGTTTGACAAACATTTGGAGATTAAGAGCTATCATGAGATATTGAAAAAAAAAGTAGAAATCAACATCCTCCATTATATCAAAGAGGTTGTCAAAATGGTTATTTCTTCCTTCCAAACAAAACTTAGCTGAAGATAATTTCTTCCTGCTGAAAGGCTGGTGTTCAGTGAAATGGTGTTGGGAAGAGGATATGAAACCTTTTTCCTTTTCTCTATTGAAGTGGAGGGGGGAGAAAATCCCAAAACACCAAAGGCCTTAATGCTTCTCTCAGGAAACCTGTAAAAAGCCTGGGGCAGCCCAGGGACTGCCAGGAGGAGCTGCAGCTTTTCTGCTGTCCCTGCCGTGTCCCGCTCCAAGGAATTTCAGTGCTTCCCAGTCTGCGGGAAAAGAAGGGAATGGTTTTCCTTCCCCTTGCAGGATTTTGCAGGCTTGTTGTGTGGGCCCTTGACTCAGTTTCATCCGTCCAGACTCTGCCTTTCTATTTTTTTAAGCCAACTCTTCTCAGAGATGATAAATGCCAGCCCAGCCTCGGCCATTCCCCTCATGCCATCCACCAGACCATGACACCAGCCCGAGCTGCAGAATCCCCTCTGGGTGCTGGCAGCCCACAATCAGCTGTGATGAATGGGAGGCTCCAAACAGAGATACTGAAAGATAAGTTGCTCAAGAGGTTTAAAAAATGAACTGTAAGGATTTGGGGTAAAGAATAAGTCAGTGTCTGCCAGGAGGGAGGGAAAGCTGGCTTTAACACCCTCATCATCCAGCCACATCAGTCCCTGTGTGTGCACAGATCTGGAAGGAAATTTTGACCAATTCAGGCCTCTGTTCTGAGAGCACATAGAGCACTAAATGTGTAGTTCTCCTGCAAAAAGCAGCTGCTGTTTAGTTGGGTTTAAATCCTTACCAGCATCGAAACACTGTTCTTAAACAAGGAGAGGCCAGTGTGGAGTGAGA
>VXBB01008561.1:0-12430 GCA_013399915.1 Illadopsis cleaveri
GGGAAGGACTATGGGGGGAAGGATGATGTGGCTATCTGTTACAGGGGTTCTGGGGAAAACCATTCTCCCTAGAGGGATACAACACTTTATAATATAAATTGCTTTACAATTGATCTTTCACTCAGGCGATTTTATTTATACATATCAAATGTATCAAATCCAGCTGTTACCCTTGGAAGGCTAATCAGGGTCATTATGAAAATGCTGTTGATCACACATGAGTCATATGCACAGTTGTCCTTTACTACTCTTCCAAGAAATCTTTGACAACATAATTTAAAAAAACCCCTTTTTATTAACTGTGGTAAATAAGTTGGCCTGGAATTTTCTTCAGTTCTCTATTTGCTGTTTTCTTCAATTACTAGCTCCAAAATATATGTTTTTACATCAGTAAGACTTCATTATATTTAATACGATGCTCTGATGAGGGTATGGCTCCTCCTTAAGGTGTGAAGTAAGGAGGGCTGAACAATGCAGTTTGTTTGGATTTTTTAAAAAATCTCTTTATCTTTATATGTGCCAGACAAATGCTGTCAACAGGGGCACTAGCACACTAACTCCTTTAATTTTATTTATATCAAGTCTTCTAAAATATTGCTTATTTTCATCAGTTCTTGTTTTCATTTAGGTATTTGAACCTGGCTAAATAATTGACAAGAAATCTCTGATGTTTCTGCAGATCCGTCATTTTACACTAAGATTTACAGTTCTTAATTTTTCTAATTATGTATCATATACTTACCTTGTTAAAAACTTGCTTCACTTTGTCTCCCCTCAAAAAAATTGTGCCACTTGTAGATTCTTTTCTACCTTCTTTTTTGATAGGGAAAGGTCACTTGGCAAAGTTATGGGGTGTAGGATGGAAGCGCATAATGTGGTACCTCTGCATCAGCTGCTCAGTCTGTGTCTGTAAGACACTCAACAGAATATGGAAAGCCCTACTGTTCGTCATTCACTGTGGAGAGAAAAACTACCTCTTTCAACTGGCACAGAGAGCACAGAACAAGGAGAGAATGGTTTCTTGTGAAGCCTCAGCAAATGCCTTTCACCTGCACAGAGCCAAAGTTCACCTAGAGAAGTTAAATTAAAATACTGCCTGGAAAACTGCTGTTAGAGTGCAGGAATGAATCAGAACCCTGAGAACTCTTGTCAGTGATGTTGTTTCTCTTCTGGCAGCTCACACTCTCCAGCTCAATCTTTCCTGGCTCCTACCTAAAGGCACAAGAAATCTCTCTACCTTCACCA
The DNA here is from genome assembly GCA_013399915.1 of Illadopsis cleaveri. Lineage (NCBI taxonomy): Eukaryota > Metazoa > Chordata > Aves > Passeriformes > Timaliidae > Illadopsis > Illadopsis cleaveri. The sequence goes on from VXBB01008561.1 coordinate 1,246, forward strand.
CCCCTTCAGGTGTAGTAATACTGGGGTGACTGTCAAACAAAGACACACTTGAATTCTCCATGGGAACGTAAATGAAAAAGAATGGACTGGACCAGGCATCATCTAAAATGTTAAAGAAAGCTTTTAAAAATGAAAATTTATAACAATATATGTAGCTATTTTGTCAAAAATGGAGAAAGAGACCCTTCAAAATTGTCCCAGAAGCTAAAATAACATAATTTTACTGGATCTTTTTCAAATGTAATGTAACACTACTCTGTGAAGTCAGAAAGAGTTTTTTATACTTGTTTTATTACAGAACAAATGCCAAATTCTACTCACAGTATGACTGGAAGAGGTTTACATTGGAAGCATGTCCCAGTCTGCTTCCATTATATTCACATAGCTACAAAACCATTTCAGTGGCTTCAAACTAGAGCTCAGTGTAAAAACTTGGGACAATTATCTAAGCACAAAAAAATTTCTGAATAATTCGAAACAACTTTTGAGGAAAACAAAATCTTTTCCTCAGAGATGCTGCAAATGAAAATATTTTTCCATAGAAACACTTTCTTGTGGTTTAAGAATTCTGTTAATATAAAAGTGGTAATTGTTCCTCCTTACTTCCATTAATAAAGATTTACCTAGAATTAACTCAAATTCAGGGGTTTTTTTTGTTTGTTTGTTTGGGGTTTTTTTGTTGTTTTTTTTTTTTTAGAGAGTTTGTAACAGTTTTTTCCTTGCCTTTTCTGCCTGTAGCTTTGCCTGCTCTATATGACATCAGTAGGTGTGGACATCAGGAAGCTCTGTCAGCTTCTAACAAGAATGTCAGCTAATCTTGACCTGAGGTCTTTGCTGCAGTATCCCCCTGACTGGGGAGGGTCAATAACTACTCGGTGCTAGGGAGGGACAGCCATGGGCATAGGGGTACAGGTAGTGTTCCCCTCAGTCCTCTGGTGAGGGAAAAGGGTATAAGAAGGAAGGCAGTGATACTGAAGATCAACAATTGCTCTATTGTGGAGCAAGTGTTGGCAATAGAGTTTTGGTTTCCTTAGCCATGGGAGCCCATTTGAGCATATATATACATATGTGAAGAGAGGATGCAAGAAGAGGGAACCAGAATCTTTTCAGTGGTGCCCAAGGACCAGAGGCAATGGGAACTACAAGAAAAGCAGGAAGTTCCCTCTGAATACACGGAAACACTTTTTCACTATAAGGGTGAGTGAGCATTGTCACAGGTGGCAAAGACAGGCTCTGCAGTCTCCATTCTTGGAGGTCTTTCAGTTGTTGGCTACACTCAAATTGAAAAGTGTAAAACTTCAAGAAAAGATGACAAGCATTATGTTAGGCAGTATTATTAGATTTTGAATAGAATCTGGAGGATGGCAGGAAACACTTTAGAAACAAGTCTTTAGAAACAGCATTCAGTACACTAGAAATAAACTTTTTCATGGGCAAAACATCTGGAAAATCTTTTAGCTTGGACTAAAAAAATCAAACAAACAAGAACTTCCTTAGCAGAACTTAGTGGGGCTCTATATAGATATTTTCTTGTCCAGAAAGTTTTAACATTGAAATTATCTAGTATAATGATTTTGGGAGTTATATCTCTGCATCGCAGGTATTTTTCTTGTTGCTGAGTTTTATATATAGCTGTTTACTGTCAATGTATTTTTTCCTGTTGCTCTGTTAAACATTCTTGTGAAACAGATGGTCATTCATGTATCTTTTTCAGAAAGCTTTTTTTTTTAATAGCTAAGAAATGGGAGGTTAAGATTATGCAGAGAAATTCCAGTGTTTTTGTAGAATAGAAGTCTACTCCAAGGCAGATTCAAAAGGATTCTTAATAAACCATCTATGAAAAAATGGCTTTTTCTTTTCTTTTGTCATGTTAAGAAAGCTGAAGAAAACAATCTTTCCCCATAAAAACAGATTTCCTCCTCTTAGCTTTAATCACTTTTCCCCCTTAATTTTTAATATAGAAAATAATCTTAAACTCAGAGCCTTAAACAAAAATTAGAGATTCTATGGGTAAAATATTTTGGCAAAATACGTATAGGCATTTTTATGTGGTCAGACAGTTACGTCACATAGATGGTGTATTTCAGCGATAACTTCTGTATACACAAGTTCCTCAAAAAACATACAATAACTTTTAAAACCCCACAAGCTGTATTTCAGATTGTGCCCAAGATGACAAAGTCTACTTTCATATTTTCTCTCATTATTCTATTTTGCCGCTAAGAGAGCCCAGTTATCCTTTAATTGAGCTGAAATGTGTAGCTTTGCACACCTGCAGTAAAGCTAAAATTCTTATTTGTACTCTGGAATCTCTGGAACACAGAGAGGCATAAAATTATCCCCTTCAGTCCTGCAGCAGACAACCAGTTACTCTTTCAAACACTCCTTGTGGTGAAGGCTGGCAGAAATTGTGCAACTGGATAACAGGCACTCTGAACAGTATTTGGAGAAGGGAGTCACAATTTAGGCTCTTGTGGAAAGCTAGGAAAAAAATGTCTGGAATTAACTGGCCTTTACTACCAATACAGCCCAAATCTAAGTTAAAAAGCGTTATTAAAAGAGTGTTAGAGCAATTAACTGAGCTGAATAATGGTGGTACGGTATGGTGGGGACATATTCTTTACATGGCATCAGAAGGCCTGATAAACGTGTCCAGATAACCCATCATTTATATTCAAAAATCTCTGGAAACACATCTGAAGGGTTTCATGTCTCCAAATGAAAATAGAGAGAAGTCACTGGGATGTGAGAGATGACTGCAATTTCACATATGGATCAGCAGGTGTGTTCTGCCCTGTGGTGGGAAAAACATACAAAGTTATGACACAGACAGGAAATGTACAAAAATGTGTAACTTTTAAAGAAGACATCTCTAAAGAGACACAGGAAAATGATTGTGGGTTTGTTGCAGTAGGGTATTCGGTTTTTTACTCTCAGCTACTGAAAAACCTTAANGAAGACATCTCTAAGGAGACACAGGAAAATGACACTGTGGCTTTGTTGCAGTAGGGTATTCGGGTTTTTTTCTCTCAGCTACTGAAAAACCTTAATTAGGCCACACATTATCAGGGAGATGGTGGATCTTAGGCAATCTATTCACAAATTTTCTTCTACAGCTTTCCCTGTTACTATCTCTCCCACAAAATGAGCCCACATGAGGAACATAAATCCAAATCTCTAGTACGTTTTTATAAAATATTACCTAGAAGTAGCTGGCTGTTATGAGGTAGTTATCAAGAATGTTTTGTAAAATTCCTAGTTGAGACATTTCTCACAGCAATGTGAGAAATTTTAAAGCATTAGGAAAATGTTTGTTGATTGAACTGTGTATAAACACAACATTTTACAGTATCCCTCTTGATAAAGCAGCCTATCATGCCTTTGGGGTTTCTGGCAGCTTCTTGGAGAAGGTTATGCAGATGGGGAATATTGAATATGTTTTTCACACACAATTTTGTATTTTGTTTCCATTTTCTGGAAATAGATTTTAAGTTGTATACAAAGTGAAGTGTTAAGGTATCAGTAAATAGAAAATGCAAAATTTGTGTTGGCTTAGTGCAGTTGTGCAACTATCTTCAGTAATGGTCCAATATTTCAATTTCTTACTTTCATTCAGGAATCCAAGCTTTGGCAACTAGAGCTCATTCTTTTGCAGACACCTAATACTTTTATGTCTCTGATATCTAAACAAAATAATTTCAATTTTCAGTTCTTGTCAAAACATTTTCAAGTTTTAAAAAATTAGTAAATTATAAAAAAAAACTCAAACAAACCCCCAACTTGCCATGCTTCAGTATTACCCGAAGTATTTCTTTCTCTCCAAGTCTAATATTGTCAAGCGGAGGCATGGGTTTTCCTTCGCTTTGTTTCAGAATGTGCCCTAACAGGAAATTCTAACTGCTTTAGAAATCACATCATCCAGAACATTGTGTGCTTAAGTCTCTCAAGGAAATAACTTTTTGAGTTCACTAGAGTTTTGTTAGTGTTTTTTTTTTATCTAGAATGAAGCAGCTTTCTTAATGACAGCTGCCAAATAATACTCAAAATGAAATTATGTTGGGTCTGACCTTTATTTTCCTGAAGAAAGACAACTAATTCGACAAAGCTAGACAAGTTGGGCAGAATAATCATGATGAGGATGGAGTTAGTTTTATACTACTAATTATTTTCTTGTGATTCTTTCTGAATCCTTGAGCTTTTCATATGTATGTGGTCAGAAGAAATGCATTAATTCTGACAGCAGAGGAAATCTACCAACACTTGTCATGTGAGCCAGAAAAACACTTGGAGTCAATATCATGGCTAGAAAACCAGACTTTTTTTTTTAACACTTAGAAATGATTCTTTGACTAACTTTTACTGTTGTAGGGGAGAATGAATGATTCATGTAGGAATAAAACCTTTGAATGACAAATGAAGGCCTCATTACTCTACCTGAACTTGGTTATGGGTTCCAATTACAGGAGCACTGATGTAAGAGGACAGTTCTGTCTCTTTTTACATTTTTCCAAGTCAGAAGTTCCAGGCAGCTCAAGGGTAAAAAAATCAAATAATCCCAGAAAAGCAGCCTAAATACTTTTTAGATACAAGTTCTTTACATGACCACCAGGAAAATAGAATCACTACATCAACAGAAAAAAAAAATCATCCTTTATAAATTTGTATTTCTTCTCTGAAAGGTATGATAAGACTGAATTATGTTTTTATTTTACTGTCTCTAGCTAACAGGCACGGAAGATGGATGTAGCTACTTCGACACCAACAGCCAGAAAGTCAAATCTGGAGCACATTAGGCATGTCTGTACTAGAAGTATAATGCCCAGTGACTACCAAAAAAAGAATAGGATTTACCTGTTTTTAGAGGGAAAAAAGATAAGGATCAGTAAATCTAAGCACTGAGTGCTACATCTGTAAAAGCTAAAAGATGAAAGGTGATAAAAATACAGTGCTGGTTGAAAGAGAAATAAGTGAGCATCTTATCGAAAAGAAAAAAATGAAAAGTTGTGTTTTTTATTTAGGAAAAAAAATCTTTGAGACTAGAAATATATTTTAGTAGAAATTTATTTAATTTTATGAAACAACTACATGCAACAGCAATAAGGCATGCTAAGTTTAATGCCAACACGGTTATAGTCAGAGATGACCTCAGAGGTCCCTTTTATTGCTGATCCATTTTACATGCATTTCTGGGGAAATAGCACTCTTCGTAAGATGATTAATCCCGTGGTTCTAGGAGTGAAATTGTGCATCTATTTGTGGCAGTGCTGTTGGAAGACCAAATAAGTAACTAAATAACCTTGTCTAGTGAAGATGGCAGCAATTTGCGAAAATTAGAATGGTGTAATTTTAACGCCAGAGAAGGTATTTTAAAAATTGCATAGTTTAACAACTAGTTTAGTTTAAAAATAGCAATTGTTTAACAACTGTTTGAAACACAAATCTATACTGGGTGAATGGAATATAAAAACTCCCTTTTTCTACATTACATTTATGCTACCAAGAAAACAGATGGTATGACTTCAGATGGACGTTTCATGTATTGTTTCCTATCATTGTTAATTGAACAAGTAGTGGTTCTGTCTCAGAGGTTTTAGGAAATCAGTCATGACTTCCATTTTGCAAGAAATTTATGAAAATGGAGGACTTATAGTCCCTGTAAAATGTGGCAGAGTGATGGTGAATATCTGCTTTGGAAAATATAGATATATCAATTGTGATTGAGCATTCTCTAAGTGACCATGCTTTTTTCTACTCTGCATTATTGTTATATTTTTTTTGCTAAAATGAATATTTAAAAATAGGTTGATCAAGCCAGAAAGCTTTCAATGCATTATAGAATTTAATTAAAAAATAATGTCATATTATAAGGCAATCACTCTTGAGTTCATAGCTAAGCAAGAGAAACAGGTACTGACCAGGAGGTGAGTTATATCAAGGTGCTACTTTTGGAGGACTAGGGAGAACTAAAGTTTAGTTATTACAGCTTAGGACACATTAGTCTCACCCTGAATATGTCTTTTAAACAACCTACTGATTTTCCTCTTCCTTTTCTTGAAATTGCAGTGGAGTGAAACACTATGGTGTGTTCATGATTTTTGCTTACAATAATTTGAGTTTTAAGCCATTGCTAATACCTACAGTATCAGAAATTCAGAAGGGAGTGACAAAACTGCATTTCATAAACCATATTTTTTGTTTTTATTACTGTATATTTTAGTTTTGGAAATGACAGCCTGCAATATCACTACTGGGGGTCCAACAGCACATGTTGGCCTGTGTGATGCAGGCTGCTTTCTGCTTACTCCTAACACTTTTCTAAATTGTTTTTTTGGACCTTGCTGTGATGAATGGACTAACAGTCAAATCCATTTTGTTTTGAGGCAGTACTAATTCTTTACTTCCCTGTCTCTAATACTTTGCTAAATATCAGACCAACTTGTCAATTCAGACAAAGGTTCATTGTAACTTTTGTGCATATATCTTTCAGAGAAAGGTGACAGATTATTGATCTCAGTGCACTGGTTTTGAATTCTGGTACTAACTTTGGTGACAAAATGTTGTACTGTTTTCTTTAGCTACATATAATGTAGCTGGATTTGTAGCTGGATTTAATGAATGGATTTCTTTTGTATTTGAATGATCTTTGTGTTTTCATTATAACAATTTCATATCCAATGACAGCATATTCTGTTTATGACGATAATTTCTTGTGCATTTGACTGTATAAATGGATCATGAAATCAAATTTATGTCTTACTCAACCCTATCTACTAAGAATATTTTCTGTCTCTGTGTATTTAAAAAATTAAGAAAGAGGTATGTGATTGAAGGAACTGTGGACAGTCCCAAGCACACATGTATCTTCCACATCTCTCAAGATTTCTTTACTCATAATTTCTTGGATACCTGCTGTTTAAGGTTTATTATCTTTTTTTTTTTCTTTAGTGATAGCTTGCCAAAGCCAAAATTATTAGTATTTAAGCTTCCTGAATACACACTCTGTTCCTTTTTATCATTGTTTTTGTTGCATTTCTCTATTTAGCCAGTAGGTATTATTAAGGGGAAGAAATTAATGAATTAAAGAGCTGAATGAAGAATAGGATGCTATTCTGATCTGTTGTTTATATTGATTACCTTTGCTGATACAGAAAGGTCTCCATGAAACCTTTCATCTATCTTTGCTGTTTAGATAATCGGATATAACAGTTCAAACCTGCAGTAAAAGTGTTTGTATTATAAGGTGCAGATAAATTCAGCAATATCAACTGTATTTTAGCAGCACAAGGTGAACACACAAAACTCATCATCCAATTTTCATTTCAAGAACTATCTGGAAAAATTTCTTCTAAGCTCAGAAAAAAACCCCGATTTAGATTTGTCTGTCTTCTTAAAAGTGTCAACTGCTACTCCCTCATAGTTTGGAATAAGGAGTCAGTTTATTGATTGGCCACACAATTACATTGTAATAATCTGTATTAGATAGCTCTCAAACTCAAAGTTATTAATGTTAATTTTCCTCTGAAGGAGATTCCAAAATTCTGCAGAACATTTGCACACATGGTTGAGCTTGAAGGGATGTGCTAGGCAATTAGGAATAATTATTTAGAAAAAAAAGACTGTGGAAAAAGAAATTTTATTGCATAGAAACTGCTCTGAAATATTCTGGCTTGGATTCCAGCTTCTGAGCCTTTTTGTTTAGCTCTGTATGCTTCCTTTTCAGTCAATCAAGGAGTGCAGAAGCTGAGGGTATTCAGAAATTTCAGGCCTTTGACCCAAAAATAGGTTTTGTCCTTCACAAGACTGGAGAAAGCTTCAGTTAAAGTTTTAAGTCTCAGTTCCACACTAAGGAAACAGCAAAAATTGGGAATCGTGCTTGGATTATCAGTATTTCCCCAATTATCTATTTCTCCCAGTCCAGTGCATGTTCAAAATTTCTATGATATGTAGTCCTTTCAAAGTCCGTGTTTTGGGCAGGAAACATTATCCTGCACTGGAACATAGATAAAAATTACTTGTAACAAAAATTACATCAGGTGAGGAATGTCCACCAGAACTTCTTGGCTTACATGAAACACCCCAGCAAGTTCTGCTTGGTCCTAAAGACCATCTTCTAAGGACTCTCACATGTCTTATGTATACATGGGAGATTCTGATGGTGCCAAGAACCCAGATGAGCTGAGAGAGTCAAATATCTGAAAGTCAGTAATATAATGGTGGGTCTTTGAAAGAAATCATTGATTTAATTGGTTTACCTAGTCTCACATCCTAGTAATTACATGATGAAAGTCTATATCCATTAGTGGGAATGACCTCTTTGGAAGAATCTGGTCTTATTTCTTGATAGCAACAGAGTCATACATCCTGCTGTTTTTGCACAGTAACCCTTATCAAATATACAAATAGGATATAATCCAATAGTGAAAAGGAGATGAAGATGAAACCTGGAATCGTTTTTAGATTTGTAAATGTTACAATTGTGAACCATGGTATAGCAGTAATGAGCATTGAAAACATCACTGTCCATTATCACAAAACCAAATAAAAACATAGATGAAAATCATCCTGTTTCAGTGAAAGCCAGATATAGGTGGAGGTAAAAAACTTCAGGAAAGAACTGGAAATGGAATGTACCAGCCTTTCTGTAACCAGAAGGGGCTTTGCTTACAGATGTCTAAAAGTCAGAAACTATTCTAATATTTTATGGCATATAAGATCAAAAAGTAGAACTCCTGTTTTTCATAGAGGTGACAATACCCATGATTCAAGCCCAGCCAGCTCAAATGGCAAGTGTTGGAGAAAAAAGTTTTACATTCCTCCACTCCTACCAGTTGCTTAAGGATGGAAGGAAAATTCATCTTGTTTTAGTTGTAGCTCTTGTATAACAAATGTATTAGTAATAAAATTGTGAAGATCAGATTGCTGTAGTTGTCTTATACTAAATGCGTTGAAAAAATGAAGCCAAAGGCTTCTGTAAAGTGTTCTGTAGACATATAAAGCTTAAGGTATCTGAAAGATGTCTGAAAGATAAAAACCTTGGGTTAATACAGATTATAACACTAATTTGTTTAGCATGCACTTTCATAAAACATATTTGGAATGTAATTTTTCACTCCACTCAGGCTAAACTAATCAGGATTATTTTGAAGAGAGCAATCCTGGGTAACAACTGTAAATAGCACTAAATTTTTTAATCCACCTCACAGAGTTGGTTCCACAAGGCTGTCATTATCTGAAGAGACACAAAGTATCTAAATTAAGAATATGCTAGATTAATTCCTAGCTCATTTCCTGAAGGTTTTATCTTCTTAAGATTATTAGCAGCAATTTGCTAGTCTAAAGGAATTTCGCTCTACACTGATATCACTCTACAAATAGGAAATCAGTAATAATTACTTTGCACATCAAAATAATTAGATTGGCAGCTGTTGAAACTTTTGACAGGATAATATTGCAAAATGAATAAAGTTACAGTCAAAGATATGATTCCAGCATTAAATATAGTAGATTAATTCTCAGTGGTTGAAACTGAGAGGCTGTAATTTAAACTATTGTCATTTACCTGTTACTCTTGTTATTGGGATGAAGTAAAATGTAAAGAAGAACAAGTATGTTAAATCACTTCCAAAGTATCATGAGAAACCATACATACCAGTAGTTTGTTGCAAAAACTGGAGGAGAACCTCTGGCATATCTTTAACAGACTCAAAATTTCAGTTATCTTTGTAATTGGCTTCAGAGAGAAGAACTGAAGTAGAGTAAACTTTCCTTTGGGCTGACGGAGTATCTGATTTTGCAAATTGAATCCTTTGTTACATTGACAGAAGAAATTAATATGTTTAGCTACATTTTCCTCAAAGCAAGACTTTTTTTTATAAATAGAGTGATCACAATAAATAACATAACTCTATTATGATTACAATTTCATAGAATGAAGAGATGACAATCATTTCTTCAGAAGTAATACAAGGAAGTCAACTGTGCAAAAAGCAGCCTAAATAAAAATAGAGGTCCTCTAGCATCTTTAAACATAAAATAAATTCTGTGATCCTAAAAACAAACAAAGTTTGGAAATATAATTTAATCTTATGTGAGATAATTTGTCTTCAAAATTAAAATGATACCTGTACATTGTAGATAATTTTAATGAAAAGAAAGCAACCTTTGTTATTTTCATAGTTCTTGGATTTTTTATTCCAGCACAAGGCATTGTAAAAATGACATCTGTTGAAGAGCCATATGAGGGCAGAGACAAACAAGTATGGACAGCAGAAGGTATAAAATGTTACTGAGAAAAAGGACTGCTCCTCCAACACTGAAGTTTGTGAGCAGAATGAAATTAGTGGTGTAGTGATCTCCAGTAGCCCATTTCATTGAGTATTATTCAAATATATCAATAAAAAAAGGAAAACAAAGAAAATGTGGGCCCATTGCTAAATGGAGGGGGGACCCTGGTAACACAGGACATGGAGGAGGCAGAGTTACTGGAAGTCTTCTTTGCAGTGGTCCTCACTGACAAGACCAGCCCTCCCACCCAGAAGACCAAGGTAAAGGAATGTTGAATGCAGACTTTCCCTTGATCAAGGAGGATTAGTTTAGAGAACACCCAGGTAAACTTGACATCCACAAGACCCTAATGGGATGTATCCATGAGTGCTGGGAGAGTTGGCAAACACCATAGTGAGGCTACTCATGATCATTATTGAAAGCTTGTGACCATCAGGAGAGGTGCTTGAGGACTGGAATAAAGCACATGCCATTTTAAGACTTCAACAGGGCAAGAAGGAGGACCCAGGGAACTACAGACCAGTCAGCTTCACCTCAATGCTTGGAAAATGATGGAGGGCCTCATTCTGGATGCAGTCTCTATGCACATGGCTGACAAGACAGTGATCAAGGCAGTAGTCAGCGTGGATTCAATAAAGGTAAATCATGCTTGACCAACCTGAAGGTCTTCTATGATGAAACAACTACCTGGAGGGATGAGGGAAGAGCACTGGATATTGTCTATCTTGACTTCAGCAAGGCTTTCACCACTGTCACAATATCCTCATAGACAAACTCAGGAAGTATGGACTGGATGAATGGGCAGTGAAGTGGATTGAGAACTGGATGAATGGCAGATCCCAGATGGTCATAATCAGTGGCACAGTGTCTGGTTGGAGGCCTGTCATTAGTGGTATCACCC
>VXBB01008561.1:12684-57464 GCA_013399915.1 Illadopsis cleaveri
CTGGTGGACAACAAGCTGTCCATGAGCCAACAGTATGCAGTCAAGAAGACCAAAGGTGTCCTGGGCTGCATTAGGAAGAGCATTGCCAGCAGGTTGAGGAAGGTGATCCTGCCCCTCTGCTCAGCCCTGGTGAGGCCTCATCTGGAGAGCTGTGTCCAGTTCTGGGCTCTTCAGCATAAGAGAGACATGGAGCCCTTGGAGCAGATCCAAAGAAGGGCTGCAAAGATGATGAAGGAAGTGGTACATTCCTCTTATGAGGAAAGGCTGAGGGAGCTGGGCCTGTTCAATCTAGAGATGACTTAGATCATCAATGTAAGTATCTGAAGGAGGGGTGCCAAAAGGATGGATCCTCTTTGTGGTGCCCAGCAATAGGACAAGAGACAACAGGCAGAAATTGATAAAGTGGAAGCTCCACCTGGATATGAGGAAGAACTTCACTGTAACTGTGACCACACATTGGAACAGGTTGCCCAGACAGGCTGTGGAGTGTCCCTTTGTGGAGATACTCAAGAACTGTCTGGACCCAATCCTGTGTTGTGGGCTCTGCGATGACCCTGCTTGAGCAGATGATCCACTGTGGTCTTTTCCAACTGACTGATTGCATTATTCTGTGGTGTTGCTTATCCTTGTATTTTCACATTTTAAAAAAGGGTTTATAGAGCAAGTAGAAATTTGGTTGCATGATAAAACTGTATTGGGAGCCTTGTGGAAGATTCTGGGATTCAATGATCCTGAGAAGGCCATGTCTGTTCTACTTGAGCTCTCTCTTCCTATTTGTAAAATGTAAGGTCCATAAAGAAAAAAACCCTCAAAGCTGAAGTGAATCTGGGTATTATAATGTTCTAATAATGATGTTAGAATATGATTATGTTATCTGTTTTGCTTTGTTTCCCTGATACTGTAAAGGAGTACTTGTGATTTAGGCTTTTGAATATTTGAAGCACATGCTTGGTATTGAATAATGGAAGAAGAGGTAGAATAACATAATATGGTATAATTTTACAGTGGCCAAATTAATGTGACAGTTTACTGCTAAAAAGCGGAGTATGTATTTATATTCACTCGAAAAATAGTGCTGTAAATTTTACATATTTATATCCCAGATATTGTGGAAGACATGAATAAATATTTTAGCATCAATATTAATAGTGATCTTTTATTTTTATGGCTTGAAATGAACTGAAATGCCAGTGATTAAAATAAAAGAAGTCTCTTTGAGTGTATAATCTTTCCTCAGAAGTCATTCCAGTCCCCAGACATAATTATGAATGGTCAGTCTTCAGGCTCTGTGGTCTCTATTGTGCTCTGAATTAATGTTTGGTATTGATAAAGCATTTTAGAAATTAAAAAGACAAGACAACACAAACCACAATGAATAAATCTTAAACATAATTAATATTATGTAGTCAACTTGAAGAATGTGCTTAGTCTTTCAGAGAAGGCACATGACTCTGTGAATTACTTAATTTACTGGAATAAGAAGGCAGTGATGGAGGAGATACAGCACTTTAATGCAATGCTGAGATAAAAATTACTATTACACACACTAAATGCTATATTTAGTGTGTAAAACAATTGTAGAACTTCACAAGATGGATGATTATTGATTGGATAATTTTGATTTTAATCAAATTATCTTTAGATTTTTCCTGTATTTTTTGCATCCCCACTGTAATATTTATTTCAGATTTTTCAGATATGCCTATATGATGTTCTTGGTACATCAACAAGCAATTTATATAGAAGTACATAGGCTGCAAAGATTAATACCTTGAAGTATCTCCCCTATCCAGCTCTCCAGTAGGAATTTCCTGTACCTCCTCCTACTTCCTCAGAGTTCTTAAAAAAACAGAAACAAAACACAACCAAACAAACAAATGAAAAAATAAAAAAAAAAGGCAAACAGGAAAAAACCACACTCCCTAGCAGATTTAATAACCTGAATAAAATACACTGGGCATATATTTATTTCAACCCAGCACGGACATTGCCTAATCAGGTAATGACATGCAAGAGGAAGTGTTAGATGAAAGAGCCTTTGTTTCCAGGATGTTTTATCAAAACAGGGAAGGCTACCACAGAAGTATAAGTTTTAAAATATCTAACTGTATTTTGGGAGGAAATATCCTATTGGAAGTGAATGGAAATTGTCCTGGGAAATGAAGCCAAAGTTTTCAATTGGCCATTAAAACAAATTGAAACTACAGCAAACCACACAGTGGAGATGTAATAAAGTATGGTTGAGTGAGTGAGCTATTACATTTTACACCCCACACTGATGAAAGGTTCTTGCAGTGTTATGCCAGAATGACTTCATAGTAAACTATGATAATCTGTGGAGATAGCAGTTGCCTGCTTAAATGTTCATAAAGGAGATTAGTCAGTGTGGCCTATTTATTCATTGCATGATAAAAGTATTTCTGGAGTTACTGCAGATATTAAATAGTGGACTAGAAGGAAAAGGAGAACTATCCCATCTCATAAATCAGATTAGAAAACACAGAAAAAACAGTTTTGGATGGTAGAGTCCTACTTCATTACTGGGACACCTACTTAACTAAAGGTTTCCAGACAGTTTGCCACATCCTTCATTGAATCAAAGAATCACAGAAAGAGTGAGGTTGGAAGCAAACTTTGAGGTCACCTGCTAAACCTCCCTACTCCAGCAGGACCCCTGCTTAAGCACAGCCCATTGCCTGGGACCATGTCCAGGTGGATTTTTTCTGTCTTTAAGGATGGAGACTCTACAATCTTTCTGGGCAACCTGTGTCAAATCTTGGTCTCTGACACAGTAAAAAGTGTTTCCTTATGTTCAGAAAGGGCCCTCCTGTGTTTCATTTTGAACCTATAATCTCTGGTCTTGTCCCTGGGGATCACTGAAAAGAGCCTGGCTCCTCTGTCTTCATTCCCTCCCACTGCGTATTTATGCACATTAACAAGATCCCCCTGAGCCTTCTCCTCCCCGGGCTGAACAGTCTCAGCTCATTGAGCCTTTCCTCACGTGTCAGATGCTCCAGTCCCTTAATCATCTTTGCGGCCTTTCTCTGGACTTTATCCAGCATGTCCATGCCTCTCTTGAGCTGAGAAGCTCAGAACTGGCAACAGTGCTCCAAGTGTGGACTGGTCATTGCTAAAAAAAGAAGGATCACCTCCCTCCAGCTGCTGGCAATACTTTGCCTAAAGCAGCCCAGGATGGTCTTTACCTTCTTTGCAGCAAGAACACATTTCTTCTTATTTACCTCACCATTTACAGCACTACTTGTCTGCCTTTTCTACAGACAATTCAAATGAGGTTCTGCATCTCTGTTAGTAAACTCAGCATCAGTTGACTGTTGAGATAATGATACACTAATTAGGAGTTTTTACACTGCCCTTGTATGCAGTTTTGTCCAAGGTCCTGTCAGGAGGAGATTGGAAGGTGGTTTTTTTCATGGTATCAGAAGCATCTTCCAGGGATCAAAAAAATGTTCCACTGAGTACTCCTACAAACAGAAGGTGATGACCTGCTGAAAAGAGCATACAAAGATTTATACCTTTTATATATCTCCAACAGCCTCAAAAGACAGATTATGCTCATTATTTAATAGTTTTTTTATGGCCAAAAATGTTTTATTACCAGAAGATTAAGCAAAGTTCTGAGCAATCTGTTTGATAATACCACACCAACAATATTTAAGTGAGAATTATTATCAATTTTTTTCAAAGACAGCATAACTTTGATGGTGATTGTCACAGCAAAAGTAGGAGTAAAACTGAGTAAAAGAACTGTAAAATCCTTTGTCATCCCTTCATGTTCCTGTATCAAAAACCAGGATGCAAAGTCACTGGTGGTTCGGATTACTGGAAAGAGTGGACAGAGACTGTGAAATGAACTACTGCAGTATAAGGGAACTAAAGTAACTGCTTAACAAAGAATTCTTTGACATAACTAGATATAAATCCAGTTTCCCTTAAAGTTATGTTGGTTTTTTAGGCTCTTCCACTCAAGGCAAAAAAATATAATAAAGTTTTCTAATGAAGGAAAATGTACTGGTTTCTGAGCTCAGGAAAATTTAGTTATTTCTTTTATGTCAAACCAATATTTTTATGCTATTTCAAACTTGATATAGAAACCCTCCCTTGCAGTAAAGAAGGGACCAGTGGTTTCTTCCAGAGATATAAATTACCAATTCTTATAATACATTATATTTCTTCTAGATGCTATTTCTCCTTTTTTTTTTAAAGAATCAAACCCAAGTATGCTCTCATTCTTTGCTCTAGTGTCTGTCTTGCAAGAAATAGACAAGAATAAGCATATATTGAGACTATTTTATACAGAGTTTATTTATTACAAGAGATAGAAAACGGCATGTTATACTTTAAGAATTATAAGCCATGTAGTTCTATTTTCAAATTTTGGGATTTTTTTTTGATTCATTAGCTGAAAATAGCTGAAAAAGTGCTTTTTTACTAGGTCCTTAAACAAAATTTAAATATTTGATAATGACTTTATTTAAAGGGAAATACTCTGGTTTTTAGTTTTAGTAAGATTTTGATTATTATTTCTTATTGCTGTATACAAAATTAAAACCACAAAAATTACTACACCAAATGTTCAGAACTTCTGTCATGCTTTTTGTTTCACTTTGTATGAACTTTTGAACCTCTTCTTTTCTAGTCCTCAAAATCAAATAAAGTCATAGTCACCTAAATTCCCATAGAAAGGCAGTACTGATATTCAGTGAATCCTGTGGAAACTAAAGATTGAACCGGTAGAGAATACAGACCTGAACTGAGATCATATGTAGTGCCAAGTCAGGCCTGACAAAAGGGAAAGGTTATAGGAAATGAGAGAGATGAAATCATATTGCTGAAAGGTTTTATTTTGCAGCTGGTGGCTGTGACAAAAACTTGCCTAACATATAGCAACTGTTTTATTTATTTTAAGAAAATACTTTAATTAAGTTAAGGTAAATAGTCAGTTCTGAAGTTAGACATAATTTTTCTTTATTTATTCCCCGGAATTATTCAAGGCCAGGTTGGATGGGGCTTTCAGCAACCTGGTCTAGTGGGAAGTGTCCCTGCCCATGGCAGGGGGTTTGAACTGGATGATTTTTAAGGTTCTTTCTGACCCAAACCATTGTATGATTCTGTGATTTGCTAATCTTGCTTGGCAGGCAGCACATTTTATGCTCAAGTACAAACCTTTTCTGTGACAGTGGCTCAGGCATTTACTGTTCCCCTTTCAGGTCACTCAGCTGTCATGTGCACACTGTGTGTTCGAGCTCAGGCTTTTCTTTCATTCCAGGTAGTGCTATCAGCATGGTCATCCCCAGGGAGCATCAGAACAGCAGGTTTTGATTTTTCAGCCATATCAGGTCTCATTACCTCTTCTAAGGGTCCAAGAATCAACAATAAGATCTCTTGTCCTCTATCTTGTTGCTTAACGGCTTGTGTATAATTTAGAAACAACTCTATCAATTAAAATATTTCTTGGTGTTACAATGATATAATTCACTGTTGCTAGTTATATAGTTGTCATGGTAACAAAGGAATTGCAAGCACTGATTTTTTACTTCTATGTTTATCACCCAGTCAAAATTATATTTTCCAGTTCCAAATACTCAGAGCTAAATGCCTGAACTCTTTAATATCCTAACTCTCAAAAGTCTGCCACATCTTAGCCCTCACTGTCCTCTGAAAAGATATTTTTATTCTGATTTCTAAGTCGGATTTGACTTTGACAAAATTATTTCAGTTGTAGAGAGAATCTTTGATTTCAATTGATACAGATGTCTTTGGGAGACAAAGAATGCATAGAAGACAGAGAATATATAGAAATATAACTGGTAGAGTTTTGCATACCTTAAAATTTTGAATGCCTTAGAATTCTTGTAAGTAATTACACCAATTAATGATCTAATCTGAATTAATTCAGTCCTTAAATAATTTTCATGTGACAGCTGCTAAATCTAAGGATTACAGTTATTGTGAGGAAACTGTTTCTCCTCATATTATGTACAGTTCTTTAGCATAAAGATTTTCCCTAGGCAGCTTGGAGGCTGGAGAAAATAATGTCTGAATATTAAATTACTTAAATATCACTCACTTTGCAATAAAAATGTGCTGAGGAGTATCTAAGGTTTCTGTGCTGTTTATTAATAAATAAAAAAATACATAAATAAACCTAATTACTACCAGAGGAACCTTCCACTATTTATTTGATCTTTGAAGCAACTGACATCATTAGTGTAGTGCTAAGAATTTGTTGCTGATATTTCTGAGTGCAAAATGGAATGCATTCATTAGCTAGTTTTAGTCAAAGGCATACACACTTTTTTTAAAGGCCATAAACAGTTTAAAAAATCCCTATCCACTGTGTCTGATTTTTTCTTCTGCTTAAATACCATTTTCTGATGACACATCAGTAATAATTTTGTTGAATAATTAACATTATAAAAACACTGCAATTCAGGAGGAATTCCTTTCACTGTTTGTACTGTAGTTCAAGTTTCAGACAGGTCCTAAAAAATTTCATCAACTATTACAGTGCAGTTATTTTCCAGACACAATGGAGGTTTTAAAATTGTTCTTTAAGGATCCACTGAAAGAAATACTATTTCAATTTATAGAACAGCATAATCCGTTTATTTTTCCAGGACGTTTTTTCATAATGAGAAATTCTTTCTTATTTGTATTTGTAGAGAAACTTATGTTTTCATAGAAAAGAGAGGACTTTGTAGCAAAATGTGGACGCAGAGTTCTACCATGAAATTAGTGTCTTTTGTGAACAAAACCATAGGTAAGAAATTTACGGAGTACTTGCACAATGACCTAGTATAAGTCCTTAATCTCTGCTTAGAAAGATGAAATTTTGAATTTTGCTTTTCATGCTTAGGTAGCAAAACACTGGAATAGGTGCCCAGAGAACTTGTGGAAACTGCATCCTTGGGCATTTCAAAATTCAAGGCCCTGATGCTGCAGTTGAATCATTATTGTTGGCCTTGCAGCAAATTGGGACCTTAGAACATGCACCTCGGAGGCTGGACCAGATAACTTCTAAAATTCCCATTCATTCTAAATTATTGTAGGATTTGCTTGCAAATTTTAATTAGATTCCCAGCCTTGTTCTGGGTGTGTTTAAATTTTTAAGAAAATGTAGTTCTGCAAATTTTTTTGTTAATTGCATGTCTTGTTTGATGCTGCTGCTAGGGTCTGTGCTTGCTGGTCAGCAAACTTCTCTGTGTGCCTTGCACAAGTTTTGTCTCTATCCAGTCACTTAACTGGCAGCAGCTCTGATTCAGTCTTGACAAAGTGTTTGAGATAGTGTCTTATATCTTGAATCAACTTTCTGACACATATCACAGAGTCATGGAATCATAGAATGGATTGGGTTGGAGGGCACTTTTGAAAGTCATCTGACATTAAACTTGTACTCATCAAGAGCTACCAAGTCCAAGAACCCACCTACTCAACAAAAGCTTCAGGGATATTTTATACAGAATTTTTTAACACACAAGACCTTCTGTATTAAGCTTTATGTGAGCAAGTAAACTCAAAAAACTGTAGTAGAGCATATGTGTCCTGTGAGAATCCATGAAAATAATTGACTTAGCACTGTGGGTAAAGGCATGCAAGTGCTTACCATCAGCTCAGGATTATATTACCATCTGAAAAATGTGAACAGGGACGCAATGGGTAGTTGCAAATGCCTAGTGAATGCAGCATGAGAGAAATGAAATCCTTCTGGGTTCAATATCTATAAAATCGAAAGACAGCAACACCCACACTCATTAGGGATTTTGCCTTTAGCTGGGGAGTTTCCATGATGTGAAATGGATAGCAAAAGTCTTTTAAAGGCAGTTGGAACAGTTCCAAGGCTTGATTACTCTGTGTTTTAGGGAAGTTTAAATCAATTTGAGAAAGCAGAGTGTACAGGAATCTTTCTTAAAACAAATGGAGGGTTTTTTTTCCTCAGAGCAGAAGCGCCTTCCAGAATCACCTTTCCTAAACTAAACCAGTGTTTTGCTTAATGATTTGGACCTTTTACACATTCAGTGTCTAACGCATGTTGTACTTCAAGGACTTTTCCATGCTTGGGGTGATACAGTAGAGACCTACCTGACACATTTTTTGTCCCTTGTATGCAACTAAGATTAACAGATGCACAATATCATGAAAAGTTGGGTTTCACCAGTGGGAAGAAAATAAGAGCATCACATGTAGGTCCTTGCTTTAGATTTTGTTGTGTATTTTGATTAACAAAATGGTTCTAAAGTTGTCACATGGCATATTGTTATTTGTCTGGGCTATCCTGAATAAGATTTGTTGGAATTTTTACTGCAAGATAGAAAGAAACACCCCATTTAGAGATTTTTTAAAATTCTGAGTTATTTTCAGAATAATTTTAAAAATTGCCCTATTTAGAGTGGAGAGAAGAGGCAATGTCTTGCCATCAGTGGAGTCATCAAACTATTATTTAATAGATATGTTTGAAGGGAAAGCACTTTGGGAATCTATTGCTATGGAAGCCAAATAACATTTTTCTGTCACCAGTAACCATACCTATGCTTAGCAGGTATCTTTCTCTAATCCAAAATGAATGCTAAAGAAAACTTTAGAAAACAATTCAAACAATTCTGCTGGTATTTTTATTATTGTTATAACATAATTCTCAGAAGTCTTATGTAAACAATTCAGTCATGTGTTCAGAGACCTAAAGGGAATTTTACTGTGAAAGATTTTTCAGCTTTTCAAGTGCAACACCCATTATTACTTCAGCTGAAGAAATTTTTACTCTCCCAGATAACTGAGTCATTTTTGGATCAGAAAAAGCCTCATTTCTTTCAGATATGTATCCAGTGTGCCCCATTTTCCCAAGGTTCTCTTTTGTACTGATCTTCTGAGATGCCCTAACTGTACAACATGGAGATCAATTGTGCTTTCTTAGAGCTCTGTAACCAGCATGTCAGCAGTGGTTCTCTGGCCAGCTGCTTTTAAGTGGAACATATCATGACAGCCCTGCCACCCTCACCTCAGATAATTTAACATCCTTCCTTCACTGAACTGCTAATCTTTGAAAGAATAATTTGGCTGAATATGACCAAAATTACTTAAACTTTTATGACTGGCTTGTTGATGGACAGTATGATAGCTAAAACATATTTCCCTTATTAAACGAGGCCAAAACCAGATTAAAAATCTATTTCTTTTGACAGGGATTTTTATCTTATTCTGCTGTTATTGGTATAAGCACTGAGTCATTTGAAGCATCGAGATTCAATAACTTTGAATTATGGACCATCAACAGAGGTCCGTATCTCATAACAGGCACCACCTTTGTACATTTATCTGCAGTTGTCTTCTGGGAAAAAGAATGACCCACTCAACTAGTAATTTTTCAGTCTAAAAATCCTTTGGCATTTAAATAGCTTCTAAAAAAATACTGATGTTGGAATGTCTTCTTGTAAGCAGGTACTCAACATTGAAAGCAAACCTCATCACAGTGATGGAAAGTGGTAAGAACTGGCTTTTTACATACACACATTGACTATTTCTGAATTTGGATTTTTGTTGTCTGCATGTAATTAATTGGTTGTGTGAACAGGAAATATCTGGTTTCTGATCCAATGGGATTATGCAAAATAGCTTAGATTAAAATAGCATTTAAATGGGATTACTATTCGGAATTAAAAATGCTGGAGATAACTTGTTGCTTGAAGTGCATAGAGTAACTTTCTGTTATCTGACAGCTTCTGAGACAAGCTTTATCCAGGGTCATTAAAAAAATGTCTGGACATCCTTTAGTTTTGCCCATGTATAGTAGAGAAAATGGGGAAAACAAGGACATAAGGTAGTAGTGAGAGTTTGTACAGGTAGCACTGCCCAACAAAAGCATATTTTTCTTTTCCAAGCAATGCAAAGAAGAAAAGCATCCTAGGTTAAAGGAACCTCTGCTTTCAGATTGAACCTTTCCAAGTAGGCAGGGATTTTGTCACCTTCTCATGCAGAAAGTTAATTTTGCCAATTTGTACTACACTGAGTTATTTTGGCACTAACCTCAGGGTTTTTTAAAGTTAGAGATCTTATGTATAGACATAGACACTCCCATGGAGTTCAAGAGAATATTAGACTCTCAGAAGAGGCTCACAGGGAAAGCCAGGAACTGAGGGGATTTGCACATTTTAATCTATATTTTTAGTTGCAGGGGCATATTTAAACTCCTATGAAATATGAGAGTAGTGTGCTTTTGTACTTTAAGTGGATTGTGATTATCAATTACTTAATTAAAATACAAATTTAGTATTCGTGACTGAAATAAAAGGAGATTTTCTCTTCCTGATGTGGAATAAAGTTTTGACATTGAAGAGGAGGACAATAAAATATAAAAATGATGCTAAAATTGTGTCTGGTGCTACAGTTAAGTCTAGTGATTGTTTTATTTTGAAATTAATTTATATTACTTTTTAATTTATGGTACTGCAGCAGATAAAGCATAAATCTATGATAAAGTCTGATTCTGGCAACAGCATTCTGAATTTGGATATGTAGTGGTCTGCATTTCAGGTACAACTGAATTACAGAGAATGTAAACTGAATGAGTCTGTAAAGTTAATTTTTTTTGCATATTGTCTACTGTATGTGGTGATGAAGTTGCTGGGGGAGATTGTGAGGCTACTGCACTTCAATCATAGTATTTCTTTAGATAACAGTATTATGGGAGGGACAGATGCTAAAAAATATTTTCTCCTAGTCTTAAATACTGTACATAGCAGGCTGAATGAGAAAAGGAGTTATAGAAAGATTTCTCAACAGAACTGGAGGAAAACAGAATGTATTTGTCTGGAGGAAAATTCAGAATATATATCCACTTTGCCCTCCTACGAGACTAAACACCTCATTTTGCTTGTGGGCTGGCTGGTGAGAAAAAAACCTAACATTTTTTCAGTGGCTAATATATGTCTTATTATCTCACTTCAGTTAACAAGAAAATATGTTTTGGTTTGAATCCCAGGTTAAGAAAACTATCTATAATCTGTAACTGAAGATAAAATGATGGTGTGGTCCTCACTGATGCTTTTCTTCTAAATTTTTCAAAAAACTGACATAGAATAAATCTATACCAAAGTTAGTGAAGCTTTTTTTATCCATTCCTGCTATATAAATGCACTTTAACTGAAGATATATGGGAGTATTTTTTCTTTAAGTTTTAAAGTTGATCATACTGCTCTACAGATATATCAGATTTATCTCTGTGAAGACTAAAATCCTCAATTTATTCACTTTACATCAAAAGCTGTCTCCACATTATTTTTCCTAGAAGGCACCTAGAGGAACCTGTTTAATGAAAGAAAATAGAATAGATCAATCTCTGTGATCATACAATCTCTTGTGTTTGTGCTGAACCTTTGAATGTGTCAGTCACTGCTTTGTTTTTGAGACACCACTCCTATAGAAAATCAATTGGCATTCCCTTCACACAGTCAGACAAGTTTAAAAGGGATGCATATTTGAAGTAACATATTTCTAGCTAGGGAAAAATAAAACATTTAGTATAGGTAATCCTGAGTTCCTTTCAATCTCTAGACATGGGAAGCACTGCAAATAAGTACCAGCTAGATCATCTTAACAAAGGTTTCATTCAGGACATGCAATATTGTGTAAAATGTAGCAAAAAAGGTTATTTAGGATTCAGCACTTCAGTTTTATAATTTTTATCAAAAATTGTATTTTTAATCAAAAATATAATCTGTTTGCATCTGAGAGAGTGAGGGTTTTTTGCTTTTGGGTTTGGTTTGATTCTCTGATTCAACAATGGGAAGAAAAAGGCATTTTTCCACAGGGAAATGATGGGTAAGGAGGCTACTTCACTTAAACTGCTTATCTCATCTCTTGAAATGCTACGCAATTATCCTGCATCTGTGTGTGTCTGGCTGATATTCAAAACAGTCCAAGTAATACCAGTTGTGTCCAATGATACCCAGCTGATATGGTGGATTAGGAAATAGAAATGATTCACCTATCTGGTCTGCATAGCAGAGGCTGATCATCATCCTGGAGAATTGTGGTGTCTCAGAGTAAATGACTGCAGTACTTTAGGTGGACTTATTTTCTTTGCCATATGCTATTATGAACGTGTTTGAAGAAAACAGTGTGTGCAATATTGAGATAGAATGGAAATAAAGACAGTATGTAGGAGAAAATGGTTTCACATATTACTGAAATGTGCCATCAAAAATGTGACTCAGGGAGAAAAAGTTGCTATCTACCAGCTTGCAGCTGTTGTAAAGCTAAACCAAAGCGTAGCTTTAGAAAATTTTCAACGAAAACCCCTAAAACCTATATGATTAGTTGAAAGTTTTAGGAACTAATTCAGAAACTAATTTCAGAACTAATTTCCTAAAATGTGATCAGGGTAGAAAATAGGTGTTTTAATAAGATCTTGAAATTTCATACTCAGCCATTTTTCAATCCGGAATACATCTTAGCTCTTCATCTTTGCCTACATGGCTTCCTACAATGTATATCTAGCTATTTCAGCATGAACAGAAATGCTGACTTTACAAGGCCTAATGATTTCACATTTTTTATTACTCTTGGGGGAAATAGGATTCTTCTTTTAGCTACATGTTATGAGATGTTTGAACATGAAAGTCTGCTCTGAAAAAATCTAACAGCTTAGTCTCCACACAAAAGATATGTATTTCTGCCTCTCTTAAAAATTAAAGAAAAAAAAATCTCTTTTAAAAAAGTGAAGTGAGTGAAATGGGAAGTGAAATGAAGATCATGAGCAGTATCAGAGAGCCCCAAAAGCAGCATATTTGAGTTTCAGCCCCAGAATGGGGAGCACAGCCTTGGATTTCAGGGATATGAAAATTTCATACATCATCAAGACTAAAATAAATCCCAAAAGATATAATTTAATTTCTGAAAAATCTTATAAAATCACTCAACTAAATAAAACTTTGCATTTATTAAGACTTTGACTGCATATTATTTCCATTTTGAAAGGTTTTCCACTTATTCCATTTAAATCCCTTGACCCATACTTTATCTTAATGTTGTTGGTTGCTACTTAGAATATGTGTGTTTTCTGGTTGTTTCTATATTTGTTTTCCCATATTTATATTTCCTTTTGTTTGCCATATTTGAAGTTAATTTTGTGCAGGCATGAGGCAGCAACCCTGTGTACCAGCGTGGCCTTCTGGATTCCTCCATTCACACTAGTTCTCTGCTGCACTTGGACTTTCCTCTTTCAAAACCAGAATGAACTAATTGTGATTCTTAGTGGGCTGTCATTGCATTTGAGTGTCCCCTCTAACAAAGCAATCATTCATGCCATTCTGAAGTTAGCTATTGTTTCCTTCATAGTGCTATATATTTATTTTACCAGTTATGAGCTTACTGGGTGCCAGACTAGAAGGCATTTTGGATTTTCTACACTGATTTAAGCTCCTGAGCTAGGTTAATTGTGTTCCACATGCAGATGGGAAATGTGTTCAAGAGGCTGCTCTTTCTAATATATCAGTGTTAATTATATCAACAATCTATACAGACAAAAAAGGTTTATTAGAAGTTCTTCAATCCAAGAGTTAATTTTCACTAATAATTCTGCCTTCCAACAGTCTTTTAAAGACAATTTTCTCTTCTTTTCTGAATACATTGGACATTAAACCATTTAATAAATGAAATGGCAGCTAATATCAAACACTCCTATTCTTCAGGAGTTATATATGTTGAAGCAACATTCAGTTATGTATGGCTTAAGCATTAGGAATCATCAGTTTACAGTACAAATTATTTTGTTTTCCTGTTATTTGCTTTGTATTAATATCAGTTTGTGAATATTTCTTATGTTCATAGATTTAAAAATTAACCAGAGGTCATCAGAGTTGATTTCTGAGAACAAGAAGGCAACTGAAACTAAGTTTCTGTGGCATAAGGTGTAAATGGGAATGTCCAACATGCATACAACAGGTACAATAGAGACTTAACACGGTGTACATTATTTATTTGCTGTCTTTCAAAAAAGTTAGCAGGTTCCAAGATGAGAACACCACATATTCATCATCATGAAGCTCAGTTGGTGCATACCCCACACAATTTTCTGAGTTTTGTTCTTTAAAAAATTTATCTCTGAATACTGAACTGACTCTACTTAGCCAAGCAGATGCACTTCCTCACAGCTGGTGCTGGCAGAGCTTCAGGCAATTTTCTGCTCCTGCTGTGCAAATACTTATTCCATTTCACTGTCACTTCTTCTGCCTCTCCAAAATAGAAATAATTCAAGTAGTAAAAGACCCTATCAAACTATCATAGCAATTAGACTATGTCTGTATAAAAACAGAGAAAACCCCAAAATCCACTCATATTTCAAAGGAAAAAAGAAAAAAGAAACATTGTTGATCTCCCAATCAATACCTCAGAACTTCTACAGCCTTAACAACTCCCTTACCTTTATTATCTTTTAATGAGTTCACTAGTCATTTCCATCACTCAATACTTATCTAATTTTGATCTACAACTATTTTATCACAATGGATTTTTTAAAACATGAGGGATTCAGTTCATTTAGTAATTGTAAGAAATTGATAACAATTATTTAGATGAAATGTATTTTTGTTCAGCAAGAAGGTACAGCAAATCTAATAATGAAAAAAATCTTACCCAGCTCAGGAACATAAGATTTTTTCCTTGAAGAAATAGTTGCTTTTGATTGATCACAAGCAAACTGAAAGGAAAACCAAAGGAAATAATAAAAATTAATAAACACTTATTTTGCTACTTTTGTTGAATTTTAAAATGTTTCCCATCGGCTTTGCAGGAAACAGAATTGGTCATATGAGGACAACAGGATTTTGATTAGTCTTTCTACTAAAACTTTAGGACCTTTTTTTTAATCTACCATTTAATTTTTCAGTTATTTTGGGGCAAAAGAAAATCTTAACAAAATTCTGAAAGGAAATGTTTTACCCTAAATTTCACTCATTGTTGCTATTTATTTGAGCTCTAATATCCATGTAGACTTCTAAGTAGTAAGCATAGATATGCTAAATAAAAGTTTTAGGAGTAGGAAACAGTTGTGATAGCAATGCTTGAAGGAAAAATAGAGAACTCTAGAAATCCTCTTTTTGGCAAAGAAATTATTTAATGTAAATAGAATAGTAACCAAAAATGATAATATATTTTTAAATAAAAAAATATAACTTTACCAATATTTCTCACTTAACTATACTTTTATTAAATCAGTATTTTTCTAAATTAATTGTCAAGTTAAGAAAAATATTCTTGTCTTTTTAAGGAAAACCTGAAAGAGGGAATGAATGAATGTAAAAAAACTTCAAGGGGCTTTCCATGCTGTCTGAAACCAATTTTTTGTAAAATCAGATGAAAAAGTAGCTATTTATTGCTGTCAAGTCTGTCTGTTTAGATTTTTTCTTTGTATTCTTCCATTATTCAAAGAAATAGCTCAAAAACCTGCAGTGAAAGAGCCATGAGGTGTAATAAAATGAAGAAAATAGCCCTATGAGAGAGGCAGTTGGTTCAAAGCTTGCTTTTCATCAATACTTTAGGAGTTTATTGTCAGTATTGAAGACTTTCTTGAGGAAGTGCAAAAGGCAAAGTATGGCAGACTGTGATGGGGCCTCAGTGTGTTTATGGAGATTAAGTAGACATACCCATACCAGAATATCTTGAACTTGCAGTGTCTGTCAAATTTTCAGCTTTTCTTTCTTTTCTGTTGCCTTCTTGCTCAGAGTGAACTCAACAATGAGTAGACATAAAGTAGTCTTAGGTGTTATCTGGTCTGCCTGACCCACTGACTGAACTGGTAGTTGCCTGAGTGACCAAAACATTAGTGCAGTACTTATCTCAACTAACACAGAAGCAAACGTAAGTATTAGGAATTTGAAGGAAGAGGATTTTACATTTGCACAGAACACTGAGAGAAAGAGGCCTCAGGATCATGGCGAAAAGTGTGCCTAAATGATATTTCAGTCCGTATAGTATTAATTCTATTTCAGGCTGAATAGTATTATTTCATTACGGACAGCAGAAACTCAACTGAAATTTTGCTAAAGCATATTTCAGGGATTGCTTGTTTCAGAGCTAATCACAGATCCTGTTAAAGAATATTCTACTATGACCAAAATGTGAGGAGAGTTGCTTTGAGTAACCAGAAATAAGGATGGACATATTAAATGAGAAAACTATAGCACCAGCAACAATTAAACATTGCAACTCCTGCCAAAAGTCTCACATGGAAAAAGCTGGAAACAGTGTCAGAAATGTCTTTCCAAAAATGAGTAAATTCAGCTCTTAGCCACAGTGATTTTATGTGATTTCAGAGGCCCTAGAGGATTCAGGATATTTGCAGAACTTCTTGTATGCAGACTGCAGATCTGTTTGCTCTACTGTCACCTTTCCCAACACGCTGCAATTTTGTTTTGACACGTAATGGCTGAGTACCATACTGATTTCTGAAAAAAAACCCTCTCCTGTTTCCTAAGGGAAGATTTTCTCAACAAAGGAAATAGACATATTTTATCTCTTTCTGAGAGGGTTGATTTTTCTGATTTTCTAGATTCAAAATAGCATAGCAGGAAATAATGAAAATATAAAGAGAAGAAAGGCATTTCAAAAAAGAGTATTTGCAGGAATCAGCAGCAGCAACATGAGCGTATTGGGTCTGCCTTAGATCAAGTTAGTTTTCCCCATAGCAGCTCTCACAGTGCCTTGCAACTGTGGTTGGAAGGAAGCTGGTAACAATCAATGTTTTTGCTACTTCTGAGCAGTGCTGGCACACTCCTCCACAAAGGCCAGTAGGCTTTGGGTGAGCAAGAGCCTGGGGGGCACACAGCCAGGACAGCTGACCCAAACTGATGAAAGTGATACTCCATACCATATGGCATCATGCTCAGCAATAAAAGCTAAGAGAAACAAGAGAAGGGGTAGAGTATGGTGGGAGTAAAGATTATTTTTCATTTCAGATTTTAACAATAACTTTAATTTCTGGTCAATTCTAACTTTTTTTTTTTCCTCATAATCTCAAGGACCTAGAAACCTACTGTTCACACCTAGTCTGCAATTTAGTCTTTTAATTTTATTTTAGCTTTCTGCTGTGAACTGTAATCAAGCACAGAATCTATGAAAAACAGAGAATGTCAAAGTAGAATACTTGATATCAAAGATCCTTTTTATCTCTGCATATTGACAATGATTCTAGAAGCTCTCCAGCTGACAAGGGAAATCTGCATTTTACCATTCAAAATTCATGAACATGAATTTTCCAAGCCATGGGTCATTTTTTTATTTATCTACTGCTAGGCACCTTTCATATCTGAAATTACCTTCTCAAGATAACAGACCTTGCTGTTGAAAATACATCCTGCTTTATCTGTATTCTTCTACTGCTTATATGATGCTTTTCCTTTTTCTCCTATTTGTGATAACATCAGCCTGGTTCATGACCCAGCTGATCAGCTGTTGGACAGGGAGTCAAATACCTCTCAGCAAAATTTCCAGACCTGTGGCATGAAGAGAGCCAAAATTAACTCTGGCTGATAGATCTTGTTAAAAGCCTGTTCTTAAGCTCATTTAGACTCCAGCCAGGCTTTAGTCAAGGCAAAGCAATTAAGAATTCATGGATGAGTACTTCAAATTAATTTAATTTATTCCTCATGCTTTACAATATTTTAATGAGTTAGAGATTAGCTCATAGTCCTTCAAAATCAGTAACTGTGTTAAACTAGGCTGGAATATATATGATTCACTTCTAGCTGATAAAAAGATTACAATTGGGAATATGCTAATCATGTTGCTGGTATTATGGTAAGAATTGTAATAGAAAAACAAAATTAGTTTCCGTGGAATCATAGGAAAGCTGTTGTTTACATCCTTTGGAATTCATTTAACTCTACACTTTACAAGTAAATTTTAACTAAACAAAATACTCAGTACACCATGCAAAAGAGTTATGCTAACTCAGGAAAGAAGGAATAAAACTGAATAAGTAGAATAACTAAAAGAAAAAAAAAATTAAAAACCCAGCCCAAAACTAAAAGAAAAAAATGCCAACAGCTAAACCTCTGTGAGGCATTATATTTTCTATTTAAATGTGCTTCTGAACATTTACAATTACTAACCATTCAAACACTAGAAAACTGAGGGGGAATATGGTACAAAATAAACCCTGACAGATATTATTTCTTATGACCAAGAAATTATAGCTTTCCTATACAAAACAATCTTTTTCTCTTGAACTGACAACTAGTTGAATTACAGAAGTTATGAATAATTATCTTTTGTTCATTATAAATCTGTAAATAATTTTGAATATATTTTCATTAAAAACCAGTTCATAATTGTTTAGTTGTCAATACAATTTGATTTTTTAAAAGTACTTATTATTGGCTGAACTGTTTTCACTGACTTAATGAAAAATTTGAAAATTATCTTTTAAAACTTCCTAGACAAAACTGTCCAAAATGTTGTCCCATACGAGCCATGGTGAAGAAAATCAGCTCTATCCCAACCAAAACCTGCACACTAGAGAACTTCTTTCAAATAGTGTACTAGTAAATTCCCAAAGAAGGAGGGAAATATATCTCAGAATCACAGCATCAGAGAATCCTCTATATCAGAAGGGACCTTTTGATTATATCTAGTCCCACCCTGCTGCTCAGTCAGCGCCAACTAGAGCAGAACCCCCAACATCACATCCAGTCAGGCAACATGATCCCATGTTTGACCAGTCTCATAACGAAGCAGTGTTTTGTTGTGTTCAGACGGATTTTCATGAGTTTTATTTCATTCCATTTGCCTTTTGTGCTATCAAAGGACACCACTGACAAGACCATGACTACTTTTTCTTCATTTCCTCCCACCAAATATTTATATCCATTGGTCATATTCCTTGGAGCTTTCTACTCTTCAGGCTGAACAGTCTAGGGATTTGCAACCTCCATAAAATAAAACCAAATACATAACACAAAAGGAGCAGAGAATTAAAAATTTTTGAATATTTAAAGCTCTTAATACCTCAATAGCCTTCCATGCATTGAGAAAAATATTGTGGATTTTGGGATCCTGCTGAGCACGCTGCAGGTTAGTATACTGAGAAAAAGGTTCTGGATTTTAGAAGAACAAACTTCAGCTCTGGGAGGGATTCCATGGGAAAATTCCATGGAGAATTTAAGAGCCAGTGCATGCTGGGAGTTTTTCAAGAATATGCTTCTGGATGCACAGAAACAGTTCATCCCCTTTGGAGGTAAGGGAAGTAGCCAGAGCAAGTGACCACTTCTGAGTCTGCTCAAAACCAAAAGAGAGGTGCACCAGAGATGGAAATACCCATTGAGAACTCCAAGGGCATTGCCAGGGCATGCAGAGATGGGGTTAGAAAAGTAAAAACTGTGTTTGAGCTTGAGGTATTGACCATCTCCCTAGGGAGCCTGTTCCAGCATTTGACCACCCTCTTGGTAAAGAAATGCTTCCCAATGTCCAGCCTAAAGTTCCTCTGGTGCAGCTTTGAACCATTCCCATGTGTCCTGTCATGAGATTCCAGGGAGAAGAGATGAGTACCTCCACATCACCTCCTCAGGAAGCTGCAGAGAGCAATGAGGTCCCCCATAGCCTTCTCTCCAAAGGCAAAACCAGAGTTCCCAGCCATTCTTTCTAGTCCTTGTACCAGCTTTGTTGCCTTTACTGCTCTGGATGCATTCAAGGACACAATGACCTATGAAATCCTGCTTTTCTAAGCACATGAAATTCAATACAACTATGGGTTTCCTTGAGCAAAGCTCTAACTATCAGTCTGACCCAATACACTAATCAACAAACCAAAATCATAGCCCTAACTATGCCAGCAATATTTTTTGGACTGTATTGGATTTTAATCTTATTCAAAAAGTCTCTTGATTTCTCCTCTTGGACAGTATAATTAAAATTACCCTTAGACTGCATTGTGAATTTTTTTGCTTTCTGCTTGGCTTATTTATTTATTTAGTTAGTTACTTAAAATATTCATTCTCCTTTGTTACAGACAATGGTTTCCAGGTACAAACATACACTTAAAAAACAGTGGATGAATGAAGCATAGATATCTTGAGTATTACATATGGTAATGGTATCTGAAAGATGGGGTGTTTTGAGGCATGAAAAGTGAGGACTTTTACATAATTGAAGGAAACAAGCCTTAAAATTTTCCATTAAACACTTAAACCTGATCATTTATTTCATTAATTGTTATAGCTCAAAGTTGAAAACTATTTACAAGCACCCAGATCAGAAAATTATGATTCTTTAAAGACCTTTAAAAGCTGCTTGAAATATCAAATACCTTTATGTATTTTTATATAAATTCAAATAATTCATATTATTAAGTCATGATGTCTATTATTAAGTTGTAATGTCTATAATTTAGAACAAGTTCCTCTCATTTTTTTTCTGAATATATGACTTTTTTCAACTTCAAGAGATCACATCCTATAAACTATATATACCCCATTTAATTAGATAAATCTGTGTTTTAAACATACTGTACCTCAGTCATGGCAGTTAAGCATAGGCAGGTCAAAAGGTACTGTTCTGGAAGAGCTCACTAAAAATCAATATTCAAGTAATGACTGCAAGAAAATATATTTAAAAGGGAATGATTTAACTTTTTCTTTTTCATTGTCTTATCGGAGTGTGCAAGTTATTTTTACTTAGCTAGAAAAGGCAATATCCAAGCTCATAAAATATGTATGGAGCCATCCTCTGATGACAAGGTAAGGGGGCTGGAAACTCATTGAGAAAGTCTGTTTCCTGGATGTCTCAGCTTCATGTGGCAGGATAGTGGTGCCCACGCACTGCTCACTCGGGGCTCTGCTGTGAGTCATCACTGACAGAAGGAATATTCCTGCAGCTTCTTGCCCTTGAAAGCTTTTATTTTATCATCTTTCTTTATTGGTTGATGTGTTGATTCTTTAAGGGTGACAGAAACTGGCCCCACTAGTAGGGAAAGAATAAGCTGCATTAAGTTGTACCTTCATTAGCAACTTGGCTCAGAGCAGCAGCTTGGTTTTGAAGCCCTGAAGTTTGTATTTACTTGGAGACAGGGCTGAGTCCTCAGGGTGGTTTTAATGCCAAAGAGCTAAATTCTCTCCAAGGGGAACTACACTGGGAGTTGTGCTCCAAAAGACTGAGCCAGTGTGAATCATGCTCCCCCAAGATCCTCTGAAGTGAGCAGCAGACGGCTCCTGATCGATCTCCTGAGCTCACAACAACCTGGAATATTTCTAAAGCAATATAGAGGAACAGAGGCTGTGAAAGTCTTTCTGCTTGCCCTCTGCTGCCAGACGTCAGCTCATTCTTCTGACTCTGTTGCTCCTCTCTCATTCATCTCTCACCCTTTTTCAGGATCTTATTTCTGCTCTTGTCTGAACTCGTTATTTTGCTGTCTCTCCCCTGATCTCACTGAATATCTTAATGTTCAGATGAATTTTAATAACATTTGAAAGGATTAACTTTTTTTCCATATCTTTCTGCCATGTTGGCACTATTCACTTCATCATTCAGAAAATTCTAGGAAAAGGAGCCTTTGGCAGTATCAGGGGTTGTTAACCTCTGTGTGTGAAAGATGACTGTTTCCAGGTACATGGCACAGAACTCAGTACAATGATGGCAGCGTCCTTGACGTCATGCTTTGAAGGCATGTACTTGCTCCTTGAGAGGTCTTTGGCTGGAGGAATAACTCTCTTTCACACTCCTGAAGTGACTTGCCAGGGCTGGAAAACATGACAAACCTGAGGAGTATGCAGCCCTGTCTCTGCAGAAGACGTCTGCAGATATGCATCTTACAACCATTCCTGCAAGGTTTGTGCCAGCAGCACTTTTTCTCTGTCCTCTGTTATACAAAATCATGATCAACCATTTAGACATAAAGGCAGACAGGACTACGGTTCTTGGACAGGCATCACATATATAGAAATATGTATATGCTCATGTAAGAATGAACAGAACAAATGGCCCAATTCTTTGTCTTGGGGCTGATGAGATTCAGAGCTCACAAGGAGATTTTATTTTAGCCTTTCTGGTATCTGTCTGGAACATGTGGTCCCTTTAGTGTCCAGACCCTAAAGCCCTAAGCCTGAAAACTCCAGCTAGACCAACCTGAAGTTTGTTAGTGTCACACACACACACACACACACATGCACGCACGCAAATTGTCTCCAGTAGCTGATCCATAAATCTTGTCCTACTCTCCCAGCTAGTCTGACTTGAAGCATCACAAATGTCTGACACAGAGCACAGAGAGATAACAATCACACTGGCAAATAGAGTTGATCAGGTGCAGGACCTGACCAGAAAATTGTTCTGGTCAGTGTCTGGTCAGACAGTCCTGTAAAAGAAATCCAACCAGAAAAGAAAGAGAGGAGTTGTCTATGGAGCTGGTGGCAGAACACTGAGCACCTTGCAGGTTGACAGGAATTTGAGCGTCTGGAAAGCAGACTGACAGAGGCATAGGATGCTCTGTAGAGATGGTAGAAGCTGCTAAAATGCTTTGTGGAGACCCTCTGTCTCTTTAGAGCTGCAAAACTGGGCTCTCAGACAGCAGCTGGTGAGCCAGATGTTGGAAGAAAAAGTAACTCAGATGATGAAGGGGTTGATTTCCGTAACTCCAGAGTCTAATCAGCTAGCTCTCTTCTGCCTGCTTCTTCCATAACCTTTATCAATTTTTCCCTGTCTTGAGCTGCAGCTGCTATTCAAAAAGATCCCATGAAGCTTCCCTCCCATTCTCCTACTTCCTGGGAGCTCTTCAGAAAGCAAAAAGCAAGTATGTTCTCACTTTCTTCTCCCCTTCCTCATGAGCTGAATGTAGAATCACATTCCCTGCCTTCTCCAAGGCTAACTACCCTCACCAAGGTGCAAGAGCAGTATGCACACTACAGGAGAAGGATGTTTCCCAAAAGGTGTTCTGGCAAACCATCAGCTGGTATATAGGAAAGGTCAAAGAGAACTTTGAAACTCTGAGGAGACATGATGAAAATGATCACAGCTGCCTTGAAAGGACTTTTGTGTAAGAGTGAGGGGAAAGCAGGCAAACCCTAAAGAGAGGAGGAGAGTATGACCTCACTCCTTCATTCCCACTCTTTTTTCTTTTATCCTTGGGAAGCTATGCTTTTGCATTTTGTCATTGCAGTTACTACTTCACACAAGAAAAAGCACTGACATTTAAGCATATTTCTTATGACTTACCAATGCAGGACTAGGCATGCAGGAATATGCATCTCCCAGGTTATCCACAAACATCTTCCCATTGAATCAGCCTATTTCTTCCTAAGAGAAAATACTGATGCTCCCTAAAAATTTTAATAGAGTAGGAAGCAGGAGCTGATACTTCTGGATCTCTCAGTTCTAGAGAAATAAGCTGCTCCAAACAAAGTTGTTCTATTTCCTTTGTGATGATTTTGCTTCTGTCACTAAGAAATGGCCGGAAATCTGTCCAACATTATGCACGAGTTTGAAGAAGTCCCTTTTCAACCAAAATAAGAGTTTCTAAGCATCTATTCTATAAGTGAAGAAAGGAAAATTAGATTCTATATTGATATTGAGTCTACATGCAATTGCATCTGAAGTAAGATCATGGATAACTGGCAAAGCAGTAGTACAGAAAAAACTGAGAGGAGGATAAACATTGTTTATGTCTTAATGTTGACAACTAAATGATCAGAAGCTTATGTATTAGCAATTTATGTCATATTAATAAGAGTATAAGCCTGATTCATACAGAGAAATTAAAAATATCTCATTGATGATAACCGAGGACTTATTCAGTCTGCATCATGCAGCAGTTTTTCAATGACTTTTTGCCTTTAAAGGTTTTTGAGTCCTTCCATTATTCTTGTTTGGCTTTTTCCTCAGATCTGAAAAAACCTTACAATTTTTAACTTTACAATAAAGGAAACTAAAAGTCACAGTTGTCTTCTACCTAAACTGGGTTAACAATACAGTGTTTCTGTGTTTTAATAATGGAATGAACTGGATCCATTCAATCCTAATGTCTGAGGAGCCAAGATTACGTTCAATTTTAAAATGCAGAAGTGGTGTGGTTTTGTCATGTAAAAAAGCTACATTTCCCTCTCCAATTGAGCCATCTTGTGGTTAATAACTGTAATGTACTTTTGAATACACAACTAACATGATGGGAAAGTGTTACTCCAGTATTATTCCAATGTTACATTAATAAGAGTTGCTTTCTTGTATTCTTGGATGTTAAAAGGTTTCTTGGAGAGTAAAAGAGACATATTATAGTAACATACATGTAAATGTAAAATGATATGTAAAATATAGAGAGGAAATCATTATTCGGAATTTAAAATAGGCTGCTGTCAGTATTAATAAAAAACCTAGTGTAGTACATTGCAAACAAGCCCACACATATTTTCCATAAAGAAAATATATGTAAATAAAACAGTATTTTTCTAGGCATAAGACTGAGACCTAAAGCTGGAATGTCCTGAAGTTATATGGACTCTCAGAAACAGAGTTTGGGAATATTAACACATTTCTCATGTACTTTGATTATTAAGACCACAATGATGTTCAGTTCCACTATTTTCTTGGTAGACTTTTCTGCTATAGAGTGAAAAAATGATCAATTTCTGTGTGATGTGGAGCCAATAAGATGTAAATCACAGAATAGTTTGGGCTGGAAGGAGCCTTAAAACTCATCTAGTCTACTCCCCCTGCCGTGGGCAAGGATGCCTCCCACCGGTCCAGGTAAACAACAAAAATGGTTTCTTTCTTGCGCTACATATATGCTGTATAAAACAGAGCACACAAAAGAGAAAGTGACAGGTGAATGCAGCTGTATTATATTAGTAATAGGGATTCAGTGAAAGAACATTATGGGGAACAGTAAAACCATAGAAAAATTTCCATTAAAAAAGTGGCAGGTCATGCTGTGGAACATCTTCGAGCAAAAGTGAGTATTTCAGTTATTAGTCAGAACCGAATGAGTCTCATTTCTTGTACTAGTGACTGTTTAATGGTTAAGCTCCATGTAACTCCATGCATTGTGAGGCAGTTCTTTTACAGATTTTGCAAGCCTTTGACAACGTTTGAAACCCATGTGATATCTGCCATAAAATGGATCAGTGGCAATCCTCTGAGGGGAAGAACAGAGCAGTGAATAGATTCTCTAGGAGCTGTCTGGAACAGCAGAAATGAAAAAGAGACATTTAAAACATTTCATCCTTTATTCTCAACTAAGAGAACTCAACTGAAAGACAGGTCACTATAAGGTAATCCCAATACTGACAGCAGTTTGTTTGGAGTCCTTCATGATTTATGATTTCTTGCTTAATTTTATCAAAGGATGCTTACTAGGCAGCTATTGAAGACATTCAATGTCCAAGACAGAAATTTAATATGCATCTATACTATTTAGAAAAAAAAAAAACAACGCAGCATCCAAAAGGAAAGAGGTAAACATTGGAAGACTTGTGCCTTTCAGAACAGCAAATCTGGCTAGTTATGTGAGAGCCTGCTAAGGAACTCATATTCTGGGAGAAGAGACTTGAAGGAATATTATGAGTTCACCTTGACAAATTTGTAAGAATTTACTGAGAGAAAGAAGTCACTGAATTTAAACTTAAGTTTACATAGGTTGAAAGTGTTCTGATTGTAAAATGTGGTGGGAAATCTGTAACTACTACTACTAGTAAAGAGGCCTGATAAAATACTCAGCAAGCAAATCAACACAAACCACTACTACAAGTCACTATGACATGTGTGTGTCCACAGATGTGTTCATGAGTGTGTGAGGCTTCACAAGCACTAACAAAATGTTGGTTACATTGACCAAGAAGACAGATACATTTTTTACAGTGACCAGACTGAGTCAATCTGAAAACCAAAAGTGAGATTTATTAATGGATCCTAATGTCTGTGGCAGATCACTAGTGGTATTACTATTAATATTATAAAGATCTGGGGGTGTTTAGTCTGGGGAAGAGGAAAATCAGGAGACACCTCATTCTTCTCTACAACTGCCTGAAAGGAGAATGTAGCCATGTGTGGAAGGCCTCTTCTACCATGTCTCAAGTGAAAGCATAAGAAGAAATGACCTTAAACTGAACCAGGAGAGGTTCAGATTAGATATTAGGCTTCAGGGGAGACAACAGCTTCATCTTTTACAGTTATTTGTGTTTCTTTAGTGTGTTTTATAGGTATAGAAAGAAGTGTAATAATTAATTTAATTTGAAAGAAAAAAGTTGGAATTGGGAATGACTTACAGCTTTTTTTTGTGATTACAAAAGGATTTAGAAAACAGATTTTAAGGATATGTTCAAATGTGACATTGAATGACTGGTTTTGATAGATGTGTATTTGCATACAGCTGGAATACTCCGTGTGCTAATGGAGAATTAGTTGCATTCTCCTGTGTTAGGAAAATACCCAAATACTCTGCTATCACTTCACATTTATCTGTCCTTCACAGATTAAAATAATCTGCTAAAAAATGAGGGTGAAGGGAAGAAAGGCTCAGAAACAGGGTAAAAGATAAAAAAACCCCTCTTTTAACAAATGCACCATTCTCCGGGTCATACTTGACAAAAGGCATAAGAGGACACTTATGACTCCAGTGAAATGAAGAGAGAGCACTTAAAATGACACAAATGGTGCAGGACGTATTTCCTTAAAATTACCTAATAAAACATATGAAGAAAATCCTCACTTCATGAAAATTTATAGAAAATTTTAGTAATGTTTTACTGCAGATGTAAAACTGATTCAGTACAAATTAAATTGACTAGAAAAAAAAAAGAACAGTGAAATCTACAGAGGTTTAAGAGCAATATATTAATAAAAACCCGCAGGGTTGGACAAAGAATGATAGCTTTCCTTAAGAATGTGTCTGTAGCCGGGCAGAAAGTGTTTTTGTTTCATTATTGCCCGTTATAAGGTTCAATAATCAATTTGGTAATGGATGGAGCAATTTTGGTACTCCGGGAACGGGGCCGCGGGTGCCGGAAGCGGCCAGCAGGGGGCGCGCAGGTTCCGGAAAAGGTGCGGCGGGGGACTCGCAGCTCAACAGGAAAAGAGAAACTACACAACAACCCCTTCTGCCCCATAAAACCCCCTCTTTTTACCCCAAGCTCCAAGAACCTTTGTGTAGTTTTCCATACCTTTCCCCCCCCACCCCCCCATTTTTAATCTTGACGTTTCGGGTGTTCCCTTCCAGACAGATAAGCCCAAGATGCTGCAAGAAAACTTTAACAATGTTGTATTACAAGTAAGCTCAAGAAATTTGCGGCTTGATTTGCAGCCTCATGAAAAGAAAAAAATCCCCAAATATCCTGAACTCTAAAACAAGCTTGGGATGGATGCTCAGAAAATTCCTTGGAATTTTTTTACTTTGTAAATACATGGTGCAATATCTATCTTTTGGTTCACTGGTACAACATGCACATTTTACAACCAAAATGATAACAGACTAAACCGTGAAGCGCATTCAGTGGGATAAATAAAGTAAAATAGTTTTAATTATAAAACTACTCATGATGTCTCAGCATAACAGATACCATATATTTTTTAACTTTTGTCAAGATTCACCAAATCTGATGAAAAAAAATAACTGAAATGAATATATTATTGTTTATATTAGTACGCCAGATTTGTCATTAAACAGAAAACATTTTAATGTCCACCAGTCATGCTGAGTAACCAAAAATTTCTCTCTTAACAGAGTCCAAAATGACTGACCATTGCTGTGTTACAGTATAACATCCTCATAGGAAAACTCTCTGCAGAAGTACAAAGTTGAGTACCACAGGTTTATTCTGTTTCAGGGAATACACATGGGATTTTATATTTACACTGTACAAACCTGAATTTTACAGAATTAGGCTAGGGTTCTCATGAGAATACACTCTCTTACAAGATTTGTAGCATAGCAGACTTTTCTAGTAAAAACTCAATTAATATTTAAAAACAAACAAACAAACCTGAAACACAAAATTTAAGCATCTCCTGTGGGACTTGACTAAAGCAAGAATTAAAGTCTCAGTAAACTGAAAAGCTGCTAAAAGCTACAACCATTTGGTAGCCTAAAAAGGTTTTTGATATAGGTCTAAGAGAGGAGTAACTATGGAAATAAAGCCTGAGACATGCACAATCCTTTCCTCCAAGAAAGTTCATGGAGATTCATAGCACAGTGTCTGCCTCTTAGTCATGGTTAGTCATCCTCTTAGTCACCCTTTTCTCTTTTTTTAATAAAGAAAATGATGTGTCCTGGAACTATTTGAGAGCTGTAAGGAATTTCGTCATCTTTTTGGTCTCAGCAACAGAACCTCTCACATCTCTTTTGGGTGAGAGGAAAGAGAACTGATGCCTCAGAGTAGCTGCAGTGTTTTCTAAAACTCCAAGCTTTAAAGTCCTACAGCATTTGACTGGGCTAGCAGAACTGAGGCCCCTATGAAACCACACACCTTCACACTGTGAGGAGGCTGAGAGAAAAGCAGCCCCACATTTCTTTCTGGAAGCATCAACTGTGAATTCCCATGGAGGACTACACCCCGCAGGGGAAAAAATACTTGAAAATGAGCCTTCTTTCCAGTGTAAATGAAACAAATAATCCTGTCATCAAGTGTGGAGATGTTGTAAAGAGTATTCTGAAATGTCTCATGTATTAACTAGTCCAGTGTTTGGTTATCAAATCTTGCCCTATAAAACCTGTTCACTTTATTCTACAAGACAACTATAAATCCAGAGAGCATTTAGGAAAAGTCGTTATTTTTTAATGACCATTGTCAGGTTATTCTTTCAAGATTCCTTCTTTTTTTTCTGTCTCTCTTTAAACTGTTTTAGGGTTTTAACTTTATCACAAAGTAATAAAAAGAACCCAGGAAAATCTTATTTTCTTATTTGAAGAATAATGATCTTTTAGTGCACAAGAGCATTCAAACAACTTGGGAAGGTTCATGTATTTTTGTACTAACAACTATAGAATTTGAACCCTATTTTTCATAACATTAATTATACTGATTAGAATAGTATCTAATTATTTTTAATATAGATTTCCCATATGTACCCTAACTTCATCATATGCTTCTCTGTGAGGACATTAAGTCCAAGACCAAGTCAACACAGCAGTAAAATGAGAAAGCCAAGAAAACTTCAAATGTTTCAATATTTCAAGGTTCAAAAGAGATCCATATTATTAGCTGAACTTATTCTAGAAGCCAAGTGTTCTGTTCAACATACATGCACACATGGACTCAAAATTACCCAGTTTTCTTAGTAAATGAACAAAGAAATAAGAAGTAATTACTTTCCTTCTTTAAGGAAGATTGACAAAATAGAAAAAGAGTATATATTTGCAAAATCTACTGCCAGCTAGATTTGCTTAGAATTCTTTGCCTCAGATTCACTAGTTCAGGCAGAAATTTATCTTAAATTGAGCCTGAAGACAATAAGTAAAGAATTATTAGTAGAACTTTTATGATTCTGTCCTTTTTTTCCTTTTTCCAAGTAAAAGGGGACCAAAAGTTGTAAGAACATCTTCATCTAATATGTATGGAAGAGAATTTTTCTGCCAGAGATGGGAAATGTTCTCAAACATGCCTGTTTTGGAGTGAGAGCTGAAAATTGTTACACAGCTCCCTGTCTTTATAATGGAGTAAATAGTCCCAGCAAACATGCCATGTGAGATTTCATTATCAGTCATTGCCATTCCCTCCCACCAGAATCCTTGCATTCCCTACTTTAGGTAGCTGAATGTTAATTGGACAACAAGGTCTCCAGAAACAACTGGCTGGAGCACTTGGAAGTTGAGAAAACCTGTTTAAATCAAGCAGAAAGAGGTTTAGAAGTAAATGCCACAAATGCCTCATATAAGTGATTGTTCCATGGGACTCCTGTGTAAATCATGTTCATAAACCATCCAGCCTTGAAATATCTCACCTTGTCTATATTTGCTGCAACATGAAATCTATCTGGATTACCCTGATCACTCCTACCAGGTCAAACTTCACAGACAATACCCAAGTTGAAACAGTGAGGATGAAATACGTGTTTGGGCTCAGGTGCCAACCAACCTTGTCTCAGAAGCTGTCTTTAGCATTTGATCAGCAGAAACACTGGCATCTTTGGTTTTAGGGGCAGATATAAGTGTAGGTTTCAAAGATCAGTGTTTAAGCAGTGGTGATTTAGGTAATCCCATGCAGTACTGAGATTTGGAAGCCCCTGGGTGGCTCTAGTTATAATTGATCATCTGAGATTTGCAAATTTATCCTAAATCTGATATTTGTTTTTCCAAACATATACAATCCAGCTTGTTACAGTAATTAATTAAGTTACTCCTTTTAATTACATTGGAATCCCACTTCACAGCAATAAAATGCAGTTGATTCCCCACATTACTGGTGTGCATTTCATTGCATAATGTGGAGACTGAGACATCCTCTACACCTGCTCTTTTACCCAGACCTTTTCTCTTTCCATTTTCTTCTAGCTTCTACTCCACATCCAACAAAGCATACAACCAACAACTTAGTGCTAGATTTTCCCCATATATGAACACCTTTCTCTTCCAAATAATTATGTAAGATTCATATTAGAGCTAATGGGGACTGGTGTGAATTGTAGCCTCAAAGCTGAACGCTTATATTCAAAAGCTCAAATTCAGCATTTTCTTTCGCTTTGCCCCAGCTGGTTGTAAAGAATTTTCTTAGGATATTGCACTGCTTGGGACTCAGACTCTTTCTCTCAGACCAGGTTTATTAAATCAAACTGCATTTACTCATTTGTAATTCCATCCCTTTAATCTTCAAAAAATATTTCTCTGAGGCTTTCCTTTGATATGTATCAAAAGGTGTGGTCTATTCCGCTTAAAAAATGGAACAGTGAAATGGATGGTAAGAGCAGGAAGACATAACCATTGTCACTCTATTTTAAGATGAGGGCAGACCTTTCTAGTTATTAAGTCAGAGTGAAAGAATAGCTGTTAGAGAGTTTAAATTAAAAAAAAAAAAAATCTAGTTGAATGAATTCCAGGGAAGATAAGAGAAGTACATATGATATATTCCATTATAAACCTTGTAATAACTTCAAATTGATTAGTGTTTGAAGACTGATGGATAACTACAAAGCATTACTATTATAAAGCAAAGTGCAATTTTTGATATCATGCAACCACTTCAAGATCTCTAATTTTTTCCTCTTTTACAATATTCATAGCAGAAATAAAGAGATATCTGTCATTCATGAGAAATGAGTCTAGTTCTAAAAACTATATTGTTAGTCATATCAAGTTTTAATAGAAAAAGTGAAATAATGATTTGGAAATAGGGGGAACCAGGATCAGAAGGAATGGCTCAGACAAGCAAGCACAGGAGGTCTCTATCTGCTTGGAATCTCAATTACAGTAGGTCAGTCAAAGGGAGTTCAGCTGCAAATATGAAACTTAAGATGAATATATTCAATGACATATGGGAGAAAAAGCCCATATAGGTAAACCCCAATTTAGTAATGTATTCCTTTGCAGATTATTCCTCCTCACATTTTTCCCTACCTGGTGTGTAAGAATTTAAAGGGCAGTGGTTAGAAACTGGGCCATGGAAAACAGTTACTGGCTTTAAAGTATAAAGCCGAGCCTCAGAAAACATGTGTGATCTCAAGTTATCTTTTACCAAACAATGAATAAAATATTACATTAGAATAATACAATTTAAAATCCAATTTTGAACTCAAGGCAATTCCATTTAGAAGAACATTCTTTCTGTGATTACAGTGTTTTAACAAAGCCATCACAATTTAGGACAGTAATTGAACTATTTCATTAGAATCCAATGTCAAAAAATATGGCCAGCTTCTTTCTACTTCTTATTTTTCCAAAGAAATAAATTTCTAAATAATTAAGTTACCTTTCCTGCGTTGAATTTTCAGATTGTGGCAAACCTTACCTTCTATTTAGGTTTCTATCCAGCTTCAGATAGGTACAAGGATGGTCAGATTGAGAGATAGATAAGGACAGGTCTCTGACTGACAATGTGATTAAATGAACATAACAAGGTTTCTTGAGAACCAAAATGTAACCCGGTGATGCAATGTACCTGTTGAAATTATGTAAGGATGCATGGTGACAACACAGATGTTAAGGTCACTGGATATTATAAGAACATCCTCCCCCATACAGACTTCAGGCAATGTTTTCCTTTCTCTGACAACCTAGTTAGGAAAAAGTGCTGGGAAAATCATTGATTTCATTTAAATTTACGTTTCCTGGCAGGAAATGAACGAATTCATTTAAGAAGAAAAGTAAATTACCAATGATTTTTGCCCAGTAGTTT
This sequence comes from Illadopsis cleaveri, assembly GCA_013399915.1. Classification (NCBI taxonomy): domain Eukaryota; kingdom Metazoa; phylum Chordata; class Aves; order Passeriformes; family Timaliidae; genus Illadopsis; species Illadopsis cleaveri. The sequence continues at coordinate 44,997 of VXBB01008561.1, forward strand.
TGTAAAGCTCTCAGTAACAAACGATGTGGACTTGACAGATTTCCGATGGAGAGGCAACAACGTGGATAAGGACAGAAAATAATTTGGCTGACCCGTGAGTAGTTACCATTGATAACCACAGATACCATTTTAGGTGGTGAATAATACGACCAGGAGAGTCTCCGTGTTTCAGATGAGGCAATGAAGGATGAATGTACTCTGCTTTTGTGGTTTGGAAAAGAGCTTTGAGCTCAATATCGTATTGGGTGGAGAGACCAAAAAGTTGTCTCGAATTTTCTTGTTTTCTATATTGCATTCAGACAACACAGAAGAATAGTTCCAAAATCTAAACTTATGAAAAATAAGCTCCTAGTGGATAGATTGAAATCTTTTTCTGTCATTTGCAGGGGACTTGTTTATTTCAAAGGCAAAGAGAACTGAATTCCAAATGAACTGCTAGCTCTTTGGAAAATGCCATCCAACACCTCCAGGAATTTCTGGTGATCTGTGGTATAGAAGGCAGTTTATCTCAAAGCAGTAATGACAGCATTTGTTCAAACATCTCATTGTACACATGAACTGCATATTTTACACATGGGCTATAGTGCTACTATCAGTTCCAAACATTATATTCAGAGTTAGAATAATTTTTGAAAACTTGATGGAATAAGTTATTATTCTAAGCAGTAAAATGGTCATAGGGAAGGGGAGTTGTGAATGTAGAAACTAAAATTCTGTTACAGATGACTAATACTTAGCTATACACTGGTTGGATAAAAATCAACAGACTTCTCATGATATGTTGCAGATGAAGAAAGAAATTATTTCTCAGCAGAAATTGATTTTGACAGATGCCACAATAAGCAGGTAACATTAAAAACTGGTGAATAATTTAAATGGCAATCTAGACACCATCTAAATAGATTTGAAAATAGAAAATTTATATAGAAAATGTACAGTTTATTTAATTTTTCATCATGCATCTTCAAAAATAACAATAATAGTCCTAACATGACCTTAGCAGAAATAAAAATTGCTTATGGGAAAAATTGTAATTCACTCATTAATTCTGAAGCTTTGCCGTAATAAATTGAATTACATAATAGACATCAGAGCAGTCTTGCATGATTTATTTTCTTGAAGTGTGTTGTAACCTAGCTTTTTAAGTGTTTCTGAACAAGAAAGAGGAAGTTCTTAGGAGTATAAGGATTTTATATTGGAATAGAGCAAGAGTGTCTCTACTCCAGGATTCTCCTTTGAACAGACGCCACCCAGAAACTTCAGTGGGAACATTGACCTTGACATAATGCATGGAATTGTCCAAATCTGTATCATGAAAATAATTTTTTTCTTGATTCTAAATGGAGATCACTTTATTTCCCAAGGTATTAGGGTTGATTGGTGTTTTGTATTGTTTGGTGTTACTTCAAGCCTAATTGAAGAGAGAAGACAAATTTATCCCTATTAATGCTGTTTATATTCTCATCTTAATTACTCAAATATCATTCCAAAGTTACTTTCTGGATATGAATGCATTGCTCTGCCTTGCAATTGATGTAAATGGATCTGAAGTCAAGATTTGAAACTTTTATTAAGATTCTATCCACCTCCAGAGTAAAGGCGAAATTATACAGCAGTTAATACTAGCACTAGTGGGCATTACATTTTATGTTTTATTTAGACTGCATCTTTGATCTAAAGCACAAGGAAATGATAAATGGAGGGCAAACAGAGAAAGAGAAGTGGTAAACAAGCAAGGAAGTTGGAACAAATTATCAAATGCTTACACAGAAAGGGATCAAAGAAGAACCATCAGGTGGTCATTAAAGTCTCCTAAAGCAGTGCTAAAACAAGTAAGAGAGAAAGACAAAATAAAAGTGCAGGATGAAGTTAGGAGAATCACCTGGCAAACATCTTCCTTGGGAAAAGATCTCCTGGTGGAGAAAAGCATTACTCAGAACATAAAAAATGTTTAATTTGTTCCCAAAATTCATTAAATAATTTCATTTCATTCAGCATTGCCTTTGGTCAGTAAAAGGCAAATTTTATGTTGTCAGAGAGAAGTAATTCTCTTGTTTGGGAGGAATATTTGTAAACTGAATGTTTGCATCTTAAACATTGTGTTTGCATGAAGACATGAGCATTAAATACTGACAAGACAAGAAAAATACTGAATTTCTTAGGATATTAGAGTAAAAGAATCTGCCATTCTCCATTACTTTGCCTGCAAGTTATCAGCTGCAACTATCAGGGAGAAGTTGTCAATCAACTCTATTGCAAGGATGAAAGAGTAGATGGTACAGTTTAATTTTATTATGGAAATTGATTTGCATCTTTTATATGTCTTGATTGAAAACTTTCCAGGTAATGGCATTGAAGAATACTCATAAAACTGCCATGACTGTGGTAATAACTATTATTATGATCGAATTTAATAATAAAAAACCTGCCTGCAAGATGGGCAATATGAATAATTCATGTACACTGTTGCTTAAAATGTGATAGAGAGAAAAAGACTTGTAGGAAAATTCTTAATGTATCCAGACAGGGATGATAATTGGTTTTTGCAACTAAATGAGTACTTCATGTACAAGACAGCACTAACAAGGCAGGAGAAGAAATTTACACATTGGAGAGACAATTTCATTTATCTGGTTACAGCAGGATAAGTGGAATAAATGTTTTTCCTTAAAGGAATTGACAGAAAATGCATATCCTGATAATAATTAGTTTTGTTTACAACTAGAGAATAACAGAACAGGAGACACAATAACATCTTTTCAAAATGCAATAACATGTGTAGCATATGCTCATGTAGGCCTTACTTATGCCATTAATCAACTACCTGCAAGCACTGACCAGATCTCTTCCAGTGCTGCCTTTTAGCTGCAAGCATAAAAAGCAGACCAGCATATGGGGAATTGTTTCACAGTTGCACTTTATTTAATTTTGTTTGATTCCATTTAAGTATACAGTAACAGATAAGCTTCTGTTTCCTGCTTTTATTTCCTACCATCTGGTGGGAAAAGCATGGTATAGCAGAAAAAGTGACAGGTGACTAAGAATATTTTAGTGGAAGGGTCTGAAATTACAGCAAGTAAGAGTTCATCAGGGATAACAGCTTGAGGTACAAAAAGCCATACAAGAACTCATCTCCTTACTCTTGTCCAAAGGCAATGATCAAGTTTGAGAGTTGTCTTCTCACTTGTATGTATAAGTTGAATTTCTTATATACCACCTTTTCAAATTATTAAAAACAAATTAAACCAAACTTTCCCCCTCCAAAATGTATAGGAAAAGCCATTTGCAATAACATACCGAAAGCAGTTAAGTAAACTGACAAAAAACTTGGGAATTGGATTTAGTCAAAATCCCTGTAAATACATTGGGCTTTACCCATTTCTAATTCTCTCTTACTTGAACCTGAGATCAATCCTCTTGGTTCTGGCTTGCCAGCAGGGTCTCTAATCAATGTTGATAAAACAGAATGACAATAAAGAAAGCTTTGAAAGCCACTGTGAGAACAGTGGGAAAACAAAACAAAATGAAATAAAACAAAACTGCATTCTTTTGTTATGACTATGGCCTGTGCCTCTGTGTGTTTGTTTATGATGGATTACTTTCTATGGAGATCTGATCTAAAGGGAGTTACACTTGAGAAGCTGCACAATAATCTAGCTAAGAGGCATCTCAGTAAATACTAAAATACAGTTCCTTATTTAATATATCTGTGCTTACTTTGCCAAGACTAAGATCTTGAAACGAAAAACCTCCCAGACCCCCTTTCTCAGCTAAAAAATCTGCCCCATGACGTAGTTTATACGGTGGATTGAAAAAAAGGTTCCCAAAACTGCTTACAAAACTATAGTTTGAAGTCTGACTATTCTTGTTCTTCTTGGCCATTTCTAAATGTAACCATGGGTAAGAAAATCTTGTGTTTCTGGATCACAAATAGAATCTGAACATTTTGTTGATTCTGCAGTAACACTCTTTTCACCTTTGTTAATTACATTGGGAAAATCAATATCAGAAAATGCCGTAGTGACATATCAGAAGATTATAGGAAATCCTGTTTCACTTCATTAACATAGTTTCAAGAATTGCTGCTTCTGCACATTATTGAGTTGTTGTGATATACTGGAAATTTTAGAAATGAAAGCAACATGCTCCTGTAACTTCAGAGACAAAATAGAACAAGGGGAAAACAAGATTCTTGTCTTCTCATTGAGAAAAATAAACAAATAGTCTTTAGCCTCCACAACTGGAACTTTTAAACAGCTATTCATTAGCTTATTGGGGGAGAAAAACAAATAAAGAAATTAAAAACCAGGAAAAACCCTCCCACACATTACCTGATATGCATCCAAAATAGACCCAATACATTCCACAGAGACCAAAGAGAAATCATATTTATATGAGCCTTAATATTTGGCATTACAGAGAGAAATCAGGAAAAGTGACCATTAAAATGTCATAGTGAAAAAATACAGATACATTTACCTGATTGAATCATTATGGTGAATAGCAAGAGAATGCATCTTCTGAGTTCTTTAAAAAAAAGAATAATAATTCTTGTAGCAAGAAGCTTTTATTCTGGCTAATACATATTTATTTTTCATACCAAAGTGTTGCAGAGGAAGACAAAGTTTTGATGAAACTTGCAAATACAGAATATTCCCTCTGACACCAGCAGTGGTACAGGTGGGTGCTTGAGATCATGTGTAGGAAATAGGTCACATGAAGGGACACAGATTGTAACATCTTCAAGGTAAGGAATTATATCTGACAATGACAGTGAATGAAATTTCTGTAAATTAGCCATGTCCAAAGGGTGTATAAGGTAAGAACCAAATTTGTACAGCTGATTTTGCAGATTTCATAAATATTTCAGAATGAGGTAGGAAACATTTGAGGAAGATAGACATTCTTTGGTCTCTGTACTGACTTTACACAAGTTTTAAAGAGAAAACACAGAAATACGATCCAGAAAAATTACTTGCATAATTTGTGAATCCACTATATATTTTGGATGAACTTGCCCTTGTGCCTACAAGTACATTCATGTTCCACTTTGTGACCTAGACTAACCCCTCCTCTGTCTCCTGACATACATTTTATAGTAATTTTCCCTTACAGCTCAAATTTGACTTTTGTGAATAATGGGAAAGACAATCCTTATTGGGAAGGCAAACTGGTTTATGAGCACTGTGAGAAAAAAAACTTCCAGGTCATGAGGTTTTATTGCCATACCAAGGGTTTGCAGGAAGGAAGAGTGATAGGCTGTCACCTTGTCTCTTTTCAAAGGTTTACAGATGAAATTCAGTTCATTGTTCAGTCCTTTGTTCTCAACTTTCAAACTTTTTTCTTAAGGGCAAGATGTTTTTTACAGAAGAAAGAGACATGGATGTCAGCTCAGATGATATGCTGTATGACAGTTGTTCTTTGGCAACAGGTTAATGGTCTCATTTCATACCTCTGGATTTTTCCTACGGTTGAAGTTACTATACACACAGCTTCAGGCTGGGGAAAATAAAAAAAAAAAAAAGAAATTATTAAGTGAGTCTTTTGTCATTCAGAAATGCTACTTCTTTGCACGAATATGTACTGAAGAATAATACAGAACAGATGAAGGAAGCCAACACAGGAAGAGAGGCTACAGTTTAGTAATTTGCTAATTGATCAAGATGGGAGTAAGAGCTGAGCAATAGTCCTTGAGTTTAAGAAGGAATTTTAACTTTCGGTTGTTTGGGGAAGGGGTGGGGAGAAAATAAAGGGCTCAGCAGGAGTGAAAGAATTGTTTGCTTTCTTTCAAAGAGTCCAAAAGATCTTGTTTATTCCAGCTGAGATGAAAGTAAAACAAACCATATATAAATTTTCAACGTATCTTATAAAGTCGATATTATATCAAACAAACTTTTAACTCTGAGATTGACAACGAAAAAAAAAAAGCAAAGCAAATGAACATTGCAATACAAAACTCTTGGGTGGGTCATTGGGTAGATGGGATTGAGCCTGAGATCTCCTCATCTCAAGCAGCAATTTGTACTGTCCAATCTAAAAACTCTTTCCTCTGTCAGAGTCCTCAACAGATGAACCCGCTCCTCAATGCCAATAAGAATGTGTTTAAGTTACTCATGGACACACATAAAACATATGGGTGGTATGCTTTGTAGTACCAGTGTCTTAGATTTGCTATGTTAATAATATGCTAATAATTTATGCATAAAACAGGTTGCATTGAAGGAAAAATCCAATATTGTCAGTTTCCATGACAACCAGCATGCTAGCAGATTACACTGTCTCACATCAGATGGTTGCCAAGGTTGTGACCTATTTCTTAGTTTTAATCATTTCATTTGCAGAATTTGGAAATGCTACCTGGAAAACAAATGATAAAATACTGCTCATGATTAGGGATAGTCCTTCAATATAAAAGAATCTTGCATGCTGAATTAAGCACCAGGCTTAGAAAGTGAAAAGGAAGCATAAAGTAATAATTCCAGAAGTGAAGGAAGGTATAGACAGTTGTGTGAAGAACGGTGGGCTGGTGTACAGTATTTCAGGGTGAAGTCAGTGGTTATGTACAGCTTATGTCAGTAGCAGGGTCAACTTTCATGATACCAGGTTTCTCAGAGCCCACTCTAATCTGACCTTGAACAGTTGCAGGAATGGGGCGCCCACAACTTCTATGCACAGCCTGTTCCAGTGACTCACCACTCTCACAGTAAAGAATTTTTTCCGAACATCTACTCTAAACCCAGTCTGAAACCATTCCCCCTTGTCCTGTCACTACATGCCCTTGCAAATAATCTCTCTCCACTTCTGTTGTAAGCTCACTTTGGGTTTTCTGGGCTTTCTGGGCTGTGAGCAGACACTGCCGGCCCTCATCCCCCCCGCCATCCCCAAGTCCTTCTTGGCAGGGCTGCTGTTCATCTGTTCATCCCCCAGCCTGTGCTGGTACTGTGGGTTGCCATGACCCAGGTCCAGAACCTTTTACCTGGTCTTGTTAGATATCATGAGATTCCCATGGGCCTATTTATTGTTATTTTTCAGGTCTCTATGGATGCCATCCCTTCCTCCATGCGTGCCAGCTGCACCAACTCGGCTTGGTGTCATCTGTACACTTGCTGAAGATGCACTTGATCCCTTCATCTGTGTAATTAATGAAGATTTTAAATATCACTGGCCCCATACAGATCCCCAAGGGACAACACTTCTCACTGATGTCCATCAGAACTCTGGGCTGTGGATCACTACCCTCTGGATGTGACTGTCCTATCAATTTCTTAATCCATCTAACAGTTCAGCCATCAAATCCATCTCTCTCTAATTTTCAGAAAAGGGTGTTTTGGAGGACCATGTCAAAGGCTTTACAGAAGTCCAGGTAAACTATACAGGTAACCTTTTGATTCCCCACTGACATAGTTGTTCCATCACAGAAGGCCACTAGGTTCGTTAAATGGTCAAAAATCTCAAAGATAATTTTTTTTAAATGAGTGCACAAGAAAGCAAGTATTTTATAGGTTATGTGCCAGAGTATAAGATAAATTAAATTCTATTGCAGGTGGATGAAAAGGAGTGCTTTCAAACACCAACATATGCTAGTGGACTAGATGATGCCATGTTTTCTAGATTCTTCACTGACCAGAGTTCACCACAGTTCGAGTAACTCCCTCTGGTTAGTAACTTTTTTATTTTTTCATGCTTAATAAAGGTATCAAGTTGCCATTCTTAAATAAATAAGATAGTACCTTCAGGGCAAGCAAATGGTCCTCCACTACTTGATCATTTTACACTGTGTCAGTGTAAAACAATCCAGGAATGTAGGTTTTGTCACCAGGACTCTTAGGTGACATTTTCTAGTTGACTGAAGAATTTGTCCTTTGTTTTTCTCACCTATCAGGCTACAAGCTTAGAAGGCAATCACTGTCAATCCTCTTGGTGAGATCAATACCATATGCCCCAGTCCCTGCTACTGAAACCCTGCTTTCTGTGGTCCATAAGACAAATAATCCTGTTGGTTTAATCAGACTGGTCTGACCAAGTCAATTGAGGTAAAATGGGAAACAGCTCAAGCCACTCTTTTTTTTTTCAGGTTTGCTGAAATGTCTATCAAGTGATACAGTTATAACTGCAGCAGACCTGTATAACCTCAATAATCCACTGGATTTTTATTTCAGTTATCACAATATGATTAGAAGAATGCATTAATCATAACTTGAATAAATTATCTCTTTTTACACTAGTATTTTTGGACCTGCTTTGTCATTCTTTTTGTTTTTATCTTCCTCCACTCCCATCTTAGAAGTTGTCCTATTGTGGTAAAAGATTATCTTTGATTTTGAGGCTCTTCTTCTCAGGTTTGTCATAATAATTTAATTTTTTTTGGTAAGAGATACAAATAGTATGCAAGATGAAACATTGCAAAACCTGTTTCATAATGTTCTTTTTTTTTTCTTCCATTTGTTATTCTCAAACCTGTTTCGTTAGTGACACACACATTTATAACTGGCCTTCTTTGGGAGTGGAATTAATTCTAATGAATAAATAGAATAAAGAATGTTTCTGCTTCCTTCTGCCCCAGGCTGGTCAGCTAGTCCAAGCAAAAGGATTTACACAGAAATGTTGGCATAGATTTGAGTTATTTTCTAGCTGCCTGCTTTATACAGAAATGTATTCTATGTAAATACTGTTCAGCCTCTTCAGAAAATGCTTATTACTGTAGAACACTCTTTTGTTCATACTAGAACATTCCTGTTCTTTGTAGAAAAGAAATGAAGTCTTGTCTTTCCAAGGAATCAGGTAAAATCTCATCTGGAGTACAGCCCACTATCATTGATATTGAAACTACTTACTATCCATTGACCCACTTGAGAGAAGTTCAAGTATGGCATTAAGGGATGTGAGAGGAAATAAAATAATGGGAAGTGGAGAAGAGTATGTCTAGCAACATATAAGTACCACAGCTATTTTATTTCTACCTACCACTAGCTATTTAGTAACATACAGGATAAAATAAGGTTTTCCTAGAGAGGCATACCTTGTCCTAGGAACTGGTATCTATGACTTTCTGTCACTCTGTAGAATCATTTCAGCTGCTGTCTGTGACTCAGCCCACATAACACTGGAAAAAGGGGGTCTCAGCAGGAGATAGAAGGGTTCAGAGAAGTATAAAAAAAGACAAATATAATATCTAGATCTTTTAGCAGCTGAACACTTGGGATAGTACTTAGGTGACACATGAACACTTGGTATGTGGATCAGAGAAGCTGAAATTTTTTTACCGCTTCTCATGGGTAAATGGGAGCTGAAGCCAAGACACTGCTGTTTTTCCTCCTGCTGTTACAAGCAGTGACACCTACTTGGCTCTACAAAAGAGTCAAATTTCTGTGGCCTTTTGCTAAGAAGCAGTGCTTTGAAAACCCCTTTCTTAAGTGTCAAGCTGGCTATGGGATGCTAGGAGCCAAGTGAGGCTGGCAGGGTACCCTGGATGTAAAGTCTACACATTAATTCTTCTCCTTTGATTAGAATTTCCTGAATGCTGGCAGGGAAACCCAAACTGATCCCAGTCTTAATGAACCCACCCATGAGGCTCCAAATTCATTAAAACTGTGCTCTTCAACATGCTTTGCTGGATCATTACCACCTTGATGATTCTTTTTCCCATCCATGTATATTTAACCTGGTGAGCCTATTCTCAAAAATTTCTAGTGGTAAGCCTATATATTACTTTTTTCATCGGTGTCTAACATCATTATAACAAAAAAGTCCCAACAAAAAATAACGGAACTCTTGAAATTTTACTTGCACCACCCATTCATCTATTTCCTTTATCCCATGATCTGCTAGTAGTATCTGAGGGTAACAGTGATGTGATACTTTAAACTCCTTGTGTTTATTCCTTGCTTCAGCTAACCATGCCTCAAGTTACTAATTTGTGAAGAGGTGAAAAGCAAAGGCAGGCTGAGAAGGGAGAGACATATTGTGTGTACATGATTCTTCTGCTCTACAATGTTTTATCCGCACAGCTATGTCAGTGAAGAGTGTGAAAAACCTCACATATTCTTTGCCAAAATAGCTATGCCAGCCAAAAAACCCCATGTGGACACAGCTATGCTGACAAAGAAGAGCTTTGAACAGGCTGACCTCTGGGTGTTTGGGGAAGTTGCACAACTATGGAGGCAGAAAAACTTCTGCCTCTAAAGAAAAGGATCCTGCTGCCACAGCTAAAACAGTATGAATATATTTGTACAATTATACCTGCAATATAAGTCCTGTATCTTGGACAGTGGTAAGGAAATTAAACCATGACTATTTTAAATCTCTGTGAATAATTCTTTACCACTAGTCAAAATTTGCCTATCACAATATCTTATTTCTAAAATGTAAAATTAATTCTACTTTATCATGTTGGCTTTTTTTTCCTACTTTGTCTCTGGAGTATCTGTACTACACCAACATCTATCATTAGGAGCTGGTTTTCTAGGTCAGTGGTTTAATTTCTTGATTATCATTTATAATGTGTCACATTTGCTAATTGCATCCTAAAGTTCTAAATTTTCCTAACAGATACTGGAATTAATGAAATATTTAGAAATATTTTCATCCATGCCATTTTAGCAACAAGCTACACTATGAAAAGTTACATATTTTTATGCACTTCTTGAATGTTTTTTAAAACTGCAGCAGATAGAAGGCGAGTACTGGGGAAACTGGCATTGTGTTGAATGTAAGTAATTTACAAAACACTAACAGGAGTATCCTAATAGTTTTCTGTTGTTTTAAGGAAGCAGTTAAGTGAATATCTGTCAATCAACAGGATTTGGAAAGAGCAGGCAAATGACTCTTTTTACATAATTGCATGGAAGTCACTTCATGTTACTCAATCTTCTCCATACTTGTTTTGCTATTTCATTTTTTTCTTTTCTTTATTTGAAATGATTTGTTAAATAGTCCTGCAAAAGCCTAGCAAATATAGGTATTTTTCTAGCTAGGAAGAATTTCCAACACTTCTATCTTAATTACCCTTTCTTAACAGGGTAATAACAAAAATATTTACTGCATTTTAAACTCTCATAGCAAGTCTTACTGCTACTAGTGATGGTGACATAGAAGGAAGTCCACATGCGACTCCCTTTCTCCCATGTTTACACCCAAAATGAAAATGTAAAAGATTTAGCATCTTTCCTAAAAATACTCAGCTTGGGACTGTGATTAGGAGCCAGTTTTTTCCACTTTCAAGATAGTGATGATTTATCTTCCTCGGATTTTGCATTACTTATGTACTTAATCAGCATGAAATATAATACATATACACACACACACACACACACATATTCACTTATGTATATGCATGATAGTTGGGATTCAAGAAGAAAGCATAAACCATTACATCTAAGATAATGTCAAAAGACAAAAACCCCCTCTCTCCTGAATAATTTTAGGGTCAAAACATCTAAACTGCACAGTTTTCCATCAGAGGTAGGCACTTGGACAGGAGATCACTGTCTTTGCATTATGGGCCTCATTTTGTCTGAGAGTAAGTTTCTTATCAGGGAATGGGATAGCAGTGGATAGCTGAAAATGATCACTGAAGATTGTAAAGCACTATTGCCACAATGGAAGAATAAGTTTGGAAGACAGATGAAAGGACAATAAGAGCTTTATTTTCCTAATACTGGCCAAAGAGAAGCCAGAGGTCAAAGAAGCAGGTAAAGTTTTTTCCAAACATACACACAGTCATGTTTTGTTTGTTAAATCTTTCCTCTCTCCTATTTTTTGAGGTCTAACAAAATCCTGTACTTCTGTCTCTGCACAGAGGAATGTGCAAAGAGGTCTGGCTGTGGGAAGACTCTTGTACTTAAAGGTGCAGGGCTCTTTCCCTTAACAATGAGGATGACAAATCAGGTATAACAGGAGGTTTTGTACTGTTGGAACACATTAAGCCACTTTTATTAAAGCAAACAAGGGGTTGAGATCTTTTGATATATCTATAGTGCCAATATCCTGCAGATGTCTCACTTCAGTCAATTAATCAGCCATTTCCCAGAGCATGGCAATTGTTTATGCAATCCACTTTTTGATATGTTTTATAGCATTTCCTTTAATCCTCCCCAACTTTTCATCCCTGGCAAAAGCTTTATGGTAACATAAACCATAATTGTGCAGTAAAGAAAATCGCCTTATGTTGCAGTCTACAACTGCTTTATCACCCTCATCCTAACATGCATAACCTACACTCAAACAGCTAAATATAGGCTAGGAAGCATGCTGCTTTAATAGCACGTAAACTCAATGACTTCTTGACAAAGAACTTAACCTCTGTCAGGGACACAGTCAGAACTATCTAGGGGACCTTTATACTTCTCAGTCAATGACATTTATTGCCATTATAGCTGGCAGACATTATTCTGAATAGAAAATTTCTCATAAAGACGAAAAGGAAGACAGAAGCCTTTTAACCTCCCTGAGAAGAATTTTTTATCTTTT